>BTHU01000019.1:56549342-56644342 GCA_036184795.1 Tokudaia tokunoshimensis
CCTTGAATGTAGTTGGCACCATCCGTGGTGGTCTGGGATCCTGGGCTGAGTGAAAGAGGAGAGTCAGCCGAAAGGAGCCTCTGCCTCTCTCTGCTTCCTGCCTGCAGAGCACTTAAACAGCGGCTGCACACACCTGCGCCATGCCCCTCTCTCCATGACACATCGTACCCTCAAAGTGTGAGCCAAAAGGAACGCTTCTTTCCTTAACCTGCTTTTTGTAGCACTGGCTGTTCTTCCAGAGTACCCAGTGTAGATTCCAGCACCCATACGGTTGCTCAGGACCACCTGTAAGTAACTCCTGTCCCAGGGGATCCGATGCCTTCTTCAGGCATCCACAGGCACTGAAGATATACGGTGCACATACATACATGTGAACAAAACATACACATATATACACAATGTCTTAGTCAGGGTTTCTATTCCTGCACCAAGAAGCAAGTTGGGGAGGAAAGGGTCTATTTGGCTTATACTTCCACATTGCTGTTCATCACCAAAGGAAGTCAGGACAGGAACTCACACAGGGCAGGAACTTGGAGGCAGGAGCTGATGCAGAAGTCATGGAGGGATGTTACTTACTGGCTTGCTTCCCCTGGCTTGCTCAGCTTGCTTTCATATAGAACCCAGGACTACCAGCCCATGGATGGCACCACCTACAATAGGCTGGGCTCTCTCCCTGCCTGATCACTAATTGAGAAAATACCTGACAGCTGGATCTCATGGAGGCATTTCCTCAAGGAAGGCTCCTTTCTCTGTGATAACTCCAGCTTGTGTCAAGTTGACATACAAAACCAGCCAGTACATACACACACAACACACACACACACACACACACACACACACACAATTTTAAAAAATTATTAAAACAAACATTTTTAAAGATAGCATTTGTAAGTTGTTTATTAATAAGGAAAGTAATGAATTAGATGTTTGGCTTATGCTGTATTAGGATGTTTAATTTTCAAAGCCGCTGTTTCAAGTGGTGACTTAAGCCTCGTGTGGATCTTGGCTTGGGATTAGAAGAGAATGTCCAGCTATTTTTGCTGGCCTTGGTGCACGTCTGCTGACTGATCTTGCTTATTAACACAAAGCAGCATCTTCTGCATTAGTACTTGTCAAATAGAAACATTGAGGAACTCTGAAAGAAGGTTGGAAAAAAAAAGACTATATCCTTCAGTGTCGATATTCAGCCAAGGTTTCTTTACAGAAAACCAAATAAGTGAACCCATATATTAGTATGTATTTTTTGTTGGATTTTGATAAGAGGTGAACTTATAGGTACACCAAAGAAATGTATGAATTATCACCAGAAAGTATTTGATTTTTATACCTATTTCATGGGCTTATATATACCTGAGATCATGCAAACATTTCTCTGAAGGAGTCACGAGTGGAAATCTTAAGAAGCCCTGGTGTAAGTGGGGGCCACTGAAATTAGGACATAAAAGAGTCTCACAAAGGGAACACCACTGATAGCTCACAATTGCACAGTCAGTGAGTGTGTGGGTGTGTGTGCTGGAGAAAAATCAATTTTCATTTCCTGGGCTGTAATGGCTGTTTCTTTTTACTGTATAGTTTCTGTCTGGCTTTTTTTTAAACAAACATGAGTTTGTTCTACAGTTAGCGTAAATCCTACAACACACAAATGTACACAGATTATAAACTGCTCTGGAAGTGACATTTTGTTGGCTCCTGAAAGAAGACAAGTGTTCGGGATTAATGCTCAGATATCCAGAAATTGCAAGCCAGTAGAAGCTTCTGCCTGTCCTGTTGGACAAGGAAAAAGGAGCCTGGGTGCACAGGGGTGAGCGTAAGTGTGTTTGTGCTCAGCTAAGGACTGGGGTGTGGGTCAGGAGGAGGGCAGGTGCCACGTGCTCTCTGGCCAACCGTTCTCGTTAGTTCCCATCTACTCACATTGACGTCTATTGAATGTTCTTCAAATTGGCTCATTTTCCTCTGCATTTAGCTAAGAAACAAGACCCTTAAGATAAGTTTGATGTGCCTCTGTCAACTTTCTAGTATAGCTTAGAGTAAAGCCATAGCCCTCCACATCTGTGTGCTCGGTGGAATGTCCACCCCTCCCCAGAAGGAAACCCAAGCCGATGCTGTGTGAGTACTACAGAGAACAGAACAGAGGCCATAGGCCCAATGCATGAGGCCCCCATATGTACAGTCCTGGGCTCTTTTACCAAGTCACTGGTGGATGCCAGGGGGAGGTGGGGCTCTTGGCACAGCACCCACCAAATCCAGTTTATAGTAACGAGGTTCTGTCCATGTAGAATGCCCAAATGGGCAGACATGCTATAAGGTGGAATACCTGGCAGATTCAGGCCCCCTAGTTAGCACCACCAATCCAGGGCATAGTCACTGGGTTTGAAACACGGCATTAGAAAATTCTACAGCACACACCCAAGTCTTGGCAACATGCAGCAGAAGGTGACTTGTCCTTCCCCTTTCCCTCAAGTCACCACCCAGAGTGTGAGTCTTTACAGAAGGGAGAAGAGATCCATTTGAACTTATTTCCTTTAATACTTTTTTTTTTAAAAAAAGCCCCACTATTGGCAAATAATACGAGGGCTGGGTTTTGACCCAGGCCTTCTTCCTCCAAATGCAGCTGGTCCCGCAGCCAGGGCATTGCTAGGAATGGGTATCCTGTGAGTCTGAGCCTTAGATACTTTAGCTAAGCATGGAACCTGTGAAGTTTGAGGAGGACATTCTGGAAGTACTCTAGGAAAGGAGACGCCAGGCTGGCATGGGGGTGGGGGTATGCCAGTGAAACACGGGGTTGAGATGCCGTAGGGGTTGGCTGAGCATCAGTGTAAAGGTCTCCATTAGCTGTGAGATGGAAGACGAGTCCACAAGCAGCCCCTGCTGTCATCTCGCTTGGGCCGTCTTACACCCTGACGACTGCCGGTCTGTCCTCCCATTGGAAGGAAAAGCCCCGCTCTCCTATCTGACGTCGCCATTCATTTGAGAGTGCACTCAATCTGGCCAGTCTAGGTTTTATTACACTTCAACAGGCTGAAGGATAAGTGTACCTGGAGCGAAGAACAACTTCCCAGACGTAAGATTAAAGGCCGTGGGTGTTTTCCCCCCTGCTTTCCGAGTTTAGCAAAGGTGCTCACATGGCTTGGCTCCACTTGACCTTCAGGTAGGAAGCACACAGTAGGCATGCTGTCTAAGGCTTCCTCTGGATGTGTTCTGCCTGGCTCCTGCATACAGACCTGACGTGCACAGACCTGGGATGTGCCACGCAGACAGCGACGGTGAGCCGCCATGATTGCTCAGAAGAAAGCAAGCAAGCCCATCAGCTGATTTAGAACGCCTGGTTAAACCCTTTAAAGGCAGCACTCAGGGGGATTTGTATTTAACTGATGGGACTGAGGGAAGCTTGTAATTTAGCTATCACTCTGCTCCATCAATGGGAGCAAAAGACCCGGCCTGGAATTGAACTGGGTGCACACAGTGGCAGGTCTACCAGAGCCCCGTTTCCATCAACGTAGAGGCCATGAGAGCCAGTCACTGTTTCCCCAGGGTATATTGGCTGTGTCACATCAGCATCATGGTCTGAAGGTTGTGAAGAAATCCAGGCAGATGCACTGGGTAGGATAGACCTCTGACTAGGTGACCAGTTTCACAGAACTGATCAGACCGCTGCGTAAGACGGAGGCTGGAAAAGGGGTGTACCAACATCAGGGGGCCGTGCAGTGACAGCGGTAACATGTTCACTCTTTTATTCCCCATGGTTCATGTTACAGACATGCTTTCCAAGGACGAAATCACAAAAGGTTACTCGCTGGTGCTGTCAGGGACTGGAGAGATTAATCGTGTGGGTTGAATGTGCTTAACTCAGGGAGCGGCACTACTGGGAGGTGTGGCCTTGTTGGAGTAGGTGTGTCAATGTGGGCATGGGTTTTGAGATCCTCCTCCTAGCCACATGGAAGTTAGTCTTCTCCTGGCTTTCTTTGGGTGAAGCTGTAGAACTTGGAGCTCCCCCCCAGCACCATGCCTTTCTGGATGCTGCCATGTTCCCGCCTTGATGATACTGGACTGAACCTCTGAACCTGTAAGCCAGCTCCAATTAAATGTTGTCTTTATAAGAGTTGCCTTGGTCATGGTGTCTATTCACAGCAGTAAATCCCTGACTAATACAGTGGCACATTGGAATACTGTACTGATTTTTTTTTTTAAATCCAGGTCACTAAGTATCTTAGTCAGGGTTTCTATTCCTGCACAAAACATCATGACCATGAAGCGCACTGGGGAGGAAAAGGTTTATTCAGCTTACACTTCCACATTGCTGTTCATCACCAAAGGAAGTCAGAACTGGAACTCAAGCAGATCAGGAAACAGGAGCTGATGCAGAGGTCATGGAGGGATGTTGCTTACTGGCTTGCTTCCCCTGGCTTGCTCAGCTTGCTTTCTTATAGAACCCAAGGCTACCAGCCCAGGGATGGCACCACCCACAATGGACCCTCCCCCCTTGATCACTAATTGAGAAAATGCCCCACATCTGGATCTCATGGAGGCATTTCCTTAATGGAAGCTCTTTTCTCTGTGATAACTCCAGCTTGTGTCAAATTGATGCACAAAACCCGCCAGTGCATCAAGTATCTGACAAAGTGCCTGAAGGAAGGATTTGCTTTTGCTCATGGTTTGGTGGGACAGTTCACCGTGGGGCAGGCAGCATGGCAGAGAAGGGATAGCATCCAGCTGTTAGGTGGCAGGCAGGGTGTCCTGCTCACCCTTGCCTCCTCACACCTCAGACAATCAGGACGGAAGGAGCTGACAGAGTGTGGCGAGGCTATCCACCCCACACAGCTCTCTGAGCCACTTTGTCTAGTGAGATTCCACCTCCTAAAGATTCCACAACCTCCCCAAGGGCTCTGCCATCTGGAGACCAAGCATCCAAACACTCCTCGGGGCTGTGGGACACATTTCACACCCAAACTAAAAGTACTACGTGATTGACTGGGAAACTTTTAGTTACAAATAGATAGAATTCTAAAATTCCTAAGAAGGAAGCGGGACATATGTGTGGCGTGACCACCGTCGGACGCTTAGTAAAACGCCCAAGGTGAAGCTTAGCATAGAGGGTGGCTCTAGTTCTTAAAACCACACATTATAAATGAATGCAGAGAGGCAAAAGAGAAAGGCTGTGTATAGAGGGAACCCTGAGGCTGCAGTTTGTGATGAAAGTCTCACCTGCTGGGGACTCCAGCTGACAGCCTCCCTTCCGTCCTCAGCTTTGGCATCTTAACAGCTGGACTTATTAGCGAGAAGGGTTTTCTCTCTCCTTCCTTCCTCCCCTCCTCCCCTCTCTCCTATCTCTCTTTCTACTATTTTATTTTTTATCTGTAAGGATAAAGGCTTCGATGCATATTCCTGCCCATGGACATCTATAGAGTCCTCTATATTTGGAGCCGATTGGCTTTGGGAACCCAGCCTCTCATTTCAGGGTGGGTTAAACACAGATGCTGGGATGTCAGAGAGAGCTAGCAAGTGAGTGGCGCTGAGTCTAGGATGCTCTTGCAGAGTTTGTGGGCACGGTGGGAATGAGTCAGGATGCCTGCTTCTTGCCAGCCAAACCACTCCACCAAAGGTTCGGGACTGACAGGTCCCAGATCCGAGGGTGGGGAGTTCCATTCCATTGTCAAATGGTTCCAGGAACATTCTTCTGAACCTCTGCAGCTGAGGAATCTGGTCAGTCCTTTCTGGACTGTGTGAGAAAATACTCGTATTTTCCAGTACTTAGCAGTGTGGGCTGCGCTAAGTACTGGGCAGATCATACCCTGCTCTGTCTGCCCTTGGTGCTGCTTTCAGGGCACCAGCCACTGTCTCAAGAACTGGAAAGACAGATATGGATATTTGGACCTGGAGTTAGAGTCAAGTATCTGTTAGACTGGAACTAATAAGAAGACAGGGAAAACACAAATACAATAATAATAAAAAAAAATACCCCCACAAAAACAAGGTACACACACACACACACACACACACACACAAACACAAACAACAACACCACCAAAAAAACCAAACTGCCCTGGAAGCCGGGAGGAGAGGCATCTACTACTATAACACAGAACACCAAACAAGCTAGAACCGGATTTCACTGCAGAACACTCCCTGGGTGCCAGGTGACGATTCCAGAAGCCGTAAACCTGAACATGAGCTTGTCACCCCCAGGTTAGGGTTTGGATATTACAGCCCTTGGAAAATTATACTACAATCAAATGCATCAAATTCTATAACCAGCAATTTCAAACTGCGCATTCCAAATTGATATATTCTGAACGCATGAAAGGACCTGATCCCGGCTTTGAAATCAGCCATTCGCCGTACAATGCCTCCTGACTCGGAAACGCGGTGGGGTCCTTTTCCCTCCTGCACCTGGAGCCTCAGAAATGTCAGCAGCTCATCGCAGACAGGTCTGGCTGATGCTGGAGCTGCTATCAGCCTGCAACACCAGGACAAAGCCAGGGAGGACGGCAGGGAGAGAGCCGTGTACACAGGCCCAGAGCAAGGATGCTGCTAATCACGGACAGGCATCGAGGAATATCGCTGGCCTCCGCCTTGACTAATTCACCAACGGTTCAGGTTTGATCAAGAGAAGAGAGTTGAAGGGTGAACTGGGCCCAGGATGGAAGAGGGGCCCTGGGTCTAGCTGCTGAAATTGCTACTGCTTATGTAAAATGCCTCAGGATGAATTAAAATGGAAGGTATTGCCCTAGAGAGGCAGGTCCACCACTCCCATTCAAACCACAAACACCAGTCAGGTCTGGGTCATCCGAGGAAAGTGGCTCAGGTGAAGGAGGTCCTTACGCTACTCCCTTCATGGGGAGGCAGGTGCTAAGGGATGAACCCTGAGCCAACTGCTGGGAACAGTGACTTGATGATGACACCAATGTGGCTACTGCTCTCCTTGACAACCACTGCTCATGCCTCCTTTCCTCAGAGCAGGTGCGTCAGGGCACAGGGCAGCATGGGCTTAGTCTGCATCCAGCCAAGTAGAAACCGCCCAGCACAGTTCTCCCTGAATGGCACTGAACCACCCACTGTGGTACCAGTAACAGGCTGCTGACCCACTGTGATGCCAGTTATGTGGAAATACCCCACATCAATCACTTATAGTTAAATTTACTGATGGGAAGAGTCATCTCCAGGGCTCACTGGGAGAGGGCCACGCCATCCGTTCCCTAGCTGGAAAATGAACAGAGCCGAGTAAGGAATCCATGCTGATGGGGCGGAGCTAAGAGGAGGGGTGTGGAGGGTCTCCTTCTGTAAGGTCACTAGAGAGAGGCATGGGTCAGGGCCACAGTGGCTCTGAGGGGGTGCAATGGTATGTATAGGCTTGGCCCAGGGCGTGGCACCATTAGATGTGGCCTTGTTGGAGTAGGTGTGTCACTGTGGGCGTGGGCTTTAAGACCCTCATCCTAGCTGCCTGGGAGCCAGTCTTCTGCTAGCAGCCTTCAGATGAAGATGTAGAACTCTCAGCTCCTCCTGCACCATGCCTGCCTGGATGCTGCCATGCTCTGGCCCTGATGATAAAGGACTGAATCTCTGAACTTGTAAGCCAGTCCCAATTCAATGTCGTCCTTGTAAGAGTTGCTTTGGTCATGGTGTCTGTTCACAGCAGTAGACCCTAACTAAGACAGGAGGGTAGGGAGTCCTCCCACCTGCCTACTTTGCTCGTGCATGGAGGGCTCCAAAGCCCTTCTTCTGGCTCCTCTGGGGAATCTGTCTTTCTACTAGGCAGGAGATGCTCCTAGGCTCCAACTAGTTCTCAAAGTGCATGTCCGTTTGTCTTCTCATGAGTCCTGAGAGACTGTGCCTAAGTGGCAGTTAAATAATTTTCTCAGAACCTCAGAGAGGTCAACCAAGTCCCTCTGCACTCTTTTCACTGACTGGAGAAATCAACTTGGACCTTCCAGTGTCCTGACTTGCCCATGGCTCCCCCCCCCCCCTTTTTGCATTCTGAGGAGTCACCATTACATGGCCCTTGGATCACCAGCTGGATCTTATGATTTATGGACTCTGTGCTCCTCTCCTCAGAGGCAGAACTCTCCTTTATGTCACAAGCCACTTGTCCCTTTCCCTCATCCTGGTGGAGCAACCTTTGTCCTACTTAGCTTTAACTGTCAACTCCACACAGCCTAGAATCTTACTCTACCGAGGAGGAATTTCCTCAGTCAAATTTCCTGTGAGAATGTCTCTGGGGATTTTTCTTGATTCTTAATTGATGTAGGATGACCCTGCCCACTGTGGGCAGCACCATCCCCTGCCCTGGGCAGGTTATACTGGGCTGTAATAGGAAAGCCAGCCAAGCATGAACATACAATTTCCCCTTCCTCCCCTTCCTCCTCCCCTCTTTATTCTCTTCCTCCTTCTCCTCCCAAGTGTACACCTGATTATGTTACTCCTTCTAAAACAGGAGTTCCAGGTTGTAGGTTGCCTGCCACCTTGTCTAGAGCAGTTCAGAGTGGATGCAGCCTTCAGAGCAGGCTCTGCCTATAGTCCAGGGTCATGTGGTCCCAGTCATACAATGATGAATGACAGAGGTCACAATACTGTCTTGGGACTCCGTGGTGAGAGTAACTTAAGATCTTCAGATCACATGAGCACAATGGTTAACCTTTACTGTCAATCAGACTGGATTTCGAGTTTCCTAGGAGACGCATCTGGGTGTGCCTATAGGGGTGTTGCATGAGAGGAAAGACCTGAATGTGGGTGTCAGCACCCCATGGGCTGGGAACCTGGCCTGAATACAAAGGACAAAGCAGTAGTATTCACTCCTCCCTGCTTCCTGACTGTAGATGTAATGTGCCCAACCACCTCATTTTCCTGCCACTGTGCATGCCTGTCACAGTAGACGGTACCCTCAAACTGCAAGCCAAAACAAAACAAGAACAAATGAACAACAACCCCCAAACTAAAAACCAAAAAAACCAAAACCAAAAACAAAAACCCAATCCTCCTTACTTAAGTTGCTTTAAAAAGGTTTTATATTTAATATTTTAAATATTTTATTGTATGTGTATGAGTATTTTGCCTGCACAGTATATGCATGCCTGGTTCCTGTGGAAGTCAGAAGAGGGTATTGGGTCCCCTAAACCTGGAGTTATGGATGGTGTGAGCTGCCCTGGGGGTTTGGGGGACTGACTGAACTTGCATTCCTGGTAAGAACAAGTTGCTCAGGTATCTTGTCACAGTGTTGAGAATAGCTAGTTAATCCAAAGGCCGAGAGGCAGGGAAGCTTTCCTCGGGGTTCTTGGTCTCATGTAGGAGCTTGTGAGGCTGACATTGCCCACTGACCCACTGACCTCCTAAGCCAGCCCTCCAAGTCTTTCCGATATGCACACACTTGCCTGCCCCCATATCCCTATTTTAATGTGAAAGTTTTGTGTTTTGCTTTGAGTCAAACACTCATGCTATGGAGAGAGGGTAATCATTGGAAGTGGGGACATTATCCCTGACCACCAATGGTCAGCAAGGTCCAGTTCTGAAGCCTGGTTGGCGTTGTTTACCAAGAATGTCTGGGGCACCTCCTCTGGAAAGAACTGTCTCTCCATAGTTAAGCAGTAAGACAGAGATGCTTTGGGGACTTCTCCATGTTTCTTTGCTAGGCAGGGCAGAGAACTCTGGGATATCTTTCATACCATGGGGTTAGACGAGGCCAAGCTGCAGCAAGAAACCTCCACAAACTAGTTTGGCCCTTGAACTGCCTTGTTGCTTGCTGCCAATGTGCACAAGATGTACAATTAGTCATTCAAGGCCAATTCCAGGGCGGAGCCTCCTCTTCCTAGTTGATCCTAATGTTCCCCGGCTTGCCATAGATGAGGTTGCCATGGTGATGTAGGAGATAGAATTTGGATAAAGACCCCCCCCCAAAAAAAAGTTACAGTGAAGACAGTTCAGAGTGCAGGCAGGCGCCGGCCACCGCTACTTCCCACAGTACAGTCAGTACCACAGTGCAGATGCAAAGCACCTCAGTCTCCCATGACCCCAAGGGATCAAAGCCATACCCACAGGATTTGTCCCCATGCCCCGACAGTCCCCAACCAGCAGATGTGCAATGTGTTTTGGAGACTGTGTTTCACAGCTGAGTCGCCGGCAGCCCCCCCCCCCCTTGGCTGCACACAAGTCAGGGGGCCTTCCCCAGGAGTCTCACTCAATATGCATGGAATTACATTTAATTACAAATTTAATGTAAATGGATGTAATCAGGTAATCAGGACGTGTGATTTACTACCTGTGACAGTCCGCTTCCAATGGGAGGTGTGAAGCCAGGTTGGAGCTCTCGCTGAACTTCGAGGAGAGAGATGCCGGCAGGGGGAAGGCAGATGATGGCGAAGTTCAGCGTCTCCATCCCTCAACACGTCATTTATGAGATGCTGTGTTTAGCCAATAGTTTTTAACAGTTTGCTAAACATGTTTTGTAAAAAATCAAACAATTTCACAGTTGGTGAAGGCCTAAAAAAGCCCCAGGAGCTATTCTCTTGGCTGCATATAGCTCAAGCAGCTGACGCCGGTTTTAAAGAGTTGCTTCATTATAAATCATCGAAAACAGTTCAGTGCAGGAGAGCCGGTGGCTGGCGGTGCTACCCTGGAAACCAGGCCTCCAGCGCTACCAGATTCTCAAATGGCAGTTCCCAGTGACTACTCAGGCTCGAGATAGGCTAGCCACATTCCTCCTAGGTGGCCTGTAGGGGTGTCCTGTGGCTTGTAGGTGGAGTAGCCTGAGAGCAGGTACCTGCCTTTCTAGGTACCCAACAAAGGTCTTGATGGGTAGTGTGGGGTCTATGAGCCTTTTCAAGGAGCTCTTGTCTTGGTTAGTGACTCTGTGTGTCCTGGGTGCTGCCATGAGGCCCAGAGCAGGCCTGCCTGTCCTTCAGTTGGGTGTTTTGTTCTTCTTTGTTCTGCCTGGTGCTTTCTGGAAAGTTCTTTTTGGAGAAAGTGTAAGGATATCAAAAACATTGAGTGTTGCCAGTGCCTAGGGAAAAACGTCATCAGGTTCTACCTGGTTTGGAGTCCAGAGTAGACAGTAGAGGGTAGGACCAGGGGATCCAGAAAAAGTCTGAGCCTGTTCTCCGAGTCAGGGATGCCACAGAGCCGCCACACAGCATGGAGTTAGTGGATACTGCATTGCAGCTCAATGCATGGCAGCTTCCCACGACCCAGCCTCTGTGGGCTGCTGTCCAGACCTTCGACATCCTGGTCTTCTTTGCCATTCCTCTTGCTGTTCTCCTCTTCTATCTCCCCATCTCTGTCTCCCTTCTCGAATAGTGAAAAGAAAGGTGAATCTTTCACCAGCCCTAAGCTCTGTGTGGTACACCGTCTCAGGGAATAAACTCCTCTAGGCACCAGCAAGTCGCACTGCTGAGCTCCAGAGGACAACTTAGGGGATCAAGAGAATACACTAAAGGCAACTTGGCTCTAAGCCTTCTTCTATCTGTCCATCTGTCCATCTATCACCACCTGTTTCTTCATATGTCGGGATGAGAATTAGACACGGCACCAGCAAGCATCCTATGTCAACGTGACTTCTAACTCAAAATCTGGTCACCCTTTCTGCAATCAGCATGGCTTTATCTACATGCTTGCCTTTTTCTTCTGGGCATATGGCTGGACTCCTCTCTCTTTCTTCTTGGAAGTTAGGGCTACTCATGTGACTTGCTCTGGCCATCAAGTGGGAATGAATTGAGGCACACCACACCTAGATCATGTCTCTTAATTCTGAGCTTGGTTCTATTATCTCATCCATATATGATGAGTTGAAGCCCACGCTGAAGATGCTGCAAGCACCAAAAATATCTTCAGCCCCCAGGAGCCCACCTGCCTGATCTGCCTTGCTATAGACTCCTTTCCCATGAAATGGAAGTGCTCAAAGCCTGGACTGTTTGTTACAGCAGCAAGGCCCAACATCCCCTGACTAATGCAGAAAGCACATTCTGCGACTGTTGCCTTAAAAATGAGAATCAAAATTTCAGACTGCTGCAAAGGTGAACTTCTTGTGCAAGCAGAGAAAGCTAAGTTCTATAGCTTCACCATGCAAGAAAACATACACGGTGTAACTAATCAAAATTTTACTAGGAGCCTACTCTCCGAGAGGGAATCTTGTGCCTACTTCTGTAGAGCTGGTCAAAGCTCATGGCCATGGAGTTCATAGGTCCTGGATAAAACTGCTATTGTTATTTTACCATATGGTCAGGCTGCCAAATTATGTTCTACGTATTTATATTCATATCCTAGACCTGGACTGCTTTCAACCCTGGTCAGAGAAGCTTCTTTCTGTGGTGGGCAGCAGAAAGTAGAGAGACACAGAACTGGGCAGAGCTGGAACGAGAGGCTGAGTGCTCCGCCCTCAGTGGGACATGTGCACTGCGCCCCCCATCCCCTACAACCGAGGCTGGGGAATATACTGAAGAGAACATGGAAAGAGTCTAAGAGTTGGAGGGGTGGTGGGAACGCTGTCTTTGGGGCGTGTCGCACTTCTGCAATCACGCTCTTACAGCTGCTTCGGTCACTAGACCTGCACAAGATCTGCCCAGCCAAAATTCTGTTATAGACAAGTCCAATGATCTCCAGGCTCCGCCCCTTACGAGGAACCATTGGTAGAGAGAGTTTTCACTCTTTTTAAAGAGTGTGGTCGCAAAAGGATTCCCACGCCCTAGGGGACAGTCCCACTCTGTGCACACACAGATAACACTAACTGGATTTAGCAGCTAATAGAAAAAAGACATGAAATTGCATGGGGAGGTCTTGGTGGGGGTGATGTAGGAGGAGTTGGGGGATAGGAGGTAGATATGAGTATACGTCATTATGTACTTGAATGAAAGTCTCAACGAAGAAAAATGTAAAATTAAAATTTAATTATAGATTTACATGATACACATGAAGAGGCACATGCAAAATAGCTGGGAGGACCTAAAAAGTGGGAGCACAAGCCCTCAGCCAGTGTGGGAGCACATGCCCTCGGCCACTGTGGGAGCACATGCCCTCAGCCACTGTGGGAGCACAAGCCCTCAGCCAGTGTGGGAGCACAAGCCCTCGACCACTGTGGGAGCACATGCCCTCAGCCAGTGTGGGAGCACATGCCCTCGGCCACTGTGGGAGCACATGCCCTCGGCCACTGTGGGAGCACATACCCTCAGCCAGTGTGGGAGCACATGCCCTCGGCCACTGTGGGAGCACATGCCCTCGGCCACTGTGGGAGCACATACCCTCAGCCAGTGTGGGAGCACATGTCCTCGGCCACTGTGGGAGCACATGCCCTTGGCCACTGTGGGAGCACATACCTGCAGCTAGTGTGGGAGCACATACCTGCAGCTAGTGTGGGAGTGCATACCTGCAGCTAGTGTGGGAGTGCATACCTGCAGCTAGTGTGGGAGTGCATACCCACAGCCACTGTGGTCAAACTGCGGCTGAGGATCATGGGTGCGGTGCTAGCCTTTGGCCCACCAGGAGGTAGCTGTGTCTAGTGTGAGACCCTCCGCCAGCCTGCATGACTGGACGGATGGAGGAAGTGGAGGAGGCGAAGGAAGAGACCGTCTCCCTGAAAAGGGGGCTCCAGGGTGTGCTGTGCCCATCCCAGCCTGTCTACCAGTCCCTTGGACTGTAAACGCAGACAGCTTTGTTCTTCTGTCTTTCTTTGGCTACTGGCTGCGCCCTGTGCCCAGGTCTAGGTTTAGTTTCAACAGGTGCCAGGGACTTTGGTGAGCCAGGACAGAAAGGGGCATTCATCATTAAATTGCTGCTGTCTCGTAGCCTGTTCATCAAAGTGTCACCGTGGCTCTGCCCAGGCCAATTTGTGCCTAAGTCTCCTGATGGGCACAATGATTTATTCATTCCTCCCCAAAGATGAGTATCAAATGGGCCCCATTATATGATGGATTTCAGCTCATCTGAATGATTGCTCTGCCCACCCATCCCTGAAGGGGCTCAGGGCCTGGGAACTGGACACCTAACACCGGAGTCCTCGTGGGAACCTGTCCCTAAGTGAGTCAGCTCCATCCTCAGGGTTCAGCATTGCAGGACCAGGGTCTCGCTGTGGGGCCGGGGCACTAGCTGAGAGCAGAGGCCCCTTCCTCACACCGCATGGCCTTGAGTGTACGCAGAAGCCGTGGAGCCCGGAGACACAGGCAGGGCTGTGGAGAGCAGAGTAGATATGGCAAGAAGCTGGCCCAGGGTCCCACTCTGAAGCCACCTTCTCTGGCTGCAGGCAAGATGTCCTTGGAATAAAAGCGGAACTCGGAGGGAACAGGCAGGGAGGAGAAGCAGCTCTGGGCTGTCTCTTGGGGTTAGAAAACAATCAGGAAATTGTAACTCTCCAGCTTTCAAATTGTTAATCAATAGAAATGGTTGTTATTATTTTTATTTAATGAACTTCCAACTGAAGTTCAGTTCTCGGACCTGATGGGACTAGATGAACAAAGTGAGTTTGTCAGGGACAGTGAAAAAGGACGTGGGTGTAGGCAATTCTGATCCGGGAACAGGGTTGGGACAGACTCTGACAGACAGGATGGTGCCAGATGGAAGTCATCGTGACTCAATGACTCATCTGCAAAATGGGTCTAACCATCCCACCTCATGAAACTGCTTTGAGGCAAAGACAGGCTCTGGTCCAGGTGGGCTCCAGCAAGAACTGATTTTCTCAGGGTTCCTATGGTTTACAGGGATGGGGCTTGGGTCAGAGGAAGCCGAATCATGCGACTCTTCCCAGCACAAGCATCTCCTTCCCACCCATTCCTGTAAACACCCCAGGGACCGTGGTCAGGGGAGCAGCAAGACAGCAGCGATGCACACTGACAGATAGCTTCCGAAATCTCCAGAAACTCCAAAAGCCTAGAAAACGAATGCTAATCCTGTTTACCTCAATTTGCATATTTTCCAATATTAATGAGTTGAGGGCTACTAGGTGTCCCTTGGCAGCGACTGCCTGGGGCTAGCTCCAACACAGACCACAGGAAGGCAAGCGAGGAATATGCAGTCAGCGGGTGTTGGCTCCGAGTACCTGCTTCTGGCAGATCCCTGATGGTTACAATTGTTGGTTTTGCAGCCATAAGCAGATTCCGGCGTATTCTAGAGGAAAATGCGGGGATGACTTTATAACCCCTCTTCTATTTGCTCAAAGAGAGCAAATATATATGATTTACGTTCTAGCTTTCCCTAAGCACATCCACTCTAATTTCCAATCCTACCAAGTCCATAAATGCGCGGGAGACAAGTACCTGCAGATGTGGTAAATTGTGTGAAGCAGATGTCCAATTCTGTCCACATTAAATTAACAAGCTCCTGCTGGGAGCCGGAGAGGACTTCTACGATTGGCTGCTTGGTGGCAGCTTGTCCCTGAAGTCAGCCCGATGCTTCCACATCAGCTAGTGATGCGTCCTCGAGACCCGGTTAAGTTATAGCCACGCTCCTGGAGGCTGGTGACATCGTTACTGTCGAGGTCACAGTTATCAGAGAGCAGAGCGTCTACGGAAAGACAAGAGGGGTAGAAAATGCCCCAGAACCATCTGGCATCTTAGTCCCAGTGACTTGAGTTGGCAGCAGAAAGGTCTCTGGCAGGGATAGAAAGATGGTTCAGTGGATAAAGTGCCTGCAGCAAAGGAGTGAGGATCTGAGTTCAAATCCCCAGAACCCTTGTAAAGCTGCATGGGGTGTACATCATAACCATGACAAGATGGGGGAGGTGGAGACAGGAGAGGCCTCAGAAGTTCAAGAGGCAACCAGCCCAGCATATTGAAAGGTCAACAATAGGAGATCCTGTCTCAAGACAGAGTGGAAGGTGGGGGGATTGACATCTGTGGCTTTGAGCTCTACATATAATATGTGTGATGGCTTGTGTATGCTATACTCATAAAACCACTCACATTCATGCCAACTCCATACACACTACACACATACACTCAAGTTCACACACACACTCACATTCATACACACACACTCACATTTACTCTCTCACATATATACCACAAGATTCATACATACATAAACACACGCACACTCATATTTACACACATACTCATATTCACACTAACTCTCTCACATATATACTACAACATTCATACACACACATACATACATGTGCACACTCATATTTACACACACACTCATATTCACACTAACTCTCTCACATATATACCACAACATTCACACACACTCACACACATACATACACGCTCACACTCATATTTACACACATACTCATATTCACACTAACTCTCTCACATATATACTACAACATTCACACCACACACACACACACACACACACACCCCTCATACATGTATGCCTTAAAATAAGAGCTTGTGCAAGTGACCACCCAGCTTCCCAGGTTGCTTTCCTTCCAGTTCACTGTGGGGTTCCAACATGGCTTCCTTGGTGAGCTGTGTCTGTCTGCAGCATGGGTTCTAGAGCCTCATGCTGCAGACCTGGGAAGGGAGCCCTGCAGGCTTGCCAGGGCACAGAGCTACAAGGCAGGGGCCTCAGAAAGGAGGAATCACAGAGAGGAGAGGGGACGGGTGAAGACTGGAATAGCACACAGCTCAGGATGGACCCTGTGAATGTGGGACTCTATAAGAAACAGACCTCCTGGGCCTCATTCTGGATGCCAGAGAGGGAAAGTGGGAAGTCCAAGTCCTGGCTTAGAGTGCTCTACCCCAAACACTCTGGTTACTCTCAGATCACATCTCCCTAGCATTTGTCCTTCTCAGACAATTTTGCCCTTCCTCAATCATGTCTCTAGTCTTCTCCCTCCTCCACAAACACTCAGCCCTTCCTTGGGTTGTATCTCTCTTTCCAGCTTCTCTCAACCCCCAGCTTCTCCCACACCCAGCTTCTCCCTCCCCCTGACTTCTCCCACCTCCAGCTTCTCCCACTCCCAGCTTCTCCCTCCTTCCAGCTTCTCCCACCCCCAGCTTCTCCCCCCCTCCAATTTCTCCCTCACCCTCCCTCAACACCCCCGCCCCCGCCCCAGCTCAGTGGTGCTGCAATCTGAGGAGCACATTAGTGTCAGACACTTTACCACAGTAAGGACACCAGAGCAGTGAGACTGGCAGTGAGGCGTGCCCTGCCCACAGCCTGATAGGTTGGCTGCGGAGTTGGGAAATCCTATCATACATGCAGAACATGCTCATTGAGGTCTGAGTGATGCATCTTCAACCCTCACCTGTTGTTACACATCCCGTCACCTTGTCAGCTATCTCATTTTGGTCATTACTCCTTCAACTTATTTATATGCCAAGCCTTTCCTTAGAGATACTGACAAGTACATACACACACACACACACACATGTACACGCACATGTACATGAACTCACTCACATGTATACACAAATATGTATACACACACAGGTATATGAACACTTGGAGTGTATTTCATTACCAATCATTAACTTAAGAACCACATTCTGACTCCTAAGTCCAACCAGGAAGCCAGAGGCTGAGATACAGTGAGAAGCGTGTGTGTGTGTGTGTATGTGTGTGTGTGTGTGTCTGTGTGTCTGTGAGACTGAACCTGCTTCCAGAGGCTCTGGCGTTGCCTCTCTAGCAGGGACTTAGAGTAAAACTTGGGTGCAGATTCTAAGGGCTGAACAGAGGGTGTGCTGTAGCTACATGGGACCTCGAGCAGAGGGCATGCTGGGAGACTGCAGAGTAAAGTTCAGGCTGGCTGTAATGCTCACTAAACTCCAAACATAAACAAAGACCCCACTTCTAAACCCTCTCTCAAAGCCAGCAGGGACCCCCACATCACTCCAGCTGCACCCCGACAGACACAAAGTCAGCATCATTGGGATGAGGTGGGACCCACTGAGCTGCTGCTCCAAGGAGCCCAGCCTCCTGATTCCACAGAGGCTGAGAACAGCTATATTTCATGTTCATGGGGATTGGTCCCAGAATCCCCACATGGGAGGCTGGAGGGATGGCTCAGTGGTTAAAGGCATATTCCTCTAATAGAGGGCCAGAGGTAATTCCCAGCACCCACATCAAGGGGACTCGCAACTGAAACATCAGCTGGTCTCTATAGACACCAGTACTTGCACGCATGTGCACAGTACACATACCCACACACAATTAAAATAATAACTTAAAGAATTCACAAGTACTAAGTCCTTGATACAAAATGCTACATTTGACATCACCTACATATATCCTCTTATTCACCAAGATCGTCTTCTGATAACCTGGACATGAATGCTGGGCAAAGAGCTGTTTACTGTACTGTTTTGGGCTAACTATGAGGGGAGAAAAGTTCATATGATACAGAAACGGCCTGGGGATACATTTCTGATTTGGGGTTGGTTGAGTTCATGGATGCAGACCTGTGAGTGTGGAGAGAGACGATTCTGCCAGCAGCTTAGTCCCTAAAAAGTGGGGTCAATGGACAAAGTACCAAACATACAGCTGATTCCCTGACAAACCATGGTGTTTTGGTGGGATGATAAGTCACTCCCAAGAGAAGGGGAGTCAGGACCCCTTAGACTCTGTGCCTGGCTCCCTACCCTCTGACCCCTGTTTGCTCCCCAGTGTAGAGGAGTTCAGCTCATGGTGGATTTGGGGACGCGTGTGTGCACTTGACTGGCTCAGGGTCACTTTTGGGCTGGGACTCTTTCCCCGTGAGACTCAGTCCTATCTCACCAGCCTTCTGCACTACCGCAGACTGTGGGCACAACATTTATCACTGTCACTCGGCAAAGCCCTGTTATTGTCCCGTCCCGCTAGAGGGTGTTTGAAGTTTCCAGGTGTTTCTCTGAATTGGCTTTCCTTCAAGAACTAAATGACTGGAGTTACTAACTCTTTCTAATGGCCTTTTCCGTGTGGTACCCAGAAAGTCTCTGTGGGGTCTGCTCTGGAGCAGCAGACACTGGAGCAAGTGACGGCGTTCTGACTGGGATCATGAAGAGAGGAAACCCACTCAGCCCACATTGACACAAGAGGTCAGATGTGCGAGGATGCTGCCAGATGGAAAACAGGGTTTGGCTGCATACCTGAGCACAGGAGAGCAAGGGGGACGATAGCTCAGGGCGCAGGACACTGGAACCAGAGCTAACGGGATTCCATGAAGGATCCTGACCAGCTGCCAGCGGTTGCTCCATCTGGGATGGTCCCTGTGACATTGCTCTTGCACCTCAGAGCCACCTTCTAGGCTGTAAAGCCACCTTCATCCTGCGGGTACCACTTTCCCAGGAATATTGCTCTAGAATTGGTGACCTCTCATTTCACCAGGGCATCCCCTCTTCAGAAAGAGCCAGTCACAGGTCACAGCCAACTGCATCCACTGACCGTCTGTCTACCCAGCTCTGTCAGGTCAACAGATTTCCTGACCACACGCTGGCTGTGCGGTCTCATGCTCCTTCAGCTGGAGAGGGAGGGCTTGGCGAACCGCTGTTTTTTCAAGCATTTGTTATTTTGATGTGGTGAGGTCAGCATACTAAGAGGACCAATCAGGGGCACATAGTGGCCTTTCCCCAGAAATAATTAATACCTGAGGCTCAGGGCAACTGGTCAGTGGACTGAGGGGTACGGAGCTGTACCAAGGCACTGGCTCTGAGGATTAGAGCATTGGACAGTAATCCAGTGTATAAGAGCTATGGAGGAGGTGCTCTGTGGGTGTGTGAAGGTGAACTGACCAGGGTCTCTGCAGGTCCTCAGAACCAAGTCAAGGAAGCATTTAAACACTGTGTTCCATACTGCTATGGGGAGGTTAGAAAATCCAAGTCATTTCTCCAAAACAATGTGTATATATCAGCTTATATCAAGCTACAAAACAGAGGCTAAGAACAATTTGCTGTTCATTCAGAGGACCTGGGTTCGTTGCTCAGCAGGCACAAGGCAGTTCTCAGCTATCTGTGACTCCAGTTCCAGGGAAGCTCATGTCCTTTTTCTGACCTCCTTGGGCATCAGGTTTGTATGTGGTGCATACACATACATGCAAGGCAGATATGTACATAAAATAAAAATAAATACTTTTAAAAGAAACCTAGCATGCATTTCTATATTTTATATGCAATACACTATATATTTAATGGAATATATTTGCATACTGTATTTTATGCCTGTAAAGATGCCTATCTTGCTGTGACAAAATATTGCTACTTTGCAAATCCTTTTGGATTTTAACGGAATCTCTATCTCATAGATAGGAGGGAAGCTATATTCAGGAATTACTTTGAACACCACTTAATGAAAATTATTCAGCTCCTGCTTTTTGGAGGTGACGACCCAGGAAGTAGAGGCAGGTCTTCAGGGTTCATACTTTTGAATTAAAAAGAAACTCCACAAGCAGAGAAAGCGAACCAGGGTGAGAGGCATTTCTGATTCATTTAATTTGAGGTAGAAGATAAAACAGACTTAAAAAAGGTTTCTTCTGATTAAACTGGGAATTGACCCTTGGAATTCCAAATCCTATCATACTGTCTTTTAAAGAGTCAGCCCTTGGTCAGCCAAAGACAGCAACCTAGACAGCTAACCAGATCACCAGCCAGCCAGTCAGTCAGCTAACCAACTAGCCCACCAACACCAGCCAAGCAGTCAGCCAACTAGCTAAGCAACCAGCGCCAGCAACATAGGTACCTAACCAACCAGTGAATCAGCCAGCCATGTTTATACAGCCAAACAACCAGCCGGCCAACCTGATAACCATAGTGCCTGTCAACTATCCAGCCAATCAGACAGATAATTAGCAAGGCCAATACACAGCCAATTAGCCAGGTGAAAAAAAATTTTCTTACATGTGGGAACATGGTTTCCTGTGCATTCTGTCCTTTGGCAGAAACCACGTGTGTTGGTCAGTCTTATGTCTTGTGTCAACTTGACGCAAGCTAGAGTCATTTTGGAAGAGAGAAGCTTAATTGAGAAAATGGCCCCATCAGATTGGCCTCTGGGCAAGCCTGTGGTGCATTTTTTAGTTTGATTGATGTGGGAGGACCAAGCAGACTGTGGACGATGCTGCCCTTGGGCTGGTAGTCTTGGGTGCACAACCAAGTAGGCGGAGCAAGCCATGAGGGAGTAAGCCAGTAAGCAGCATCTACATCAGCTCCTGCCTTCAAGTCCCTGCCCTGCTTGAGTGCCTGTCCTGACTTCCTTCAGTGATGGACAGTGATGTGGAACTATAAGCTGAAATAAAGCCTTTCTTCCCTAAGCTGTTTTAGGTCATGGTGTTTTATCACAGCAATAGAAAACCGACTAAAACAACATGCCACATGAGTCATCATGTTTTCCTCCCAGGAGTTGTAGAAACAGTCCTGTCCTCAGTCTTTGCCAGAGAGAGTGTATAGTCAGGGCCATTGTGAATCTCTGACCCTCAGGACAGGAACACATCCATTGTTGATCTCACAGAATTGACCCATGGATCCCCCCTTGTCCTGTGATAATGTAGTGGCCAAGATCCCCAGGATGGAGAGACTTGAATTCCTCTCAGGATTATAGCCAGTCAAGGCCCTTGTCCCTGAAGCCATCAAGTTCTATGATCTCCAGATAGAGCAAGGCTCATATACAACCTTGGGTCTCCTACTTCTCAAAGATCATCCATTCTGTCCACGAAGATTTCACTCTACACTCAAAAGAGGAAGCGGTCGGGGAAAGCCATATTGCATGGCTCCCGAGACTCTGAGGTTCTTAAAGCTACTGCTCCACCAAGCCAAGGCCACCCCATACCACCAGGACACAGGACACTCAGGTGGATCCTTCCAAAGCAGAAGCAGGGGCTCTGTTCCCTGCTATTCCAGGACACCTAGTCACTGACACTTGCTCTGACCCAGGAACTCACTCTGCATATAGTGGTGACAGATATTAGGCACACCCAGGTTCATGGGACAGTTCTGCTCTCTAATGATGGCCTAAGAGAACAGGAACCCATCTGTTTATTAGAGAAAAGGCTCACACAGAAACAGGTTGGGAGCTGAGAACTCGGCTCTTGTAGACTTCTCCAGTGAAAGCCGAGAAACAAAGGGCACTCTTCACTCCAGCCCATAGAACGCCGTTAGGTTGAGTTGTGATTTAGACCAGCTTCACAAGACTTATTGAGCATCTACTGTGTGCTGTGCTTGGTTGAGTCAAAGTGCCAAGGCATTGGCTAGGAATGGTGAGGGCTTCCTTTCCTTGAGGAGACACAGACACATTAGGGAGTGCTGGTTCTGCACAAGTCTAGGATTCCCAGAGCTATCTCCAGGGCATTATGCAAAGCAAGAATTCAGTCACTGCCTGGACAGGATCAGGGGGTGTGGGAAGGAGGGAAAAATGTCAGCTATAGTTTGCACGGGGAAAACCAACCAACAAAATAGCCTTTCTTAAGAATCCTCAGAGTATTTGCAAAGGACCGCTGTGGGCATGTCAGGCCAGACGAGGTCATTAGAGGACAATTTGCTTAATCAACCTTCCCCTGTCTTCAGTCCCACAATCTGGTCTGCACAGGGCACAGGACAGTCAACAGCAGAGGTCCCACCAAAGTTAGGTCAGTAGAGAAAGAACAATTGACCTGGGTTCTGGCACTGCGATGAGTTAGCCTGGGTGCAGCCAGAGTTGGGGCCTAGGTAAAGTCAGGACCAGGATAGTAGTGGCACCAGGACAGGAAGCTAAGACTCTCCTGTGGCTATAGTCTGGGCTTGGTTGTCATCCAGATACACGTGGGAGGGCTGGCCCCCAGTGTGACAGGAAACTCGTGTCATGGAAGTGAGGTGAAGTCACTCTATACCCAGTTGGAGATATGGCTCTGAAGATACCTGCTCTTCAGCAACATGTAAAGATGGAGGTTTTGTTCACAGTGTTTAGATAGTTTTCTGGGATGCTATCCCCTGCCTGTGTTTTACCTGCAGTTTATCTGTGTGCTGGGACTTGGGGGCCTGCTTTTCATCTGCTACTTCACCCACACTTCCCTAATCTCCCTGCCTGTGCTCTACTGCGGCTTTGGAATCTTTATCCTGGCATCAAGAACCAGGCTGCTCTGGTATTGGAGTGCCCAGGTTCTTCTAAAGTCTCCAACTGTTCCACCCAACCCAGCCCAGAATCATCAAGTCTTCCATTTCCCCGGTGTTCTGGTTTCCTTTCTGTTGTACTAAAACAACTGGACCAAAAGCAATATGGTGGAGGAAAGGGATTAACTTGACTTATAAGTCTATGTTACAGGCCATCATTGAGAAGAAGTTAGGGCAAGAACTCAAAACATCCAGTCACAGCGTATGCCAAGTCAAGATTGGAGAAAGATAAAAGCATCCTTATTGCTTGTTTCTGCTCAGACGATTTCTTTCATTCTCAGGCAGCCCAGGGCCTAGCCTAGGGAATGGTGCCACTCATAGTGGGTTGGGCCCTTCTACATCAACCAACAATTTAAACAAGCACCCATAGACATGCCCGCAGGCCAACCTGGACTTCACAATCCCTCAACTGACATTCTGTGCTTAGTTAATTCTAGGTTGTGTCAGGTTGATGTTAAAATTAACCTGCACACCCAGCCATGTTTCCAGGGTCCACTTGTTCTGTGAGTCTATAAATCTCAATATGGCACAGAGTTTGCTCCTCTCCTTGAAGACCCTGTTATTAACCTGGCTTTGGTAACTCAATTTAATTTTTCATGAATTGATATTCATCTAACACAGCCCTTCTTGAGTTTGGAGTCCCTACACATGAACAGCGACCTCTCAGTGACCTCTTTAAAAGTCATTAGGGCTGGCTAAGGCATCTGAGACACCAAATCATGATATACAGAATCAGCAGTTCCTGTGCCAACCCCTGAGGACAGCCATCTGCAAAGTTCTCAGAGTTGCTCACAGCCAACCATCGGACTGAGCGCAGGGTCTCCAATGGAGGAGTTTGAAGGAGCTGAAGGGGTTCGCAACCCCATAGGAAGAACAACAATATCAACCAACCAGACCCCCAGGGCTCCCAGGGACTAAACCACCAACCAAAGAGTACACATGGAGGAACCCATGGCTCCAGCCTCATATGTTGAAGAGGATGGCCTTGTCAGTCATCAATGGGAGAAGAGGCCCTTGGTCCTGTGAAGGCTTGATGACCCAATGTAGGGAGAATTCGAGGGCAGGGAGGTGGGAGTGGGTGGGTGGGTGGAGGAGCACCCTCATAGAAGCAGGGGGAGGGGGATGGGATAGGGAGTTTCTGGAAGGGAAGCTGGGAAATGGAATAACATTTGAAATGTAATTAAAGAAAATATCCAATAAAAGAAAAAAAATGAACTAGAGACAAAAAAGAGAATGAAAAAAAAAAGAGTTTACTATTTCTTAAGGTGTCAACAAGAAGAGAGGAATGTGAGTCAGGTTAGGCACATGTGTAGATGATATTGCCTGTAGAATGGAGGTACTGGTGATGCTGGTCTCTCGTAGAGTCCTAGATACTATCTTTAACACGCTCCTTCCTGCCCTCTTGCCACCAAGGATCTTGACAGCTCTGAAGGTGACAGACCTGTCACCAGCAAGCATGTGAGCTATGACCACAGATTCAAGAGCCCAGATTCAAAGTCATTATGGTGCAGTAATCCACGCGTGTGCAGCCGGTGCTGAGGACCTTGCCAGGCCGGCATACACCTCCCCCTCTCCCTGTCAGGATGTCACCTCTGGGCCCAATGGTGCCATCACGGTACATCATGAAGCTGGCCTCTGTGTCCTGTAGAGCGAGCTCTTAATGATACATACACAGGCTCTGACGGAAACTTTTCCACTCTTTTTTTTTCTTTTTCTTTTTCTTTTTATTTTCTAAATTTTTTTATTTACATTCAAAATCATTTCCTCTTTCCTGTTTCCTCCCTCCCCGAAAGTCCCATAAGCCCCCTTCCCTCCCTCTTTTCCCCATTCAACCCCCTCTCGCTTCTCTGTCTTGGCATTCCCCTACATCCAGTCTTTCCAGGACCAGGGGTCTCTCCTTCCATCTTCTTGGAAATCTATTGATATGTGTATTGTGTTTAGGGTATTCCGAGATTCTGGGTTAATATCCCCTTATCAGCAACTTTTCCACTCTTGATGCAAATGCATCATTTGACCACCTCAGTGGAAAATCTAGAGGCTAAACCATCCCACAGTTCCCTTGGCATCCCATGTATGCCCTGGTGCCTCAATGACTGTTGTCGTTGCTGCCAAAGGGACCTCTTTGGCAGACAGACCAACCGGAACTCCTCCTGTCCAGGCACGGCGCTTGTTTCTCTGGGCTGTTCACTGCCATCGTGCTTATTCTGAGCATGCGCCTTTCTGTTACGTTCTGTCCCCTACTGGCTTTAGGAAGGCCTGTGGTCACGCGGCCCTCTCTGCTTCCTCAGAATCGGCGTTTCCCAAACACGGAACCGTAACACCAATTTCAAAGCAAGTACCGCTGGAGGTGACACTGCGTGGTGGTAAAAGTGGCTTGAATGTGTCGGTTTCCCTCTTGGTTTACAGGGCTAACTAATCAATCTTCCATGAAACGCAGCAGACAACCGCGCAGAATTCAGAGGTAATGGACAGCGTCAACAAAACCAGCCTAAGATGCTGACAAATTGTTTTGTTCTGAAAAGCGGCGGAAATCTCAGAGCTTGACAAAAATCGGTTGCTGCGTGTCTTAGCTCATGCAGAAATGATTATTCCTAGATGGGTTTGTAGAGATTCTGCCAAAAGGACCCTAGTCTATCGTGGTGCTGGCTGTTAACCGAGGTGACCTGGGCCTGTGTCACTGTGGCACATGGGACTGAGATTGCTCACGGTGACAGGATGACTTCCATTTGTGATGTGACACACAGCTTTTTCTACTCCTGGTGCAGTGCATCTGCTCCTTATCCCACATTCTCCAGAGGAGAGCTCCCATGATTCATATAACCCCTAGAAATCTTAAGCATCATGGGGACTTGTCACACTGGGAGACCAGCCACAGGACCTAGGAAGGTGCTCTGTGGTGTGCAATATAAGCTGGGCTCTCCATGACCAGAAGAGGATGGTAGTTTTGTTCCAGGTCAGTGGGTTAATGAGAGGTGTCTACCCAATAAGCATTTGGTGAGGGCATTTTGATAGGAGGGAGGAGTCTCCTGACATCAGGAAGAGAGGGTGTCTCAGAGCCCACCTGCAGGACCCTCCTCTTCTTTTGGTTTGTGCTACATTGGACTTGTGATGAGAGAACCATGATTGTGTGCGTTCAATGTGTTCCTGAGTGCTGAAAATTGCTTTGATGAATTATCAAACTGAAGAGGTCATGTGAGCCCCTGAGCTTACAGACAATTATCAGAACTGTGAGTGACCTGGGACCCTGAGCCTGTGGCCATCATCTGAAACCAGTCCCATGCGATTGGCAACTCTGTCCTGCATCCTGAGGTCTGACATTGACCCTAGGACTTGGTGTTAGGTCTACAGTGCAGCCCTGAGACGGTCTCAAGTCTTTTAGTAAGAAGACACTGAAAAGAAAGAGGCAGTTTATAATATGGCTGCTGTCTGTTTGTCAGCCTTCTGGCCCCCATGCATTCTGGGAAAGGGCCCCCACCACCTCCAGGATACACCCCGGGAACAGAACACAGGAGCGAGACAAAGCTATGTGCCTTCTTGATGCTCAGGGCTTCTTTGGGACTATGGTACCTACACAGGCTGCATTAAGTAAGCAACATTCTCACCCCACCCTTAAATAACGAAAACAAAAGAGTTCAGTAGACACTGGAGGGTTCTGAGTGGCATTGTGGGAAGTGACAAAAGCCACCACCTCTGTGACACACACACGAGCGCTGAAACATGCGATCGCTTCAGCCGGTTTCCTCTGCTCGGGCACGCCTGTCTTCCCAGGCTAATGGGGGTGGCAGTCGGTGACTTTTCTTGCGCCGTGTGGAAGGCATTTGTTTTTCTGTTTATGTTCACTCCTTTCCTAGGATCCAGGCAAAGGTGTAAGCCGAGCTTTAACTCAAAAAGGTGCCCACGGACGCCACGACGTGTTTGAACCGCGGACTGCTGAGCAACCACTGCCACTGTGTCTGCCTCATCCTGAACCGCTCATTACAGCCCCGAGAACCTGGTATTAAGCCGCTCTTTGAGTCTTATCCAGGCATAATGTGCTGCTCAGCTGAAAGGCTGGCACTGGGAAGAGGATGCAGAGGGTGTAATCACAGCCATTACCGAGGGCCATCAATGCAGCCAAACCTACACTTTCCGCAGTCAGTAGCAGGCAGCGCAGTGAAAGGGAACTATTAGAGACACGGCCTGGCCTTCGGTGTGTGATAAGCGGTAGAGAGGGGACCTATTAGGGCCCTGCTTCCACGGGGCAGGGGACACGCTGTCACCTTCTGAGGGAATGAAACCTGTGTACGTTTGGAAAGGTCAACTTTTCAGGGTAAGCTGACAGTGTGGGGACTGGAAAGCTGCCATCTCATCTTTGCCTGGAGCTTCCTGCTGTATTTATTCTCTGCTGAGCATTTGATCCATTTCAGAGGATCATCTAGTCTGCCTGGGTTGTCGGCAATGATGCGGGGGGCAGAGAGCAGGGTGTTTGTGCCCAGGTGGCAACCCCCAAGGTGGGCCATTGGCTTTTTCATCCTGTGTAAGTATGGGTGGGGCAGTATCTTCCAACTACCTCTCCCTCCTGGCCTGGAGTCTCTGGCCTCACTAGGAATGTCCTGATGAAGTTTCAGGTGATATGTCCAGAGCAGAGACCAGGTTGGAGGGTACCATAAGGGAAGGCTTTTTGCACCCAGGGCAGATGCAGCAGGACTCCATATCTCCTGTGACATCTTGTCTCTAGGTTGAGAACTCTGCTGTGTGAGCCCCATGTCATCAGGAAGGTACCAGATAATGGCATCTACACCCAGTTTGAAATAAGAAGTTCTACATGCAGCACCTTTGGAGTAATGTCGCAGATCAAGGTTGATTTTGAAGGTTCCAGATGCTTCCGTTTGCTAGGATGCAATCATGTACCAATGGTCCTTGCTCTACACAGGTACCTACTAGTCTTTCTTCATCTCTCCCATGCAACAGGACATGGAGTTCTGGAAACTTCTATCTTCAGGGACAGATGACCGACCACACTGGGATACCCGTCTGAGCCAATCTGTGGGCTCCTTGTGGCTGAGACGTAGAACGAAACCTCTGCTTGCAGGATGGAATGGCCTTGCACCTCAGAGTTCCCATCTTACAGTGATGGATCAGGAACCTTCTGAAACCATCGACCTAGTGGGGAGAAGGAACCCTGGACCAGTCAGGGGCCACTCTCATGCTGCCCAAGGACAATGTGCTCTTTTGAGGGGACACACATGAAGGACACATGTCTAATCTAGCTGCCTCTGTGGAAACCAGGGCTCAGTACTCTCAAGTTATCCAGTCTAGGGACCTGGCGCATTATCTTTTTGTATTTGAGTTCAGTTTTGAGATGCATCTCTGAAGTCCTTGCTAACACTGGCGCTCAGAAGACAAAGTTCAGCATTTTAGAGTGTGTTTTCTGACATGGCTAAGTGACCTCCCTTAAAACTCTGACAATCTCCAAACCCCATAGCCACTAAATTTCCATCTCAACCCAGCACCCAGAGTGAACAGGTACTCATGATACACCACGGCTGGTCCTGTGGGGGCTTGTGACACGTGTGGCTTCGTGGCTAGTCCTGTCACTTCTATCGCATATTCATTGGTTCTCAGGAACCTCAGCTCCAACAAACTGCAGCTAGATGCCAGTTTTATTTTTAAAAGTGGGAAATCTACCTGACCTCAAACTTCCACCATATGTCATAAACACATGGGAAGAGGAATGGGGTTTTATGGTTGCCTCTCATCCTTCATACTTTCACATGACATACTAACAAACATGTCAGTTGACACACATGAACGTGTCCCTAGCATCTTCATTTGCTAGCAGCAGAGGCTCACTGTGAGCGCCTTCCCCGTCTGTGGTGATCCTCTAAGAACTTATCTCTTCCTAATTTTCCACTTCTGCTGGTTTTTCTCAGTTTTAAATTTAGGCCCAATGGGCCTGTGTTGAAATGGCTACCATGTATTGGTACTCATGCCGACAGGAGCTGCAGGGCACCCATCTGCCCCCAGAAGGGGCTTTGAAGCCCACCTCCTCATTCAGGGTTGGCCTCCCCGCCCACTCCCAGCCTCTGAGCCTGGCCTCCTGGCTCTCTTTTCCCTTCTGGAGGCTTCTGGGTTCTCTGCAGTGCTGGCTTCTGATTTGTACTTGAAAAGTTCATTTCACACAGAGACCTGATACCTCTCTCTTCCATTTTCCTCTCGCCTCGGGAACCTCACAACCCTAGGACATCCCCCACTGCTCAAAACTGTCTTGACAGGAAAATGGCTTAAAGCCAAAACCCGAATTCATATTTAGAAACATTTCCTGCCTGAGTGCTTGCTTCAATCTAGCTGCTGAGCTCAGAGATGAATTACACAAAGAAGAGACCAAGGCTCTGAAACTTCCTGAGAGTAGGCAATCTGTCCAGATCTGTCTCATAGGCGAAGCCCTGACTTCGTGGCGCCTTCTCAATGGCCTGCCAAAGAGATGCTGTGGTAAACTAACCAGGCCCTGTCCACTGTCTTCTCTCCCAGAGCACATAGTAGAAACTTCCTCCCCCAAGCCTGACATGATTCTAATTTCTTCTGAAGACACCAGGACTGGGGAGGAGGAAGCTGATATGTGGGCGCCTCTTACCCCCAATTCCACGTTCCTTGCTCTCTCAGAAGCGAGTTGGTACCATTCTTCCTGCTTCTGGACTAGCCAAGCCCGCAGCACTACCTTCTCTCTCTGCTTCCTGTTCCCCCCCCATCACTACCCCTCAGTAGCTGACACAGCTTCCTCTGACCCCCACAGAAGTCAGGCCACTGGCCCTGGGTCACAACTTCCACATGTTCCTGCCTCAGTCTCCCTGGGAGTCTGCTTCTTCACTCACTGCACCAGGAAATGACAGCCACACTGGACAGTCTCTCCTTACAATTCCCGGTCTGGGTTTTTGGGATCCAGGCTGGAGTGCTGCCTGACTGCAGCATCCCTTGTCCCTGGTCCCCACCACTTGGTCTTCAGTCCTTTCTCCTCAGCACACAGAGGCAGTTCATTTCCCAGTGTTCATCTCAGAAACTCCTCTGTGAGGGCCAGAACCCTAACAAGGCTCCCTCACTCCTCCTGCAAACCGCCCACTTCCAACCAGTCATACGCCATGTTAATTTTATCTTCTGAACCTCTCTCCCAGGCAGCAACCTATGTGCACCCCCCCCCATTGCAGAGAGGGCCATCTCTAGGGTCCCCACTGCCCAACCCTCTGCCCCAGGCATGCCCAGGGTCAGCAGGGGCTCATTCCAGGGAAGACAAATTTCTCTGGCTCTCATGAAGGTCCTTAGAAAACAAATCACTTACGCAAGAAGCACAACTGTGCAGGAATTGGATCCCTTTGCTGACACGGCTAAAAATAACGTGCCTCGTTAGCACATTCGAACAGTTCGCAAAATTACATAGGACAAGCTAAAGACCAAGTCGGCGCTCGGCATGGGGTCGCCTTCCCTCCCAGGCAACTCCATGGGAATGCTTAAAAGCACTTTCTCCCAGCGCACAGAGGCCCTCTGCAGAGAGCAGCTTGTTCTTACCCTAATTATGCTGGTAATTAGACCTCAGGTCCTTGGACCCCAACCAGCTCAGGGGCCTCCTCCCGCAGAACCTTGCCTTGGAGGAGAGTGGGACCCAGGACTACTGCTGGCTCCAGCCAGGCATCAGCTGCCTTGGTAAAGAGCCTTCTAAAACCAAGTGGGCCCTTTCGTATTTGTTTGTTTGCTTGTTTTTCCTCTCGCCGTGCCATAAGCTGCTGCTTTGTGCTCTGCGTGTGCTGAGGCAGAGCAAGGAACCTTTCCTCGTCTCCACGGTGATTTGATGTGACACCATCATTTCTACTAACACCCGTGAGAAGAAGGGGTGACCGATTCCAGGGCACCACACAGGGAGCCCCCAAGTCGATTCTCTCAGGCCTGTCTTTGTGTGCGCGTCTTACAAGGGGACATTTTAGATTCGGTAGTGAATCCCTCCATATTAAAATTCTCAAAAAAAAAAATAGTCAAACAAGCAGCCATCTCTGCCCAGTGAATTACATATGGTCCTTACTAACTTCAGGGTTAGTTCTCTGAAACCTTAGATATATGACACAAAAGAACAAGTCCTTGCCTCAAATGAACAGCCTGGCTCTGACTAAGCCAGGGTATAACCTGGCACAGGAGGCCTACATCTTACTCTCCCCTGTAAGGAGCTTTCTGTGACCTGTTCTCCATGGTTATCACCCAGTGAAGGAGGCTTCCCCACTCCCCTGGAAGCAGGGGTTCCCTAGGAAACCCATGTCAACTGCAGTGACCACTGTGTATCCCAGGCTTGAAGAGGTGGAGGAGAGGCCTCTCTCCAGGCCCAGGGCTGTCCCTGTTGACTGCTTGGCATGCTTAGCGCACCCAATTTCCTGTCACTTAAGATGAGGACATGATGTCCAGTCTCTCTAACTGTAAAGCTCTCTGGCCTGTCCTCTCATCCTTGCTTCCAAGACAAACAAAAGCTTCTTGATTGAAGAAGTGAACAGAAGAACTCCAGTTGGGAACATTAAGCCTAAAGTCAGTCAGTTAGTCAGTTTGGCATGTTAGCCTCCTGTGTGTGAATGCAGACTGAACCTACAGGGCTAAGGAAAACATGGGTCCCCAGCCCTTAGTACAGCCAGAGGACAGGTTGATGACTCCAAGGACAGAGGGATGGTTTGTATAACCCTTCACCAAGGACTAGTCTATCTGAGCAGATGCTTAGCCATCAGCAACAAAAATTTATATTACAGGATTAGTGTAGATGGGCCAATGAGTGAACAGCATGGGGAAGGAACTCTGGGAAGGGAGGTCAGAGTCTCAGAGCTGGCACAGTGTATTATACAGAATATTCACTTGTTACACAAACTATAGAGCTGTGTGTGAGAAACACACAGACAGACAGACAGACAGACAGACACACACACATACACACAGGAATAGACACAGAGAGATATACATATACAAACTTAGAGACATATAGACATTCAGACACATATACAAACATACCAACACACAAACACACAGACCTGCAGACACACTCACACACAGATACACAGAATAATTGTAATGAATAGGGCTTGGTTTATGTGATATCATTATCCTTCTATTAGGCTGTGATGAGCTCAGGTGATTGAAACTCCTGACAGCAGAAATACTGATGCATTTAGAAGAGGAATGTCTAGTGGGTGAAGTGGCGTGATTCCTGTCAGTGGTCAGCAGCCTCCGAGGTCATGTGTTGGGACTAGACTGGAGTGCACATAGATACACATAGATGTATACAGATTCACACGAATACACATAGACACACACATTCACACAGACACACGTATATTCACATTCACATAAGTATACATAGAAGTATACATATGCACATGGCTACATACAGACACACACAAATATATATACATACACACAGACACACAGACACACACACACACACACACACACACACAAGTATGTTCCATACACAGAATGGGGAAAGCAGCTAGAGGAACTAGCTGTCAAGGAAGCCAAGACATGGGATAAACCTCAAGCCAGTCTGTGTCTTGGTGTCCTAGAGTGGGAGGAGAGATGGGAAGAGAAAGGAAGAACAGCCTAAGGAATCTAATAAGAACAAGAGAAATCCACCCCAGTCTAAGAACGCACACCTTCCCAAGCAGCGATTTCCTGAGGCGCTTGCCATGCTTCAAGGGTGGAACATCTAGCAGTTTACACAAACACACACACTCCAATGTCTACAGAATGAATGAGAAGTTCGAGACCATCTCACCACACAGAGGCTGTCAGAACAGACACAGGAGCTACAAAAAAAAACAAAACAAACAAACAAAAAACCCAACTTGGGGCTAAAGTACAATAACTGAAACAAACAAACAAAAAAATTCAAGGGAAGTTCTCAACAGCAGGCCTGAGCAGGAAAAACAAAATCAAAACAAAACAAGATATCCATTGGTCTTCCAGCAACACGGCCTGAGGCTATCCACTCTAGAAACAAGTAAGAATGTTATGCATGGAAACTCTGGAGGACACCAACTTCCAGGCAATGGAGTCTCAAGTCAAGACACAAATAGGAGAGGCAAATATTTGAAGGAATGGCTAGGAAAATCCTTCCCAAGGGAATGAAAAACATTAGCCCACACAAGTAAGTAGAAAGAAGAAAGATAAAAAAGAAAAAAAGATATACTATCCAAACAGTAACCAAAAAAAAATGTTTCCATGGTCATACTTAAATACACTTAAAATTGTCACTACACAAAGAAGGCAATTTATAATGACTAATGGGTCAATCTTCCCAGGGGAAGGAACAGCTAAAGGTAACATTAGCGCCTGGAGTACCTGAAGTAACAATGGACAGAAAAGCAGAAAGGGCAAACTAACAGCGCTCAACAAGACCACAGCACCTCACTTTGCATAATGGCAGGAACACTATACATACGGTTAATATAGAAACAGGAAATCCGAGAAATGCCAAAAGAACCCATACTGACCAACAGCCCCAGCACCATGCCTCAGCAGCCGTCAGACCTGCTCTCCTGAGGGGGAGTGGACTATGGAGTGGAGTGGCTTGCAGGAAGACTGTTTTCACACAGTTGTGAGGATCAGAAGTATAGCATGAAATTAGAAATCGGTAACAGAAGAAATGCCAAGAATAAAAGTAGTGAGAACGAATCTACGCCCCTCTAGAAAATGGATGGGTCAGGTTATTTTGAAGACATCTCAAGGGAAAGAAGTGCTTTGATGTGAGCCAAAGCAACGCAACGTGAAGAAACTCACGGGGTGGAATAAGAAGTGCTCGCCACGGTCTGCATCTCACCAACATCCACCCTTAACAGAGGAAGGTGGCCAGCGAACTACTTTGCACCATAGAATGCTGAGGAATGAAGAAAAAGACATATAAAATGAACCACAGGGAAGGGATCTTAAGGTTAGAGTAGAGCCCTGCATGGAGGCTGTGCCTGTGTCCTAGAACCAGGGAAATAGGGGAAGGAGGGTCAGGAGTTCAAGGCCAGGCTGCGCTACATAAAAACTTCTCAATAATACAAAACAAAAGCGAAATTTAAAAAAACATTAGGGTAGAAATGAGTGAAATCAAGAGTTACAACATGTTGAAAATAGCAGAGCAGAAAATTGTTTATCTTAGAAGACTGACATAACTTACTTCAGAGCGCTAAAAATTTATATAAAAGACTTAAATCACTAACATCAGCCCCAGAACATTACTACTAGCAAGTAACCCGTGGCTGATAAGCTGATCAAGTTTTCCACAAAGACCAAATGGTTTTCAGGTTGATTCTATAGATTAAAAGACACAGAAGAGGTGAGGTATTAACCTTTTGTGACTAATATTACTCTGGCGCAGTAGCCATGAGGGCATTGCACGAGGAGGGAAGAGCAGACACCTGAAAATGGGTTGATCCACAAAATCACACCAAGAGAAGCAGCAGGAACTCAAGCAGATCGCGGGCCAATCATCTAACAAGCTCCCTCACCGTCCCCAATAACAACACCCAAGAAATGAAGGATAGAAAAGAATGTTCTCAATCTGAGAGGGGGAAATCTCAGAAGCAAAACACAACACCTCCCCCAAGATCAGGAGCAAGTCGAAGGGCAGAGTGCTGTCTCCTTTCCACTCGGCACAACGCTGGAGACGCCAGCAAAAGCAGGTCGGCATGAAAGATGTTTATATCATAAGGAAAGAAATAAAATACGGTTCATCCCCACATGGCCTGATTGTGCACATATAATCCAGGAAACACACACACACACACACACACACACAATACACACACACACTAATATTAGAACTAATGTATGTATCTGTGTTACAAGACAGACATAAGGTTAATAAAAAAGTACTAATTGTGTCAGCTTTGTGACAACTAGTAACGAAGAGTCTAAAAATGAAATCTAAATCCAATCATGTTTATAATAGCAGCAAAATTAAAATAACTAAGAATAAATTTTATAAAACGAGTGTAATTTATGTGCTGCAAACTACAGGTTACAATAGAAAGGAAATAAACAAAACATAAATAAAATATGTCTCATGTTGGCAGACTAGAAGAAGAAACAATGTTGCGATTGGAAAGGCCTTGGGTTCAGTGTAACATTTAACAAAATCCCAGGCTGGCTGGGCATAGTGGCATATGTCTGTAATCCCAGGATTTGGGAGGCTAAAGCAGGAGGATTTCTCCATGGATTACACAGTGAGACACTGTCTTGGGGCAGGGGAATCAGTTGAATTCTTTCCATCTATGCTGAGGTGAGTCACTTGGTGTGGAAATGCAAAGGAACAGAGTAGCCAGGTTGCCTTGATGAAAAGAGTTTGATCTCAAAACTTCCCACAGAATAAAAGTAAGCAATCAGCACCTGTCCTGGAAAACAATTAGAGTTAGTGGAGGAGAAGGAGAGTCTCAGGGAAAGTTGACCCTCAACCAGGGTAGCCAGACAAGTCAAAGGGAAAGAACGGCCTTTTAGAAAATAGTTGGAAACAGACTGAAATGTGTCGGACTGGTTGAGATCACACGCTAACAAATGCAGCGGACTTCGTCTCTCACCACAGACCAACTTGATAAAAGACCTCGGTGAAAGAAAGAGGTGAATCGTTCTTGAGAGAAAACTTGGGCATCCACAGTTTTCACTCTCCGTTAGCTGACAGGCTCTTAGGTGTAGCTTGGAAAATACAACCTACAGAAGGAAAAAGTAAAATAGAAAGGACATCACCAAAAAACCCAATCCAGTTTACAAAACAGGAGTTTCAAATGATATATCTGATAAAGGCCTAGCTCTCTGAATTTGTAAAGTGCTCCTGCAATTCAGTACTTAAAGGACCAATAATCCAGTTTTAACTGATCAGTACACGGAGATGTGAAAATACGCAAAACATCACTGGTCACCAGGGAAATTCAAATGGAATCTGCAATGGGAGAGACTTTAAATCTACTGGGTCCAACAGAAGAAAACTCTTGTTCTTGGCTGATGGGAATTCCAGATGAGTCAGCTACAGAGGGATGCAGCCTGGTAGATTCTCAAGAATTTAAATATCCACTTACATGACCCAGAAAGTTTACACCTATGTGCATAATCAATAGAATTAGAAAATGTCTGTATGCAAAATAATCTACATTTATCTAGGCCAAAGTTGTATATAATGACCCTAAGTGGAAGTAAGTCAAATGCTCATGAATTAATGAATAGATAAACCCATTGTGGTCCATCCATACAAATGGAGTATTGTGCTCCTATAAAAGGGAATAAAATATTGGTAATCACTACAAATGGTGAACTTTATAACCTTCATGTATTGTAGGTTTCCATTTACATAAAATGTCTAAAATAAGCCAATTCATATAAACAGAAACTATATCTGTGGGAATAAAGCTAGGAAGTGAGGGGCGTGGTCATTGACTGCTAGTGAATATGGGTTTCCTTAGGGGATATTGGAAGGTTTAATGGGGTTACTGGTGAGTGTTGTCTAAGTTCATCAATATTGAAAAAATACCGAACATTGCAATGTAAAAGGGCCAAAGGTATAGCATATGAACTTGAACCTCCAGCATTCATTTCAGGAAAGTGAAGATAGTAGGCTAGACTATTAAGTACTGTGTGGGTTAAGTAACAGTTCAACACATATGTGTGGATCACAGTCCAACACTGAGTTGGCTCTGATATCCCTAGCCAGTGGTTTGCTAGGGACAGAGACAGAGTGGAATATTCTGAAGGAAACATTATATAGCATGATTTGATCATTCTCCATTTAGACACAAACTTCAAACACCCCTCCTCTCTTATTTCTGGAATTATAATTAATGACACATAAGTATCCTTGAAGCCCACTTCATATTTGTGTGTTATAATTGTTACTAATCTTTTTTTCTGAAACACTGTTTCACTATGTATGCTTGCCTGACTTAGAACTGGCTAAAAAGACCAGGTTAGCCTTGAACACATAGAGATCCCTCTGCCTCTGCTTATGCCTCTTGGGAATGCTAGGATTAGAGGCATGTACCACAACATCTAGCCTATTTAGTAATCTTTTTAAAAGGGTATTTTTATTTTGTGTATATACGTGTGCATTTATGTGTTCTCTGTGTGTGTTCAGGAGTCTGTGGGGATCAGAAGAGGGCATCAGATTCCCCAGAACTGGAGTAACAAATGGTTATGAGTCACCACGTGGGTGCTGGGAACAGACCCAAGTCCTTTGCAAGAGCTGCCGAGGCTGTTTACTGAAATGTCTCTCCAGCTCCCAGAGTTACTAATATTTAATAACTGGAGAGTTGCAAAAATGGCTCAGGCAATTAGAGTGTTGCCTTAGACATAGGAGGATCTGAGATTGGAAATCTAGAAACCTTATTTTTTTTTAAAAAAAAATGGTGTGGTAACACTTGCCTATATTCCCTCCCTACGATAGTGAGACAGGCACGGAGACAGGCAGACCCCTGGAAGCTCAAAGGCCTGCTTTGAGTGACAGGGTTTCAGAACATAAGGTAGGAAGTGCCTGAGGTCTGACACCTGAGATTGTTCTCTGACCTCTACATGGATGATGTGTATATATGCACCCCTAACATACACACAAATGCATCTAACACACACACACACAATCACAAATGCATCCCTCCACATTCCCTTAGATATTTCTACATGTGGATTAAGGATGGGCAATATCAAACTCGAAAAGTGAGTCCTGACCATGTTTTCGAAACAGTGATTATATTTATATTTCTTGTTCACGTCTAAAATTTACTTAATTCATTTCTTGGCTGGACCTCCTTCCAACCTTCTGTCTGTCTAGTGTGTGCGTAGCACCAATGGACTGTCCTAAATGTTTAGTGGTCCTAACGGACCAAGGCCAAATGTGACATGTGACCAAAGAAAGTATTGCTGTCTACAGAAGGGAGAGTCCCTGGGACGTGGCTTAATCAGGTACAGGAACAGAGCTGAAGGACTCACCCCACCCGATTTCGAGACTCATTATAAAGTAGAAAGCACTCAAAACCATATGGGTTTGGGTGAAGAGACAGATACTTTCTTTGGTATAACAGAACAGATGCAAAGGTAGAACCACACAACTGCAGCTGCAATTCTAGATAAATTCACTTGTAGTTTCACATACTCCATAGGTTGGGACTTTTGCTCCATAGAGAGCTGTGAGACATAGATAGGCTTCAGCAACCTTGAGATTGTAGGTTGCCTAACCTGTAGGCTGTGCAGCTGTCCAGAAGCCTTTGAAAGTGTGTGTGTGTGTGTGTGTGTGCGCGCGCGCGCGCGCGTTCACATGGGTGGGTTGTGTGCATAGGTGTCCATATGTAGTGTGGTTTGCCTGTGTGTGTTCATATTTGTTTCTAAGGGCGATCTTTGCGGGATTAGACACATACTCACAGTTCTTGTGCCTGTGCACCCTGATTCCGCCTGGGTGTCTACTGAGCTGGGCTTGGCCCCCCTACTCCAAGTCACCTGCTTTTCCCTGTCACTACTCAAACACCTTTCCTGGCAAGCTGTGCTCTCTTCACCTGGCCATTTGAGATGCCCACATCTCCATGAAACTAACCATGGTCTCTGCCGGGAGCTGTGGGCATAGCCTGTACAGACTAGTCCAGATGTATGGATGGGGAGGAGATGCCTTTGCGCAGTGTCTCCACAAATACAAAATGCTTCAGGATGGCTGCTCTGGGGAGAGGGAGGGGTGGAGACAGGAGTGCTGCAAGTGCAGGCTTGGGCAACTTCCTAAAAATTCTATCTTAAAAAAATTAAATATATTTGTTAGAATGAACACCTGGTGCTAGCTTGCGGGCAGTTGCCTAAATGGAAAAGCAAATGAGCCAATGAGAACGCACGAGGCAGGAGCGACAACGGAGGAGGCTTACAGCGTTAGTCAGTCCTGTTATCGCTTCCAAAAGTGCTTGCCGAGGCTGCTGAGGAAACTTAGTCCTGAAGAAGCCATTAGTAAACCCAGTGTTTCTAGTCCCGTTGTCCCAGAGTGCATGTGAAGGTTGGAAAGGCTGGGAAGACATCTAAGTTGTGTCTCAGGCCCTTCTTGGAGGAGATGGAGTGGAATCGAGTTTTACATATCCCTCCAGATCCATTTTTGCACTGTGGCCCTGTAGCTCTTCTCACTGGGGCCAAGTGATGCCCTTGCCCAAGGCTTGGCAATTTGTCATGTGATCTGCCTTGGCAGCTGGCAGGTAGGAGAGGTGGGTGTGCCTGGATGCCCAGGATAGTCCTTTTACTTTCTGACTTTGCTCATTAGCAGAGCGCGAAGTCTGACTAAAGGGGCAGGCCCAGACAGGAGCCCAGCCTGCAGTGTGGAGCTAGCCCAGTTGAACCCAAACCCAACTGGCAGTGCCCCTGAGTTGGATGCCTGAGTGGAGGCTGGCAGGGGTGCAGCCCGAGCGCAGGCAAGCAGGAGTTAATGCGAGGCTGCGGGGCAAGCGCCTTCCCCTCTGGGAAAGCCCACTTTTTGCCATGGTGGACAGACATGCTGGAGTCATTCACATTATCCAGATCACAGGGATGTTGACATTAGCGTGTGGAAACTGCCTTCACAGCAGCACAGAGCTTCTCTATCAATTAAATGACTGAGTGCCCCGGGCTTATGCTGGGTGACATGAGACCAAGTATCACAGCCACAATACACAGTGGCTGTCTGTCAAGTAGCCCAAAGGACACATGAAAGTACAAGTCACAGCGAGGAGGGAGCCCTCTCCACTACCGAGTTCCATGGCGGCTTATTATCCGGCTTGAAGGACCACCGGCTGACGGACCCAGAGGGCTGACCCTCCTGTCAGGGCTTCGTCCCATCTGCTCAAGTCACACAAAGCCAGATACAATGAGCAGAGCGTCGTGAAGCAGAACAAATGGTGGGGACCCGTCATTCACCAGCACGGTGACAAACAGCCCTTCATAACAATTATCTAGTTAAAACACCATTAACAATTAATGACATACATCACAGAACTTATTGAACCCATTAAAGACTAATTTACTGGCTATAAAAATATGGCATTAAGAATTTATGGATCATTACCTTTTATTCTGGAATGAAATATCGGGGAGAGAAACTCTTAGAAACGGTGGAAAACAATCACTCATTAAAGCATATGAAATGAGACGGCGGGGATCGGCAGAGGAGGAAGGGAGAGGGCGCCGGGCAGAGTTGGAAGAGGCTTTCTCCAGGCAGAGGCACTAACTTTGTCTGACTTTGAATTGGATGAAGATTTTATTTCCAAACAAGATTAAGATCTACAATTAAAGCACTCAAACAGAGTTAGTTTAACGTGCAACAAAAAAATCTTCTTTTGGGAAAAATGTATTAGATCGTGACTGATAAAAATTCCAATCATGATTAATCACGGCAAGGTATTTTGGGACACTATTAAAGAAAGTGTAACAATGTGGAAATTAATTAACTAGGCCCTCTTAAGGGTTTTTAAAATATAATACCATGTAACAGCTGTTGCAGCTTTAAAAATTATTTTTTTTCTTTTCTACTCTGCAACCAAAATCACCTTAATTTCATTGTCGTTTCCAGTTTATTTCTTTGTAATATAATAGGACCAACTATGCAGTAAAGAGGTACTCGGTGTGTAAGAACTAGTGTACAGTAGTGAACTCCAAGTTCTGTGTGCATGGGCCATGTCTTCTGTCTGCCCTGAGCTGTGTGCATGAGGAATTCCTAGGGCCTGGTCACATGGGCACACTTTCTCTGAATTTGAGATTCTAGCTGTGCAGAGGGGTTGGTCGGAACCAGCCCCAATGTTTAAGAAATGTTTTGAGCTTAGAATAAATCTTTGCGTCTATGAAACTCAGAATTCAGAAACATAAGAGATAGAAAAGATGGCCTTCCAGCCCCTTGGTCTGTGGGCTAGTCCACTCAGTGCTGGGGTGGTTGCTGTGATCAAACACCGGGAGAAACAACAGAGGATGGAGATTTACTTTGGCTCACAGTTTCCATAGTCCTTGGTTCCTGTGAGGCAGAACATCATGGTGGCAGGGGTATGGAGGGAAGGGGGAGGAGAGAGGGAGGGAGGAGGGGGAAGAAAGACAGGAGGGAGGGAAGATGAGAAGGAGAGACAGGGAGGGAGGGGGGAAGAGGGGAATAACTGGGTATAACTTTTGAAAGTATGCCCCCAAATGATGTACTTTCTTCAGTTAGACACTGCCTCTTAAGGTTTCTACCACCTCCCAGAAGAGTGCCACCAACTGGGGACCAAGCACTTAACACCTGAGCTGTGGGGGACACCTCATCGTCCAGCCCTAACAGTAAGGGGGTAAGTAACACTGTCCTCTCTGTGCTGCACTGAAGCTCAGAGAGGACAGTGATCCTCCTGGGGAGACGCTGTCATCACCAAGGACAGCAGAACTAAAACCACATTCCAGTCCCCAATCCAAGGTCTTCTGTATGGCCTATGGGTGGTCACTGACTACAGCCATATCTCTGTATCCCAGGGTGACCATCCATTGCCTCACTCACATGAGCGTTTACAGGCCATTTAGATATCTTTCAAGTGAGAAATGTGCATCCTCTCCCATGAGCTTCCAGGGTTTGGTACCCACACAGAAAACGAAACCTTCAACTCTGGCAATACCAGCATATGCTTTCTGGATGCTGAAGCCACCATTTCCACCTCAGAAGAACTGTGGTCCCCTCAGGGCCTCTGTAGGGACTTCTATGAAGCCACAGTTACATCCCTTCTGGAGGGGAATATTCTCTCTCAAAGCAGGAAGACTGCAAGGATTTTGGGGTCCTGCCTACCTCTCCCAGGACCACCCCTCTTTCCTAAACACACAGTTGCCTTTTAACCTGCTTCCAATGGCCCCAGAAAGACCGTGTTGTCGGTGTGTTGACAGGAAACAGAGCCACAAAACTGCAGCGTGCCAACTCTGGGTTCAAATCAACTGGCTGATGCATACTCAGTGTTTGCAGACATTAGACATTAGGTGGAAAACAGATGTTCAGCGCACAGGCGGTGTTGGGGCGTCCTTATACTTATTCTTCCTCCTCATGTTTGCGACCACATTAGGACAGCGTGTCGAGGGCTGCGAACAATCTGTAATTCTTAATGACTCCACGCCAGCTCAACAACAAAGAAGTAAATTTCCTTCCAAAGCCACAGCCATTTGTTTTCACTTGGCTTTAATTTTTCCTAAACGTAATTATAATTATTAATATATACTCTTTGCCTTGAAGTTTATATTCTAATTGCTGAACGAAATAGGTGCCAGATAATAATAATAAAAAGAAGAAAAAAGCAACCCAGTAAATAAAAGACAGATAAATTCATAGTTATTCTGAGCTGAATTCTTACATACATGTTATAAATTATAAACTGCTTACAAACTAATTAATACTTGGAAGATTGCTAGCTGTGCCTTTTGGTAAAATAGAACTCCGAGGCTCAAAAGTGTCATTGCACAATGTCCTCAACCCCGGGGCACTTGAGTAAGGGCATGCTCCGGATTTGGTCAAAATGACTGATGGCTTGGGAAATGTGCATCAGAAACGCAGGCACAAGTGTAAGGGGCGGTCAGTAGCATGCTGAGTCACGAGCGGAGGACTGTTGGTGGACAAGCCAGCTTACTGGGTACGCTCTGGGGTTCTGACTGCCCATCTGCATGTTCCACGTGGGCCCATCCCAAGAAGCCAAACCCAGCATTTCGACGGCCGTGATTCCAATCACATTGAGCTCCCACACGAATGGCCACTGCCATTTATGCTTTCAACACCCAATGATGGGGGTCTGAGCCACCCAGGAAGCCCCAGGTCCCCCCCCCCCAATTCCATCAGTAGTGAGTAGAATTCTCTGGAATGGCCCAGATGCAGTCTGCTCGAAAGGGGTGACTTTTAAAAGGATGGTCCCGATGGTTACTGGGTGGGATGCGGTCCGTGAGGTTTATTGTAGGGGTCTGCCTTGCAGCCAGAAGACTCGAACATGTGCTCAAATAAAACACAGCAGTGGTCTTTACCATCTCTCAAAGCAACCACACAGGACTTCCAGGATCCCCATTTCCATTCGGCTAGCTTCTTCCTCTCTCCCTTCTGCTATGGGATGAAGCGAACCCTGCACACTCGCGCATGCTCAGTACTGGCACATGCTCAGAACTCGCGCATGCTCAGGTCCTTCTCATGGCTCCAGATGTCTGTCCATCTATGTGTGTCCTTCCCAACCTTTTATCTTGAAAGCTGGGTTTCCCGAGAACCTCCCATGTCTTCCCCATCCCCAATCTCTGCTGCAAAGAGAGTTCCAGAGCTGAGTTTTTCACAAAGGGAAAACCTGAAAGAACAGGATATCAGGTGAAATGCTGGAAGTCGCTGTGGAATGCTGGACAGACTTATCGCGGTGGAGGACCAAATTCTGAGAACTCTTTTATCTTAAGAACTTTTCCCCCCTTTTCTTAGCCCTGCGCCATTGTTGAGAATCCAGGCAGAGTTTAATCACCTTTGAAGCTTTTGCTCAGAAAGATATTTGCGGGCATTCATCTCTGTCGTTCGCCTTTGAACAATCAGTCATTGTACAATTAACACACATCAGACTATCTCGCTCTTCACATCTCTATGCACAAACCATAAATCAAGCAGCCCAGGACCCTATAATCACCTATCTCCCCTCCCCCGCCCCACCTGCGCCCGGCAGCTTTCCATCGACGAGGCTTTTTGTAGGAATTTAGGAAGACCTGGAGCCAAAGCCACCCAACCTTTCTGGGCTTCTCGGATAGCTGCTGAGGGGAGAGGCATCTGGTCACCATGTCTGACCTCCTTCACCCAGGCGCCCGGTGACTCCCCAAGCCTCTCTCATGGGTCATAGGGCAGTTCCTTCTCATAGAGTCTTGGCGTTCAGGGTTGTTAGAGCATGCTAAGAGGAACCATGTGTCCCTCAGAACAGGCTTACACTAGACAGACCCACTCTTATCTGAAATCCAGACTTCACCGGATACCCGTACTTCACCTTACAGCCGTGAGGACTTCACCATGCTGGGTGATACCATGCATGCGCTCTGAGGCAACTGTGGGAGGAAGTACTTACTCCCCTGTGCCCTGAAGCCTCCAAGCCACTTGGTGTGACTAGTTCTACTCTCTCAGGAGGTGGAAGCTGGGCGTGGACCAGCACCTCCACCAGAAGCAGTCTCTTACCAGTTTCATTTCAAGTGAAAACTCACCAGGGACTTTACTTAGGATGTTTTTTAGGATGCTCTGTAAGTAAGTACTCTAGGTTAGCATAGAGCAGCTCCACACAGCACCAAGGAGAAGCGGATGGATTCCTTCCCCGCACACTTTCCAAGTACACTTCCTCTTATTTTAGAGCAGGTCTGCTGTGTCCATTACCCTCGACTGCCAGGCACCAGCCAACTGAGTGAGGCAGGCAGGACTCTGCCTCTGTGGCTCTGTTTGCATCTGGGACATCCCTACTTCTGGTGAGTCCCAGCTGTGCTGTCCCAGAGGCATGGAGACTAACGGGACAGCCTGGATTGGGAAGGCGTGCGGTACAAAGAGAGAGTGGTCCAGAGTCATCTCGGATGGAGCAGGGGTCTCCAGCATCCAAGGGATGACAAGACAGAGCCACAGAGCTGCTTATGTGTGAGATACTGAAAGCCTGGTGACCACCCAGCAGGGTTGTGACAGCTCAGGGGCATTGGGGAGAGCACTGTGAGGATGAAGCTCAGGATTGGACTCCCTCGGGGAACTTGAGATGATGCTTCCATGGGGGACAACATCTCACAGGAAGCCATCATATTGGCCACATCTGTTCCACTTGTCCTTTCAATTACCCCAAGGCAGCTCACTCCTTCCCCTCCCTAGGTATGAATTCACTACTGCCTCTGTGGAATCTGTTTGGGGGGCACAGATATTCCTGTCTATTGTCTGCAGGTCATCGCTCATTCAAGTCTTAATTTACCTCAAGAAATATATATTGTCAATGGCCAGGGAGGTAGCTCAGTCAGGAAAGCACTTGATGCAAAAACTGAGGGACTGAGTTCAACCCCTAGAACCCATGAGGAAAGTCTGGTGATGGCAGTTTTTAGTGTGGTTATAATCCCAGTGCTGGAGAGGCAGACACAGGCAGATCCCTGGGGCTCGATGGCTAGCCTCTGGCCAGTATGAGATCCTGTCCCAAAAAATCAAGGTAGATGGCTCCTAAAAAAACACCACATAAAGGCTGTCCTCTGGCTTACACACACACACACACACACACACACACACACACACACACTCACACACATGCTCGCACACATGCTCACACACACACACTCACACACACACACACAGAGACATATATCCATATACAAACTCACACACAGACGCATATGTACATAAACTCACATACAGATACACATGCACACACACAAATACACATACACACACACACACACACACACTCACACACACAGACATATATCCATACACAAACTCACACACAGACACACATGCACACATACACACACTTTCACACACAGACAGGCACACATATATATACAGACACACACACACACATAGAACACTGACAGACACACATAAATACATACGTATACACAGACACACCAACATACATACACACATGCACATACATAGCTATGCTTGTATGTGTACACGTCACGTACATACACATCAGCCAAAATTTACAAGGAATGTGGTGACCTTCTTAATGCAGGCTCGGTGGAGGCCCCTTCTTTCCAGGGGGGTATCCCCTTTGGCTTGCTACCTCAGTCCTTTTGGAACTCATCTCATCCTCTTTTGTCCCCTAGTGTCTGGACCTTCCAGACTCCACGCTGGCTCTTTGTTATGAGATGACCTGCAATCCATTAGCAGAACTTATTTACATCACAATAGAACAGGCTCCACTCTCCTTGATTGGATTCCGTGAGCCCCTCCTCCTGTGAAGATTTTATTTGAAGATATACCGAGGAGTGGACTGAGTTGGGAGCCCTGATGATTCCAAGGGTTGGGAATATCCATTACCTTGCCACATGTGAAAACCGAGAGACAGAACCTAGCAATATACAATAGCTGCAGCTTGAAGAAGGGCGTGAGACCCTGCACTTGCCGTGGGAACCGTCCATTCTCTTCCAGCCATCAGTAACAAATGGAGTCAACCTGAGCTCTTACTGCTAACCTCATATGACTAAGACCCCACGTCCCAGCAGCCTCTGTAATGTCAGTACCCCTTTCCATCCCAGAGCCAATCATAGACAGTAAAACACACACACTCTCACCACCACATACGACCATCACTTCTTGTCACTGGCTCCAGTGTGACAGGCCAGCAATGACCCAGGGCCTTCCTTTCCCACCACGAGACCTTCCCATCTGACTGCCTTGTCGTCTCTGCCAAACCCACTGTGGCGATAAGGAGTCCTCGTTTTCTTTGTCTGTGTAGTCTTTATGCATGCTCACAGAATGTCCCATTGGAATTCTCTAGTCCCCAGGTGGCTGTGGGACCCAAGGTCATCAGCTGCTTTGCTCCTTGCTTTATCGGTTGTCTACAGGAACTTTCACACATCTGAATTTCAGAGCTGTCCCTGGTTGCAAAGTGACTCACCACCTGAATGGCCCCATCCAAGTCTGTGACCCTGCCATACTTGAAGTTAAAGCCCTTCTTCAATGGAGTTCACCACACAGGTACCAATTTCCTTTCATGGGATGGAACTTTTTAGGAATTTGGAGATTCAAGGAAATGAACCCCTCCCCCACCCCCACCCTATCAAACTTGACCGCCTCGACACTCTACTGTGCATGACAAGTAGACAGGACCATGACACTGCAGACTCACAACCGCCACGTGCACCATTTTGACATCTCAGATCCCTGGGAAAAAACAGCAGTCAAGCATGCATATTTAAATTGGCCGCATCTGGCTATCTTTTATACCAGCTGAACTCCTTAAGTGTTGAGCCCTCATGTCAACTCTAATGACTGCAACTCGACGTGCATAGCAATGAAGCCCCTAGTCACAGAATGATTCTGTCAGCTAGGAATCATCTGGCACAGCCCCGCTCACTCCCACACAAAAGCTGAAACTCTGGGACTGCATACTAGCTCAGGAGGAATGGTTGGGGCGTGCATGGGTCACCAGAGAGATCAGGAGAGATGGTGGGGGTGCACAGAGCTCAAGGGCTGTGACTGGATCAATCTGGGGACCTTTCTCTACCACAAACCTTGCTCCATGGTGCAGTCTAAGTATTTATCTGGCATCCATCCACTCTTCCTCCCATCCACACCTTCTTCCTCCTATACATCCCTCCATCCTTCCTAACTCTCAGGCATACTTCCGACCATCCACTTTTTCCTATCCTCATGAGTTTGTCCTGGAAGGATGCCAACGGGTCTATTACATCTTGGCCTATTACCCAGAATCCTCATCTCTTTGTAGATGCCTTCGGAATGCTTGTGTTGAGGGCTGCTCCCTAGCTCGAGCTTCCTGACTTCTGATCTGCTGTAGAATTGATGAGAATTGCGGAAGACCTTCCTGGAGGGGATTTTGGCAGCAGGAGTGTAGAGCCCTCTCATGGATGTTCTGGCTTAAACTCTCAGATACATGAGCGCATTCCTCTGCAAATGTTATGAGTTTGGAAAAGCGTGCTCATCTGTCAGCATTTGGTATCTACTCCTGCCTGAGTGGACAATGGCGGCTGGCCAGAGAGGCACTGGTACTGTTGGGTGACTGAGCCTGCTCTGCTCATGAGATATCCACAGGCAGCTCTTCCTCCCCCAGATGTTCCAGCCTGGGTGTGACTGGGTCCCAAAGGGAACAGCACCTAACAATCCCCAGAGCGTGCATCTCAGTACCATTAACTTTAGAGGCCCCCTGCACATAGGAGCCCTTGTTTGGGTCCCCAATCAATCTCGACAGTGGTTGGAGAAGGGGTGGGGGCAGTCATTCCTTTCCCAAAGACCTTGGAAGGTTCCTTGTCACAGTTTCTAAGACCACCCAACTTTACCAGAGAAGAACCAGCAAACACCTCAAGAGGAGAAGCCTGTGTCCTGCAGACCTTCTTCCTAGTTCCCCCTGCTGTGGTATTTGGCAACACAGGGGATGAGGGGCTCTGGAGCCCCAAGCTGCCATATAAAGTATTCACTGACTAGCCTAACTCTTGTATGTGTGGAGAGTTCCCATTTTCTGGGCCTTGGTGTCTCTATACCAGCAAAGGCCTAGAGAACCCACACTAAGCATCCCCCAACCTACAAGGGTGTGGTCCTCGGCTCTGGCTGCCTGAGAGAGGACCACACACGGTAACACGGCATCTCTTTCATATGCTCCCATTGGGAACCTGGCTTCTGTGTGCTGGCAGCCCCATGCAGCTGCTACCCAGTGGAACACTGAGCTTGCTTTTGTGAGAAAAGACAGCACCACATTGTATGACGTGAGCGACAGCTGTGTGACTGAAGACCCAGGAGAGCCCTCCATCTGAAGAAGAGACGTGAGGCTCCTGTTCAGAATGCCTCGCCGTGACGTGCCAGGATGGTTGGGTAACATGACTGAAGACCCAGGAACCAGGCATGAGGACCATGGTGCAGAGATGGTCCTAAAAATGCAAGCATCCCCCTGGGAGCTAGAGATGGATGTGAACAAGGGCTCAGACACAGTACACCGGGTGGGTACGAGGGAGGCTGGGTGTCTCAAACCATCCCGAAGAGAAAGAGGTCATGGGTACACCCCGCCCCCAATTCCCCTTGCCACATGGCCAGGTTTCCAAATAGCTTGCACTTTCAAAGCAGGCTTCTGGAAAGCACAATTTTAGGATGTACATGCGATGTCTAGGCTAATGTGTCCACAGCAAACGTCCTCATGCCTATACCCACGGATGGAGTGGTGCATCGGTCCAGACTCTGCAGACACCGCGTCTGCAGAGGTACAAATCCCTTCTGGAAAATGGCGCCGGGAACGTATAATCCAACGCATCGTCTCTCATGTCTGCCCATCTGTATGTGACGTGTGGTGCCTGGTGCGGTAAGGGCAGCTTGTGCATCTTTACAAGGTGTGGGGAGGAGATGAGAACAGGGAACAGGACTGGTTGTGCTCAGAATCAATGTAATTGGTTTTTTCTTTTCTTCAGAATATTTCCTCTCATTGGGTGGTTAAATGATTAGATGCTAACCTGCAGATGTGGAAGGCTGGCTGTGTACAGAAAGGGAAAGAAAAAAAAAACAGAAGAAAATTATCACAGGACATCTATGGAAATATTTTTCCATACAAAAGGGATAAATAGACTATTCCAGGGAGATTAACATAGTTTTGAAAAGAGCTTAACTGTAGGATGAAGGTGGAAATGCATGCTCCTGCTTTGAACCGGCTGTGAAACATGAGGCAACATGAGGCCTGTGATCTCAGCTTAAACACACAGTGATAAGATCGAAGGCTAGGAATGAAAACCTTTAAATCCTATAGGACAAGAGGGGCAGGGCACCAAATAAGATCTCGGAACATGGCAGAGGAAGAAAACACCGTCTGAGGTGATGGCTCAGAGGACAGAGAATGAGCTGCAGAGTTGGGGATGAGAGTCACAAACCCAAACACACAGAGATGCAGACTCAATGGTGTTGTCCGGCAAGCATCTCTTCATTAAAACCCGAGTCTATCATTTAAAATGACATATTATTCCTTGGTGTCGAGGGAATGAAGTAACAATGGAGGACATGCAAGCAGAGGTATCTCAGACAATTTGACTTCTAAGCATCAAATACTTCCACATACAACTGAACAGATGCTTATAAAACAGTCACAGGAAGACACAGTCATTGGTTTTGATGTGAAATATATAACACAGAGCAAGGAATGAGATGGAAAGTCAGAAGCCAAGGGTCCATTGTCTACCTGGGCTATTGTTTGTAGATAATGGCAACAGAAAGATGCTCTTATGAACCCCAGACATTCCTCCACATAACCGTTCTAAAAATGCTGCGAAGATTACCCAACTACAAGTGAATACAAACTATGAATCAAGACCATGGAATGGTGGTCCATACAGAGGCCAACCATGAATGGAACGCACACCAATAGTTCATGTAACCATCAACCTCCTGAAAAGTTCACAAGCCAAACAAAGAACTCGTTGTAATTTTTCTGTTGCTTTTTTTTTTTAAGGGAAACAGGATGCTTCTTGACTTAAAAGACATTTTTAGGCAACTCATAATAGACATTGTTCTTTTATAAGGAGGCAATGGCCAATCATAACACATTGTTTAGAGGTGAAGACACTGAGAGACTTTTGCAAACGTCAGAGGAGGACCAGAATGCCTCTTCCTGGCTAAAGGACATGATACTACCATGGTCCGAGAAAACCAGGGGTATCAGTGACCACGCCAATTTTTGGTGCAAGAGACCTGGCATGAGCCCTCTGCAGTTTAAGGAGAAGATGCAGAATGCTTTGTTTTTACTGATGTGAAGAATAAACATGTAACAAGAGCGGCTGTGTCCACAGTTTTGAAAGTATGTGTGGTGCATGCAAACACCTTTAAGGTGTGAAGAGAATCCAAGTCTCAGAATGAAGAGAGGAAAATAAATTGCAGCTTCGTAGACAGTCTTCACATCATGGAATTCAGCAGGGATGGTAGGGGTACGGGGGTAAGCACAGAGATCAGGAGGGGTCATGGGGGTGCATGGGTCACCGGAGAGCTCAAGAGAGATGCTGGGGGTGTATGGGTCACGAGGGAACTCAGGAGAGATGGCAGGGGTGCATCAGTCATGAAACCTGGCATGAGCCCTCTACAGCCTTCACAGAGGCCAGCATGACGACATCACCTTCACGACCAAATTGAACTGGTTCATTTTTACTGTCAACTTGACACAGCCTGTGAAGACGGAGCCTCAGCTGAGGAATTGTCCAGCTCAGATTAGCCTGTGGCCATGTCTGTGAGGGAAAATGCCCGGGGTCCGGGGCCACTCGCTCAGGACAGGGTGGACATGGAAGGCCTGAGACTCAGAAGAGAGCGGGTTTTACCAAATGCCTCTCTCTCTCTCTAGCATGGTGGGAAGAGTTGAAGTGGGGGTACACTGAGTATAGCTATAGCGACAAGATAGCCCAAACTCCACTCAGATCACGTCCTGACCCTTCATCAGCTAACTAGAGACTGCACTCTTCTTAGGAATCCATATCATTAATTCAGCTACTTCTCCCATTTCAACTTTGATGTTGCTTATGTTTGGTTTTGAGTTTTTCACATCTGTTTCTTTGTTGGATGGAACATCGTGTAGCCCAGGGCAGTACCACACAGCCCAGGGAATCCTTTAACTTGCTACAGAGTTGAGGATGATCTTGAACCCTTGATCCTCCTGCCACCATCTTCCCAAGTGCTGTGTTATAGGCATTGACACCATGCCTGGCTCTGGTCTCATGTCCAACAGAAAACAGGTAAGTCATGGAAGAAAGAAAGGGAGGAGGGGGGAAGGAGAGAAGCTGAGTGGGGGAGAGAGAACGGGTAGGAGGGAGGTGGAAGACAGACAGGCTGGGTCACCACTAGAAAATAAAGCCATCAAGAGAATGAGACTCAGGAAGACCCTGGGTCAGAACAATCAGACACAAGAGACTTTAGAAACTGTGATCGATCCTTTAAAGGCACAATGGCAAAGATGATCAGCATCAAGGAACAGAGAAGAATCCCAGCAGCAGAGAGATGAAAACGGACAGAAGAATCAAATGGGAGGAAATGCTGTTCTGTTTGTGATGGTGACCCATGCACACACGCAATAGCGCCATCTTACTTCATCCCTGCAAATGCAAATGTGACATATGAGCATGAGGGCAGGTGTCACCAAAGCAGAAAACAGTCACATAGAGCTCCTGAAGGACACCTAATCATTAAAGTAAAAGCTTCCCTGTTGTGGTGAAGAGTGGCTAGCTCAGTGGAAGCGTGGGTCACAGGATTAGAAGAGGTAGGTCTGGGGATATCACATGGTATGGGGAAAGAAAAATGCAGGCACAAGTGTCAAGGAAGACCTAGTACTACCCCAGGGTGTCTTACAAGGACCTGGGCTTTCTGGAGGAAGTGCAGAGTAGGGTCGGGCCAGTGGGTCATATGAGAAAGAGCAACTGAGAGGTTCCAGATTTGGTGAGAGACTGCAGACTGAAGGACCCAAATGATCTGCAAGCATGAGAATTTAAAAGAGCAGAGCCCTAGCAAACAGGAGCGGAGGGCAGGGCTGACAGCACCTCTGAGAAATAATGCGGGGAGAGAGGAAATGTTTCAAGGGAGTGACCACAGCAGGGTCCTCTGCCACAGGGACTCCAGAGATGGGGCATTGTCTCCAGTGTGCTGACAAAGCATGACTGCCTGCGGAAGATGCTGTCCCCAGTCAGACAATCTTCCAATGCCCAGGACACAAAGCGGCACTTAGAAAACCCAGGTCAACACATATGTTCGCTGGAGCTCTAATCATGATAGGCAAGGCAAGGTGCACGTATATGCTCACACATGTGCACACACAAACACACACACATACAGAGACACACATGTGCACACACAGAGACACACAATATACAGATACACATGCACACACACAGAGACACATACACAGACACATATACAGACACACAGAGACAAATACACACACATGTGCAGGAGCACACACACAAACAGATATGCACACACAGACACAGACAAACACACACAGATACACATAGACATAGACACACAACACAGACACTTAAACACACACAACACACACACAAACATAAACACACAGACACACATACATATACAGACACACACACATGTGTACCACGTATACTCACATATAGACACACACATGCACATACACACACGGACACACATGCATGCACACACACACACAGCATGGGGGACAGATTTTGGAAAGGAAAGAGGAGAGGGGGAACAGTGGGAGTGAATACAGTCAATTGATCAAAACCATCTTTATAAAACCCACTGATTTGCGCAATGTATGTCAATTAAAGGAAAACACAGCAGAATGTGTGCTGTCAAAGAAGGAAGGCGATGCCAGCCAGGTGATGAGAAACGGGAGATGGGGTGGTAAAAGAAAGGCATGGTGCTTACCAACCAGAGCAGCCAGGGGCCGGGGGTGGAGCTCTGGAGGCACTGTGGAGTGGGGGAGGGTCTCTGCCTGCACACAACAAGTTCATATTCCTGTGTTAATGCCTGGGTTAGTTACCCAAAGAATAAATACAACTGGCAGAAGCTAGGTTGGTGGAAGGAGAGAAATGAAATAAGACAGCATTATTAGTCCAAGACATGCAAGGAAGGGAGAGAAACACACACGCACACACACTCTCACACACTCACATACACACTCACACACGCACGCACGCACACACACACACTCACATACATACTCACGCTCATATACACATACACACACACACACTCACATACTCTCACACACCCTCACACACTTTCTCATACATACATTCACACGTATATACCATTAAGCAATGTCTGGAGTGGCACCTGTGCCCAGCATTCCCAGCCTGAGGGACGGGGCAGCTCCAGAGGCAGGGCTACAGTCATGTCGTGGGCAGTGGCTACTGCCCCACAGGAGGCTTGGGCCCATTTCCAAGCTTGCTAGTTATTGGAGAAGCTGGTGCCCTGAGACTCCAGCCTGAAATGCTCTGTTTTCCTGGGGTCTGCATGGATGGCCTCCTCAGACTCATACTCAAGTTTCAAGACCAACAAGGCATGCCCCTAAGCTTCCCCTTAGGCAATATCGCCTATCCTGGCACGTTGGCTATCCCATCTTTGTACACATAGATGGAGGGCCATGTGGGCTGGGTCCATGGGGCAGGAGACCCTAATGACCACTGAATCTTGCCCTCCACAGACAGAACACACACGGAGCCCCAAGAATGGGCCCAGACCCAAGTTCAAAATACCGTCAAGTATATGAAGAACATTTCCCCCATCTCCTGCTTTCTTCTCTATGGTCAGGATCTATGCTGTCCACGTTCACCCCATTGGCCCCTCTACATATAGTCCTACAGGGGTTCCACATTTCCAAAGTCCTGAGAGATGCAAAACAACCCTCATCCCCACTCTACCACTACACATTTTCTTCTCCTTTATTACGAGTGTTTTGCCATGCTTGTTTTCAAGGATATATTATTTTTCCCTTAGGAGAAGTTATTGAGCATGGAACCATAGAGTCAAAGGTTATGGCATTCAAGAAGTCACATGTCCTTGGTTGGGGGGGTGGCAGCAGAGGCGCTACAGCCTCCAACATACTGGGTACCATCTTCCCCTCCCTAATAACTGTATTTCAGAAGTGTGTCACCATCTACCTTGAACGAGGAAGATAGTGACTGTTTCACGAGGTACCCAGGTTTAACTCCCCGCCTTGACGCGGTCCCAGGGAGCGCTTCCCCCAGCCCATTGGATGCCTGGCTACCATCTTATTTCATTCCCCCACTTTAACATGTGGCGCGTGGGCTTTGGGTGCAGAGGGCAGCATAGCGAGTAGGGAGAGGGAGCCCAGAGCAGAGCTTTAGCCAGCATCTCATTAGTGTCTGTCTCGTTCATCAATGTACCCTTTCCATTCATTCAGAAAATGGCGCCCAGGTCAGCATGCATCCCAAACTCTCTCATCCAGTTCAGATCAAGAACCTCTATTCACACCAGATCTTCAATCTATTGCAAACAATTTAAAAAAAAAAAACAACTGGACATAATCCTGAACTTTCTTGTTTTATACGATCTGGTTTTACCCAGTACTGACTCTTCATTGGTCTATTTTCCAGTCTATCAGGAAACCCTCATGCGAGTCTGCCCTTGTGAATTAGATTTTCTAGAACACGGGCAAGTCTGCCTGAGCCCAGCCCTCCTCATCTGGAGAACACAACATAGTGGTAACGCTCTGTGAATCCAACTTCTCTGAGTCCTGTGAACACAACACCGGGGTCTTTACAGAAACCAGCAACTTCCAGAACATTCTATGACCTACGCGTACCAAGACCCACTTCCCCAGAGATCATGAGCACAAAGGCATCGACTTTACCTGTCAGAAAATGGATGTTTTCCAGCTTGTGGTACTCTGCGAAGTTCTCCGAAGTGGATGCCACCTTCCTCTATGGCTGTGGCAATTTGTAATCCAAATGGGCTCTTGTGGACATGCTGAGCTGTGTCACTGGACCTGGACTTGGACTCCAAGAGGGAAGCAGCCAAAGTTCTGTGTATGGTGGTTGGGAGTGGAGACCCAGGCCACTCTCCTGGTACTCTACTGGCTGGAATCACCTTCGTCTGCTAGTTTGGATTTTAGCAGGAGAGGAAAAGGATGCTTGGGTGTTTGGATGTTCGAGGGCCAAGCAGAGCCCAACTTCTTCTTGGGAAGCACCGAATTCTGACATCAGGAAACCCCCAATCTTAAACATGAAGGATGAGCCTAGGATATGGAGGAAAACGGTTTATCACAACGGGAATTTCTCTTCTCTCAGGAACAGGAGGGTGTGGGGACAGGTAGAATGAAGGGTGCAACTCCACTGTGGCCAGGGCTGAAGACGCAGAGTCCTTCTCCCTGTGTCTTCCATTTCAGGGATGCTCCTGCCTGGAGAAGACTAGGCTCTTCCCACACCCAATGCTTTGTCTCCTCCAGCTACACAGTCCTGACATGGTGACAGCTTCTCCCAGTGTCATTTGTTCCCAGAAGCAGCTGCCAGTCAGCTCAGCCAAGCCCTGGATGCCTGCAAGGAGAGGACTTCCCCCATATTGTTTGATTTCCATTTCCAGACACCTTCTTGTGGTCAGTCCAGGTTCTAGAACTTGTCCTCAGCCGCGGCTGCCCTTTCCCAGCAGTCCTCCTGGATGCACATCTCAAGGCAGCACCCACTGTGTCCAGCTGGCCTCAGGGTCATCTAAAACGAGGTCCCAGAACTCCTTGCTCTTTGCAGCCCTCCTAGGACTAAGGAGGCTTCCATGCTGGTTACAGATTTGTATCTCCAGGAGACTCAATGTGACGGCTAGTCTTTATCATCAACATTACTCAACCTAGAATCCCTGGGAAGGGTCCCTCAGTGACAAACTGTCTAGACCAGGCTGGCCAGTGGGTATATTTATGGGGGATTATCTTGATTCTCCTAATTGATGCGACAAGACCCAGCCTCCACCTGAGCGGCATCAATCTCCGGTTTGGGGCCCTTGATAGTATAAGAGTAATAAAGTTATCTCTATGCATGTATTTAATGTCTCTGCTGTCGGATGGGATGCGACTAGCTGCTTCCAATTCCTGCAAGGCAGTGTCTTGATGGTCTTCAGAGGACAGTGCCGGAGACCAAAGACAGCAATGGCCAACGAACCTCTCCTAGCATATGCAGAACCTTTTGTGCTGTGTGACTCCATTTAGGGAACCGGATGTGAGCCATAGGGTGTGGAGCCCATCCTGAGACACCCAGCCTCGGTAGCAGAAGATGGAACCAATGTGGAGCAGGAATCAAGGCTGGAAACCCACACGAAGCAGACACTACGACTTCACTCGGGAATTTAAATGTCTTGGGAGTCTGGCTCTCTCCTTCATCTATACCAGGTGCGTTGAAGACCAAAGCAAGATGTCGAGAAGATCCTGCCAGTTCTTGGTGACATGAGCCTGACAGCTACTGCCAGGCTCCATGCTACGACCATGTTAGCAGCTGAGAACAGCTGAGCTCCAGGCTGTTCATGTCCACCACACTGGCCAAGCGATCCTGGTTAGCTGCAGTGTGAGGACCTGGGCCTGCAGAACAGAAAGATTATGTCATAAGTTGGGAAGTGAATTTTGGTGAGCAGACCTGAATATTCGCTTTAAAAAATGTAATATTCACAGCCACACACTATCCCTCCTACACAGAGAAGAGACCCCCCCCACCTGTGGAGTGACACCTTATACTTTATGTGTGATCGCATGGTGACAGACACTCCATCAAAAATCATGAATAAGCAGACGTCACTGAATCACTTAGAGCAGGCATGAGCAGTCACGTTTTCTTTCTGCGCCACATTGTCATCTACAAAGCTCGTACGCAAGAGCTACTCCTAAATAAATGAATAATCACAGAGATACTCTGTAACGATTCAAATAAATTCATGACTTAATGTTGGGCCACATGTGGCCTTCAGGCCTCGGGTTGGACATGCCAGTGAGGCTCCCATCAGACCTTGAGGAGGCTGAGACATGGCTAGCAAAGGGTAGAATCTACAGCCAGTACCGGGGAGGCAAGTTTTTGCTCTGGCAGGGGTGAGGGAGAGCCTCCGTCTATGAAACACGCAGGAAATGCAAGGATGTAAACGATCGAGAATTGTCATCTGTCTAAGAAGACCTGTCAGTCACATGCTGAGGCAGGGGTTTGGAAGGAGAGCATTCAAACAACAACCAGAGGAAATGCCAGACTGACCAGGAAAGCGAGTTCACAAGGACGCAGTGGCTGTTTCTTAGGGCACGGAGTGATGATGAATGCGTGAGAAACAAAATGAACGTTGGCAGGGTAGAGTGGAAGTTAGAGTCTAGCTGTCACTCTTAAGCTAAAAATTAATAATTCCAATACAACATCAGTCTTCAGAAACAGGCAGGCTAATCTGACTCACAGAAAAATGAAAAGGCAAAACTGGTGAAGTTATTATCTTTAGACTTTCGTGTGTGTGTGTGTGTGTGTGTGTGTGTGTGTGTGTGTGTGTGTGTGTGAGTGTGTGTGTGAGTGGAAGAGTGTGTGAGTGTGTGTGAGTGTATGTGTGTGAATCTGTGAGAATGTGTGTGTGCGAGTGTATGAGTGTGTTTGAGTGTATGTGTATGAGTGTGTGTGTGTGAGAGTATGTGTGTGTGAGAGTGTGTGTGAGTGTGAGAGTGTTTGAGTATGTTTGAGTGTATGTGTATGAGTGTGAGTGTGTGAGAGTATGTGTGTGTGTGTGAGTGTGAGAGTGTATGAGTGTGTTTGAGTGTACGTATGTGAGTGTGTGTGTGTGTGTAGGTCTATCCAAAGAGTCCAGAAGAGATCCAGTCCTGGGTCCCAAGGAGCTGGAGTTATAGGCAGCTGTGAGCCCCCAGACATTGGCGATGCTAGAAACTGAACTCAGGCTCTCTGCTAAAACAGAACGTGTTCTTAACTGCTGAGTCACATCTCCAGACTATGAATATTATTTTTAAAAGAAGGTACTGAGTCATCATAGGCAGTAAAGCATGTCACATGGCCCCACAGCTAGATCTGCGACATCTCCGAAAGTCCAGACAAGACACACACACACACACACACACACACACACACACACACACACACCTATTTTAATTTAGAGTGTGACAAATGGAAAAGGAGAGATGGGAGGCTTAACAATGGCGAGAACTGCTGTCAGCCAGCGGAATCTTTCACTGACTAATGTCCAAGTAGGTCAATGTCTTAGACACAGTAAGTAAAAACTCAAGTGCAGAATGAGCCACACAGAGCAGAATCAGATTGAAGCCATATTCCAATTGTTGAGATGCTTGGCCAAAGGCTACCTCCATGACTACATTTGGCCCGAAGGTTTTCTGTATACCATGACCGTATGGTAGGGAGCCACTGCCAGAAGGAGGTGAGTCTCAGCCAATCACAAGCTAACAAACAGGTGCCAGTGAAGGCAGCCAGGTTGTGCCCACGCCTCAATCCCCTCTGTTTGTTTTCTCTCGGGGGTTGTCTTTTTGACCCAGGATCTCACTATGTAGCCTAGGCTGTCCTACAACTTTCTCTGTAGACCAGGCTAGCCTCCACTTGAGCAGACCAGCATACCTCCTAGTGCTGGAATTATACCTGCACTTCCCTTTTGCAGGTGTTGGTTCCTTTTCAGTAAAAAGAGTTCCTGTCGTGTCATCAAAACTGGGAGGTTGCCACATAGGGTGCTAGGGTGAAATTACTAGGGATCCGGCCCCACGTGGAAGGGAAAGTCTGAAATAGTGTGCGAGGTCATCTTGTTCCCCTAGAGAGGACTCCTTGCTAAAATATTAATACTTTTAGGACCTAGCTGCTCATCCAACTGGACCATCATTAAAACTCAAGTTCATAAACTTGTTAAAAACAAACTGTGGCCAGACAGTGGTGGCGCACGCCTTTAATCCCAGCACTTGAGAGGCAGAGGCAGGCGGATTTCTGAGTTCGGGGCCAGCCTGATTCACAGAGTGAGGTCCAAGACAGCCAGGGTTACAAAGAGAAACCCTGTCTCGAAAAACCAAAAAAAAAAACCAACAAAACAAAACAAAATAAACTGTCTTTATATTTATACACACACATACACATATACACATACACATATACACATATACACATACACACACACACACACACACACACATGTGAAAATCCTATGTGTTGTCTTTCCACTCACTGCTATCTAGGGTGCCCAGGACACTTTGGGAGCGATGTCTTCCAGGCCATTTCCGCCCAGTGACTCCACTAGGTGCTCCATCCATGCTGGCCACCCCCTGCTCACTCGTAGGAAGGCTTTCTCTGTGGAAAATGGCAAGTACTCACACTCCCTAGCTTGGGCTTCAGGCCCCTATGGGGCTGAGGAGTGGAGGCTGAAAGAGGCTGAGGTATCCAGCAGCTCTGTACCTTCCCTGGAAGGCTGCTGTACCAGCTCACTCCCACGGCTCCCTCTGTGTCACCGGAGGGGCCTCCCTGTCCCTTGGACCCACTTTTGTGTCCTTCCTTCGGTTGGAACACTGTGCCCATTCGTTGTGTTTCTGAGTCCACTGTGAATGCTGTTTCTGCAGTGACAACTCATCCCACCGGGGTGTTTAGTGGTGCTGAGAGCCCCGCAGGGTGTTCCCCTTGGGTTCTAGCACCCATGTGGGCTAGTTGGAGACAGACTCTTCCATTGCAAAGGCCCTTATGGCTTCCCAGAAGTCACCCCTATACCAGCTTTCCTAACTGACGCTTCTTAACATATGAATTCCTCCAAGTGCCTTCTCATCATCTCTATCTCTGACTCCTTGGCATAGCCTGGGTTGGGGTCATGGGTCCAGTTGGTGGTTGTGATGTAGAGATTGATGACCACACCCCAACTCATCTTTCTGTGATGCAGCAGAACCTGCTTGCCCTACTAGGATGGCCAGGTTCCCACTCACACCCTATCCATTTTCTCATAAAGATTCATCTTCAGGCAACTCCAGATCCACCCATACCCCAGCTCTTTGGGGCCTGTGAAATGCTCTCTCTGATTAAGAATTCTTTCTGGAAGGAGGCAGAGTTAGCTATGTAATACCTACTTCCCTCTTATCAGCCTTATCTGAGCCCTGGTTCTTGACCAATCATACTCTTGCAATATATCCTGTTGTCCCTGGCCACGCTGTGTGGTCATTTGACCAAGGTTTCCCAGTGAAATCCAAGTAGAACAGGCTGTGTAGACCTCTCTGCCTTTTGAAAGGACAGGAACATAGCTTTCACCGCTCTTGTTGTGCCTTGTCCTGCCGCTCAGAATTTGATGAGAGCAACACCAGCAGCCATCTTGGACCCTGAGAACTAGGACCTTAAGGACGGCAGGTAAGGCAGAAGTCAGGAGACTGTGGATCTGTCGGACAGTGAGCTTAGCGCCATTTCTACATCTCTCCATTGTGCAGTCTTGAGCTTTCTTACTTACAAGATTGTAAAACTCATCACGACAGCTCAGGGCTTTCTCCTAATGAACATGCTATTAGTTGCGGACCCAACACAAACAGTTGACTTTGTGCTATTTATTCAGCTACGAATACTTCCATTCCTTCCTGGAATAAACCAGCATCCCTGGATCGTGCTGTCTCCTCTCCAAACATGCACGGTCATTTCTGATTCCCAATGTTTCATAGTGCAGGATACACGGCAGGAGGTTTGTTCTCTGTTCCTTCCCTCCTCACAGCCCTACCCTCTAGCTCCAGGAAGGCTCTGCAGCTCACATCCAAGGTCTGATCGTTAAATCTCAGTGGGGTGCTGGGGGTTGGCAGTGGAAAGACTGGTGATGAGTAGAAAGATTCATTTGTAGTACTAAATTTAGACAGGCTCTCTATATTTAGTTTAGGTATCAGTTAGGAAAGTGTTCAGCCTAGGGATGTGCAGATCAAGGAAGAAACAGGGCACTTGCTCAAGCCATGGGCTGATGGGCTGAATTCTGGATTCTGGACATTATTGCCTGATGCCTGCAGGGATGACCCATTTGCAGAGTAGCCCTTCCCCTGTGGGTGGACACCATGTGCCATGGTGGTTAGTACTCACATAGGCAGCATCAGTATACATGCTCTACGCTCTGACCTAGCAGGACACTGTCTGGGGACAGAGATGTAACTCCATGTTACAGAAAACAACATCCAGCACCAAGAGGCTAGTGATTCACCCAGGGCACACAGTAGGTGGGATAGCAGGGTAGCTTGCTCAGGGCTAGCACAATGAGGTCCTGCCTGTATTTTCACCCTACCGTCACATGGAGCAGGCTAGGTATGGGATGGGGGCTTCCCACTATGTCTCAGAACCATGGGTCCCAGGAGACAGTAGGATGTCCTAGGGCCCCAAGCCACGTGATGCCCACAGTGCCTGCTGGGCTTGTGTGGGACTTCAGGGGTAACCAAGAGGGTCCTCTGGGCTGGTCCTGACATGGCCAACAGGGAGATACAGACCAGCCTTTTCAGGTATCTGCTAGGTGTTAGATTCCCCCAAAGGCCCACATATTGAAGGCTTACTTGGCTCTCAGCTTCTGGTGCTATAGGAAGGTGGTAGACCCTTTGAGAGGTGGGGCTAGTGGAAGGAAGCTCCATCACTGGAGCATTTCCTTGAAGGAGAGAGAGGGAACCTGACCCTTCTGCTTTTCTCTTGCCTCCTGGGCACCTTGACATACCCACCTTCCTCTACCACACATGCCTGCTACAAGGCACTGTACTACCACGGGTCCAGCATGTACTAAGAACTAAGCCATGGGCGGTGTACTGGCTGGTTCTGTGTGTCAACTTGACACAGGCTGGAGTTATCACAGAGAAAGGAGCTTCAGTTGAGGAAACACCTCCATGAGATCCAGCTGTGGGGCATTTTCTCAATTAGTGATCAAGGGCCCATTGTGGGTGGTGCCATCCCTGGACTGATAGTCTTGGGTTCTATAAGAAAGCAAGCTGAGCAAGCCAGGGGAAGCAAGCCAGTAAGGAACATCCCTCCATGGCCTCTGCATCAGCTCCTGCTTCCTGACCTGCTTGAGTTCCAGTCCTGACTTCCTTTTGTGATGAACAGGAGTGTGGAAGTGTAAGCTGAATAAACCCTTTCCTCCCCAACTTGCTTCTTGGCCATGATGTTTGTGCAGGAATAGAAACCCTGACTAAGACAGGCAGATACCTTTGAAGCCATGAGTCAATATAAGCTTTCGTCCTTATAAGCCAAGCATCTTGTGTGTCTTACCACAGTGATGGAAAGATGGAAAGTCAACCTGCTCAGGTCTCCCTGAATGCTTGGACGGGGCCTCTCCCAGCTGCCATATCCTGACATACGGGTTTATCTCTCCTGCTGAAGATATATGCTGAGTGCTCCCACTCATGGGGACAGGGATAGCTTCTGGGATCTTCTCTCACCATGTTGTTTACTAGAACATTCTGTGTCTTCTACCAATTCTCCACCACATGTGTGCAGTACCCGCTGCCTGTGCGTCCACACAGCAAACTCAAGTATTCTACCAGCATTCTACTTCCACGCGAGAGGATTGCCTGGCATGTTTCTCACTGTGAAGAGCCTGAGTTATCCAACCACAGGAGCATGACTCATTTTAGGCTGGTTTACCCAAACCCAGGCTAATGTCCCATACTCTTCCCATCTCCGTCATGGAACTACTTCCTCACCACTTTGTGGCTGGATAGCCAAGAGATCCTGCATTCTGTGAAACAAGAAACCGTAACACCACATCTTACCTCCCTATGCTTAGCCATACCTCTTCTCTTCTGCCTTGAAAGTGGAAAACATGGGGGCTGGAGAGATGGCTCAGCAGTGAAGAGCACTGACTGCTCTTCCCGAGGACCTGAGTTCAATTCCTACCACCCACCCAACAGCTCACAACTATCTGTAACTTTGGTTGCAGGGGACCTGTCACCCTTGCACAGACACTAACAATGCGCAGGAAAAAAAATCAGTTTAAAAAATAAATTTTTTTAAATGGAAAAAATGAATGTGGAGGTCTTAAGTATCAACATCAGAGCTGATTATCAGCACCCTGTAGCTCTCCCGGGGGCTGCTAATCCAACACCCGAGCTGACATGTGAGTGGCATGCTCTCCCTTACGTGCTCTCCCTTACCTGCTCTCCCTTACATGCTCTCCCTTACATGCTCTCCCTTACATGCTCTCCCTTACATGCTCTCCCTTACCTGCTCTCCCTTACCTGCTCTCCCTTACCTGCTCTCCTCCATCTGGATTGGGTGCCCCTTGCAGAGGCATCAGCCTGACTGGCAGGTGCTCATCATGGTTAACAGGTTGGGGGGTGTGTGTGAGGAAGACTGGGAAGAACCCTTTTTACTTAAGATTCTATGTCTCCGAGTAAGACCAGATCAGACCACACTGCTTCCTAAATTTATATTTGGCCACAAAAGTGTACCCGTAGACTTCCAGGAAGCTTCTGGTGGGTTTGAGAAACCATTGCCTTAGTTTAGGAATAAACCTGGGCAAAACTCCACAGAGGCCCAGCTTCCCTTGGAGGAAGGAACGGCAGATCTGAGTGGGGAAAAGTTGCTGCTAGCCTTCTGGACAGGAGGCCCTATGACGGGGGCTGTCTCTTCGGGCCTCAGTTTCCCAAATCAGTATGGGTTGGAACAGCTACCTCAGACAGTGGTGTGAAAGAGGCCTTTTGTATAGGGTCGTGGGACCTCCTGCAGACTGCTCTCCCATGTCTGAGATCTCCTAGCACACTCTTACACTGTCCTTTGGACGTAGGTTGCCCAGGCTAGGAACCTCAAGGATAATTCATCTGCCTCATTTTAACCCAAATCACTGCTCCCCTGCTTGGTCCTGCTAGGAGTGGGGGATGCTTGGCTGCCCCACTTCACTACAGAGGTGGTTTTGAAATACTATGGGGGTCACAGCCTCTCAGGCCTGATGGCACCCCTTGTATTTCCGCATCCAATGGGCGTACCCAGTGATGGACAAACCCCAGCGGACGAGGCTTTTCTTCAAGCATCTACTAACTTTTTAGGACGGCTTTGTCGCTTTGTCACACCATGCCAGGTGGCAGATATATCCTCCCTGGTAACACCCTGGCACGGGAGATCCAGCCTGTCACTGTCTCACCTTAGAGGTCACCAGGGCCATCACAGTAGGAGCTAGTGGTGGGTGACCAGAACAGACACCTACAGAAGGCCTGTCTCCCAGTGCGAGTTTGGACTCCCAGGCATCTTACGTGGCCCATTCTCCAATACAAACAAGTGCCCGCCCACCTTGCATCTTGGCACCCCTCCCTGCCGTCTCACCAGCCCAGCATATCAGAGATGACCTGGGCTGGATCTGTTCCCTGCTAATGGAAAGTGGAGTGGGTACGCAGAGATGTGTCTTCAGGGCCGGGGACTGCCGTTGATTGACCACTCTTTATGCCCCTTGGCTTCTGCCATGGCCCCAAGTTGTGTGACTAATACCTGGCTGCATTGTGTGCAAAGGTTGGAGTGCAGCTTGCACAGGCCTCCGTGTTCCCGAGAGCGTGTCGGTGGGCATTCGCTGGTCTATTTATAAAGATAATTGTTGCCTGCGAGGATTCTAGACAACCACTTGTCACACTCCAGGGAGGAGCACGGCTCTTCATCACATCTGAACTTAATAAAGAAGGAATAATGTAGCTGGAGAGTGGGGACAATGCGTGCATCCCACTGTCCCCTGATGACTTTCTGCTTAGTATTGTGTGCACAGCAAACAGCTTGGGCGCTCGCCTATGCTCCAGTTTCCTCCAGGGGACACAAGGAGAAACTGGCTGATTTGCAACACCCCTGAAATGCTCTCCTCTCTTCCACCCTCACCAGTTTTAGCATGGGGGCTTTCTGTCCTCATCCTTAAATGTTTGTTCTGATAAGGAGAGCAGACTGTCACGTTCTGCATTAAGGGCATGAGACAGAAGGGGGCCTGACATAGACCTGCCAGGGTCAGGAAATGAGAGACGCTGTCTTCACTGAGGGCGCATTTGTCTTATGGGAATTTAGTAAGTATGAGCTAAGAACTTCCCACCCATGGGAACCATACAACATACAAGACCTCTTTAGCAAATGCAGGAGAAATTTCTTGTTTCCCAAGCAGAAAAACAAAACGTTCTTCCTCCACAATGGCTACCCTATCCCCTGTTCCAACCTTGGCAAAATGTGTGTGTGGGTGTGGGTGTGTGTGGTGTGTGTGTGTATGAGTGTATGTGTGAGTGTGTGGGGTATGTGTATGTGTGTGTGGTGTATGTATATGTGTGTGTATGTGTGTGTGTGCGTGTGTGGTGTGTGTATGAGTGTGTGTGTAAGTGTATATGTGAGTGTGTGGGGTGTGTGTATGTGTGTGGTGTGTGTGTGAGTGTGTGTGGTGTATGTATGTGTGTGTATATGTGTGTGGGGTGTGTGTGTATGAGTGTGAGTGTGTGAGTATATGTGTGAGTGTGTGGGGTGTGTGTATGTGTGGGGTATGTGTATGTGTGTGTGTATGAGTGTGTGTGTAAGTGTATGAGTGTGAGTGTGTGGGGTGTGTGTATGTGTGTGTATATGTGTGTATGTGTGTGGGGTGTGTGAGTGTGTGAGTGTATGTGTGAGTGTGTGGGGTGTGTGTACATGTGGGGTGTGTGTATGTGTGGGGTGTGTGTATGTGTGTGTGTGTGTGTGTGTGTGTGTGTGTGTGTGTGTAAGGAGAGGACAGCCGGCTGATGAGCATGGGTCACCAGCTGGCATTTGATAGCCTGTTGATTTGGAGCAGACATCCATAGCTCTGTGTGTGACTGTGACACAGAGAGAGGCTTCTGAGAAGGGGGCCTCCTAGCCTGACATATATCAAGTGGTAATAATACAAAAGAGGAGTTATCAAACATGTATCTTCTTAAAAGGAGATAATTTCTGAAGAACACATCAAACCAACAGGACCTCAGAGGTTGGAATCAATCCATAGCAATCCCATACAGCTAAACATACTATGCCTGCTCTATGAACATACATTCATGTGTCCAGAATATTTCAACGTTCCTCTGGGCAGTGGAAGGACCATCTTCTTGGTTGGGTATTTTCTTTCTTTTTTTTTTGTCTTCGAGACAGGATTTCTCTGTGTATCCCTGGCTATCCTGGAACTCACTCTGTAGACCAGGCTGGCCTCGAACTCAGAAATCCGCCTGTCTCTGAATCCCAAGTGCTGGGATTAAAGGCGTGCGCCACCACTGCCTGGCTGGTTGGGTATTTTCTTAGAGTCAGTCACAGAGTCAGTTTGTCTCCAAAGCCAGCCTTTCTCATAAAGATGCTGATGGGCAAATGTCAGACCAGAGGGAAGAGCAGATATCCTCCTAATATCATCACCATGTACTTACGAAGCATGTTCCTTGCGGATCTTGGGTTGTGCTGCTAGATGCATGACGTGGTACATGTTCTAGTAGAACACTTGATATGTTCTGTGTTAGTGTGCCTATTGGATTCCTTACCATTAGTCTCCACTTCTGATCTAGAGGGACACTCGCCCTTTTCCTCTGTGCCCATATGCATCTAGTAAGGGTTAGTAATCAGAACAGATAAGGATCAAAGCAACTCAACAAGAAGAAAGCAAAGAACTCAAATAACTTTACAGTGATCATGCCTGTGATCCCAGCACTCAGGAGGCTGAGGCAGGATTGACTAAGCTCCAGCCCAGCGTGGATGACACGCTATAGAAAGCATGCCAGCCGAGGTTGCAGAGTCTCAAAGAAAGAAAAGAACAAAAAGAAAAGCCAGGTTTACATAAACATTTTTCCAAACGAGGAAATAGACATCTTCAACAAGTACTGAAAAAGATGTTCAAAGTGACCAGTTTCTAGAGAAAATCACATTAAAACCAGGACGAGCCACCACCTCACACTGTAGGAGGGACTGTCACCCAAGAGACAGAAGACAGTAGAGTTGACTGGCACATGGGAAACTGGAGCCACCATGGAAGGGGATGGAAATTCATGTAGTGTTTAAGGGATAGAGCATGGAGAACCTTCAAAAAGCTAACAAGAGAGTCATGTGTGACTCAGCAGCTCCACTCCTGGATTTGTGTGTGGAAGAGACTGAAGCCAGAATGTCCCAGAGACTCGTGCACACCCACGGTCATTGGCCACCAAGTGTGGAGGTTTGAATGAGAAATGTCCCCCATAGACTCGGGTGTTTGGACATTTGGTCTCAGTTCCTGGCACCGTCTTGGGAGGTTATGAAACCTTTAATAGCTACTGAGGAAGTGTGTCACTAGGGACAGGCCTTGAGGATGGAGCGGTCGATCCCACTTCCTGTTCTCTTTGCTTTTTGTGTACAGATGAAATGTGAGCAGTCAGCTTCCTGCCCGTGCCTTTCCCAATATATACCCCTCTGAAATGGGAAGACAAAATGAACCCTTCCTTCAGTTACTTCTATTTATGGTGTTTTATCACAATAACAGAAAAGTCACCAAATACACCAGGTGTCCCTCAACTAGTGAATGGGGCTGTGGAAGAAAATTACAAACATAACCAAATAGGACGCAGCTGATAGAAAAGAAGACTTGTCACATGGGACACGTATGAGCTAGGAGGAAATCATGTGAAGTCATAAAGAAAATACTGCATTTCCTCTCTGATACTCCAGATGGAAAAAGGTAAAAGAATGGACTCAGAGAAGAGGAGAGGGCCATGGTATAGCCGGGCAGAGTACAACCAGAGGATTAGCATAAAGGCTTGAGGCTAGATGGGAGAGTGGGTTAAAGGGTAGTTCATTGTGGTGACTGCAGTTAATGAGTCGTGAAAGCTACCCAAGGGTGTTCATACTACAGAAATAAGGCAAGCAGGAGACGTGACATCTGTGGAGACCACTCAAGCTCAAAGGATGCACATGTTCTGAGACACGATAGCCATGATAAACATACTTGATTTCTAAAGAAAGAAGGAAGATGTTAAATGAGTAAAAGCCAGATTTCAAAAATAAACATTGCCCCTTTCCCCAGATATTGGTTCCAAACATGAAACACGAATGGGCGGCCACTCCTGGAACAGCTTTCCCTTGTGGTCAGCAGATGGGTAGACGTGTGAGTCTCAGAGATGGCTGGCGTCTGACCAAGGTACTGATTCCTGCAGTGGTGAGGGTGGCCTGTCTGCCTGCCTGTCTGCTGTACCTGTCCTCCTGGGCCTCAGGGTCTCAGTGAGTCAGGACAAGGAGTGATGTCTATCATGAGGAGGACAGGAGGTACGTATTTATAAGAATGTGGAAGCCCAGCATAGAGCCTTGTGCCTGTAATCCTAGCACTCGGGAGGTTGAGGAAAGAGGGTAGCCCCAAGCTTGAGGGCAGTGGGGGGATGCACAGGTCGTTCCAGGGTTGGCCAAGCTATAGAGTAAGAAAAAAGCGCCTGCAGCAGTAGTTAAAGAAAGAAGTAGAGAAAGAAGGACGGATTCTTTCTCTAGCAAAATGGTGGCACTGTGGCGGACTTACCCAGAACCCTTCATGATAATAAATCTACCTCTGTAATTAATGGACACCGTCATTCTAAAACTCACTTGTATTTCCCTGTCAGGCATGTTTGTCTGGCAGCAACTATCAAGAACCACCAAGAAATGCGCATTAAACACTGACATAAATAGGTAGAAATACTCAAATCCAAGCCATACCACTCAAGAAGTCATTCTTGGCCAAAGCTAAGACCCCTCCCTCTCTGTGTGTGTTCTCTCTCTCTTTCTGTCTCTGTCTCTGTCTCTCTCCCTCTCTCTCTCTCTCTCTGTCTCTGTCTCTCTCTCTTTCTGTGTGTGTGTGTGTTGTGCATGCGTGTTTAGAAAGAGGAAGCCTCTCATCCATCAGTGGATGGAAACAGATGCAGAAACCCACAGCCAAATACTAGGCAGAGCCTGGGAGTCTTATGGGAGAGAGAGGGATAGGACTGAGTGAGCTGGAGGGGTCAAAGACTCCACAAGAAGACCTACAGAGTCAACTCACCTGGGCACATGCGGGCTCACAGAGTCTGAACCAGCAACCAAAGAGCACCCAGGGGCTGGACCTAGGCCCCTACACATAGCAGAGGTGCAGCTTGGTCTTCCTGTGGATCCCTTAACAATCGGAGCGAGGCCGTCTCTGACTCTGTTGCCTGCCATTGGATCCCCTTCCCCTAACTGGACTGCATGGTTGGGCCTCAGTGAGAGAGGATCTTAGTCCTGCTGGGAATAGATGTCCCAGGGAGAGGTGATACCCAAGGGGGGTACTTCCCCTTCTCTTCAGGGAAGGGGAGGGAGTAATGGTGGGGAGGATTTGTAAGGGTGGGACTGGGAGGGGAGGAGAGAGGAGAGCCGTGATCAGGATGTAAAGTGAATAAATAAATGGTTGAACCGAAAAGAAGAAAGAGGAAGCATCCAGGTACCTTCATAGCGACACCCAGAAGGCACAGGGATGCACTTGCCACTTGTTTGATGTTTGAAAAATAAGGATTCACGTCAGAGCAACAAGAGAACCACACAAAGCCTAAAGACTAGGGTGCCTGCCCTTGCTAGCTCCTCCAGTATCCATGGGCTGGCCCCACTCTCCGAGGACGGCAAGGGAGACGCCTTCCTTTGTGACCGTTTCGCTTGCATCTGGGCCCCAGCACAGAGAGACTGTTGGAAACAAAACCAGTGCAGAGCGGCCTCAGCCAGCAGCTGCAAGGGTGCACAGGCCCCGAGGAGGGGGCAAGCCGCTCTGAAGGGCACCACGGTTATATCACACGTGACCTGACCTGCAGCCTTCTGGGCTGGCTACTTCTTCATCCGGGTTATAGATCCCTCTCAGGGATCAGAGCCCTGAGACCCGCTGAATAGGATAAGTACCAGGAAGAAAGAAGCCATCCACGTGACCCTGTGGACACACCAGGCGATTCTCATCCGCCATGCACCGGATGCAAGACCCCCAAATGCCCCTGGATGACTAACACATGCCGCGCTGAAGGGCGGCAGTTAAGGGCTCTGAGGTCCGTGAGGGATTACTGCCCAGAACTTTCCATGCCTGTGTGTCCCATTGTGCTTCGGAGGGTTGCTCCAGAGAGGTCACACTGTGCAAGCCTTGGAGTGAGTGGTCCCAAGGGCTCTGGCTCCTCTCTGTGACCCTGGCTAGGGATTTTACTCAGTCTTTTGTCATGTCAGAGTTAAAAATGAAGACACCGTCCTGTGAGCCGCTCCCCCCCCACCTTCCTGAGTTGGATAGAACAGTGTGGGATATCCTGGGATATAGTTGTAGGAGCCTGGGAACCTCCAGATAGCTGGTGGATCTCCAGGTCAGTGGACTTTAGAGACAAATACATTCATGCAAGTCTAATCTCACCCTCAAGGCTTCATCAAAATGACATTTTTTTTTGTTGTTGTTGTCACATGCTTCTCACATACGTGCAAAGATGGGCGGACTGCATATGGTACACATTTGTACCATACCCTGATTTTTGGCAAGATCTCTACTTGAAGCATGAACTCTCTCAAGACAGTAGCCATCAACAGGTGCTGGTGATGGGAGCCTACATCAGTAAGCAAAATGTGGTGGCCAAGAATCACCCAGGGTGACCGGACACCACAGACGTGGCTTGTGGGAAAACCGAGTTTCTAATTTTACTCCATTTTGAATACATCAAATTCATATTTAAATCTGAAAAGGTGCACGTGGCTAACAGCAACCATATTGGACAGTGCCTCACTGAATCTAATGGTATACGGCACTTCCCCACCACACAACAGAAAATTCACACCACAGGGACCATGCGCAGTCACAGCTCTGACTGGGAGAAACAATCGATTATCACTTGAAGATATCCTTTTCTTTCATACAATTTCTTCGCCCTTCCACCGATACACAAGAAACTTAAGACGAGAGGAACAGAGTCCGATCACTAACTGTTTCGGCCTCTGCTGCAATCCCTGGGGACAGATTTTAATTTGGATGTCTTCCATTTCTTTTAAAATGCTGTCTTATGCATCCATTACACATGCAGATTTCTTTTTTCTTTTTTTGGAAGCCACAGATCAATATAAAGGCGATTACCAATGTTTTTAACCTTAAAAAAAATAGAGCAATAAATCAGGTCTTTGTAAATAAAAGATTTAAAAATTTGTCTATTGCAGAATAAAACTTATTTTGGCTCCAGTGTCTGTTAAATCAGTGGCCACAGCAGTTTTTCACTGGCTGGTTGTTGTGACCATCAGGCAGCAGCAGAAAGACCACACCAGGCCAAATTGTGAGGTTTATTGAGAGAGGAAAGGGCAAGATGACAGCGGAAAGAGAAGTGTGTGTGTGTGTGGGGGGAGATCAGAGGGGCCTTCCTCTTATATATGGATAGTGACATGGTCACAGGTAAAGGTGGGAGGTGAGCCAAGTGGATTCTGAGAATATGGTGGCTGTTGCCTTGACAATAGGTGTGCAAGTCGCACTATCACCTATGTGATGTCACAGGTTTCAGAGGTCCTGATACCAACACTGGTACTTTTACAAACTGTGTGATGGAGAGCACTTGGGTACGAACCGGCTACAGGAGTAGAGAGAGTGTTTGCTGTTGCTCCGCATACTCGTTCCCTTGCTGATAATGACACTCAGATCTGCAGCTGTAGGAATAAATGCAGTGATAGGATTTTGTTTGTGCTGATAAAATGAAATACGGAGACAGAGCTAGATATGGTGGTGTGAGTTTATAATCCCAGGGCAAGAGAATCAAGAGTCCAAGGCCAACTTCAGCTTCACAGTGAGTTCAAGGGTAGCCTGGGCTACATTGAAATCCTGTCACACAAACAACCAACCTTCCATAAATCTGTATTTAAATAATATGGAAGAGGTCTATAAAATGTACTTTATTTGACAGATCATATGGAGAAATTCTCCTTGTTTTTTTTCCCCAACTCTTTGGAATATCTCATCAGACCTCAGACTTCAGGGCCACAAGCATGTCACTACAGAGGGATGGTAAGAAGAGAGTCATACAAAAGGCTCAGCAAAAGATGGCACCCCTCCACCTGTCATGGTGCAGGTTCCCAGGGCCCCTTACCTGGCAGGCCATGTCCCTGCTTGGGCTAATGTGTCCTTCAAAGCTGATGGCCTGGTTCCTCAATCCAAGGAGATTTTCAACCATGTTTTTAAAAACGGGGCGTTGGAATGAATGTTTAGCCTTGCCAGGTGCTGGAGTGTGGGAAAAGCCATGTCTTCTGTGTTGGGTCACCCTGTGTTCATTTCTGTGTTCGCAGGTACTTATTAGTATGCAAGATGAGGCCTGGCCTTGGAGCATGGCTGCACCAGCTGCCAGAAAAGCGGCGCTGGTGACCAGGCCAGCGTTCCCTGCAATGTTCCACAGAGTCTGGGAGCAAAGGGGGCTCCTGGAGTTTGCGTCTTCTGCTGTATCTTAGTCAAAGGACCCTTGGATGAAGCTACCCAATATCTCGATGTCTGAATCTAAGGAAAGGGCTGATGGGAAGCTAAGCAAGAGTCAGCATTAGAGGGCCACCTCCAGACCAACCCTCAGGCCACAAGAATCTGTTTCTCCCCCCCCCCGACCCCCCGTGCTCTTAGACAACATTTATCCCTTAAAACTGAAGAATAGGTTTCACAGAACAGCACGAGAGGCAAAGAGGCTCTTGTCGGAGATGCTGTCCAATAATAAACTAATAAAATGTTTGAATGCTGGTGTCATTGAAGGCAGGTCATAACACATCTCCTGCTTCTCTCTTTTTTATTTTTATAGGCCAGATAAATTATTAAATCATCTCTCCTGTTCAACAGTTTGAGATGCACAGTTAATAACAGCTCTCTCCGCTCCTGCCACGAAAGGGCAGGCGGCAGGGTGTGGGGGTCATCTCCACGAGGAGGCTGTGAGTGGCCGTGGGAGTCACCATGGAGAGAAGAGGGAATTGCCTGTGTTTGGTCTAACAGCAAGGTTGTCCATCTAGCAAATAACGAAGCAGTCTTCTCTCTGGAACCCAGGACCCAGGCAGCTGTACTTAGTGAGCTGCAGAGTCCTAGGCACGTCTGTTCCCAGTTCGAGTACAGCTCGGGCAGATTCGCTAGCAGCTCAGCCAAGACTTCAAGTCCACAAATTGTTTAAAAACATCCTCACTCCTCATTGGTAAACAGCACGTCTACCGATATATATTGAGAAAATTAGTGTTTTCATGCCATGTTTTCTGGTACATTACCTAAACTCAATGTGTAACCTACACATGGCGTCTCCCTGCTCACTAGCACCAGATCACGTTTCGCTACCAACCATGGGCGTCTCAGCAATGATTTGACGGGCAATAAAAAAAAAGAAGAAGAAGAAAAAGAAGAAGAGGAACAAGCTTGTAGTGCAATTTTACTAGTCTATTCTCCCCCATCTCCGTCATTGGACTGGAAGCAATGAAGACATACAACTTAACCAGTATGTTTACACGCATCTAACTGATACTTTTCTTTGGGAAATTAATTGAATTACACCTATAAAATACTTACATTGTAAGCTTATCAAGCTTAGATGAGTTCAAACAATTAGACGAAGGTGTTTACATTACCAATCAAAGATCAGTACCTCGCAGAGCAACAGTGAAAGCTGTCTCATACCCAGAACCTTCTCATTAGCTTTGTGACACTTCCTAGGGAGTGTGGAGAAAGCCCCGCAGAGAAGTCTTGACTGAATGTGTGCCGTTGATGTAGGCACCACCGTGTGCCTCCAGACCATATGTGGATGCTGATATGTGCTAAAAGTCTGCACCATAGCCTTCTCTCCTGGGTCTTTATGGCCTGAGGTCTGTTCCTTACAGAGACCCGTTCCTGTCGAGATCAGCTAAATTGGGTCCCCTTGGTCCAGATCTACTTCATAAACCCTGCCTTCTTCTTTATCTGTATGTAATAATCTATCCTCCTCGTCCTGCCACATGTAACAGCATCATCTCTCTGTTCAACCCTGTGGAATAAACACGCTGAACTTCCAGGATGCTGTGAGTTTTCCAACAGAGAGTTCAGTCCACCCAATCCCAGCTTCCTGTTTGTCTGTCTTTCTGTCTTCATCTGTCACTTCTTCATTTTCTCATTGACCCAGAAAGGTCTATCCCCAGAGGCACGCCTGGTGCAGCAACTCCAGCCTCCAGCGTCCTCACCATGACACCCGCCACTGCAATAGCCCTGCTGCAGGCATCTGCACCGGGTACCTCTGAGGGGAGTGCATGCCCGAGAGGCACATCTGTGTGAGGACCACATCTGTACAATGGTGCTTCACAGAGGCCTTGAGGGCTGCCTCTTGGGCGGCCCTGGGTGAGCGCCCAGCACACAGCTAGAGCCGCTTAATTGAATCTCAAAGAAAAAAACCACATGGTCATCTCATTAGATGCTGAGAAAGCATTTGACAAAATTCAGCATCCTTTCATGCTAAAGGTCTTGGAAAGATCAGGAATTCAAGGCCCATATCTAAACATAGTAAAAGCAATTTACAGCAAACCAGTAGCCAGCATCAATCTAAACGGAGAGAAACTTGAAGCAATCCCACTAAAATCAGGGACTAGACAAGGCTGCCCTCTCTCTCCATATCTTTTCAATATAGTACTTGAAGTTCTAGCTAGAGCAATTAGACAACAAAAAGAGGTCAAAGGGATACAAATCGGAAAGGAAGAAGTCAAACTATCACTATTTGCAGACGATATGATAGTATACATAAGCGACCCAAAGAACTCCACCAGAGAACTCCTACAGCTGATAAACGACTTCAGCAAAGTGGCCGGATATAAAATCAACTCAAGCAAGTCAGAAGCCTTCCTATACTCAAAGGATAAGCAGGCTGAGAAAGAAGTAAGAGAAATAATACCCTTTACGATAGCCACAAACCATATTAAGTATCTTGGCGTGACGCTAACCAAACAAGTGAAAGATCTGTATGACAAGAACTTCAAGTCTCTGAAGAAAGAAATTGAAGAAGACCTCGGAAGATGGAAAAATCTGCCATGCTCATGGATTGGCAGGATTAATATAGTAAAAATGAGCATCTTACCAAAAGTAATACACAGATTCAATGCAATCCCCATCAAAATCCCAACTCAATTCTTCATAGAGTTAGAAAGAGCAATTCAAAAATTCATCTGGAATAACAGAAAACCCAGAATAGCTAAAACTATTCTCAAGAGTAAAAGAACCTCTGGGGGAATCAGTATCCCGGACCTCAAGCTTAATTGAAAACACATTCTTTACAAAGGTCCCTGTGACCCAGATGAATGGCCCTGAGCTACACTGCGGCAGGAACGCAGAGCCAGAGACAAAGACCCACATTCCCAAGGGAGCAGGGGACTAAGGGGACTCCCCCTTCAGTCCCCAAGTGGTGAGATAATCAAAGTCAAGGTACTAGTTGTCTTTGGACTATTTCTGGAGAGACTTGACTCTCTGCCTCACTGCCTACTGGCCCCACTTCTGCCTGGAAAGGCCCAGACGGTGGTTTTCAAAGTGGTCTCTGAGCCCTCAGTGTGAGGGGCCTCCTGAGAACACCTGAGCCCTGCGGTGTCTGAACCTATGTCAGCTGAACCTGTAGGGAGTAATTTGCCGAGATTTGAGAGTAATATGTAGCTATCCATGATCTCCAAATTGAAAATTCCTTCTGGAGGGAGGAGGGATACGCCTCAGGAAGGTAAGGAAACCTCTAAACCTCAATAAATCCCCAAACAAAATCACAAGGCCCCTCCCTAAGGTTAGACAAGCAGGACTAATGCTGTGGAGAGGAGACTCTGAACAGGCCCAACCACCTGGATGTCAGACAGGGAGCAGAGGGTGAAATTTTCCTGTCACTCAACTTGGTGAAGAGGCTGCCTTTGAGTGGCCCCTACGTAAGTCATCCATGGTTAACCCTAGTAAAACCACAGGATCACCAAGCCAGACTTAGGCAGAATTCTTTCTCTGGTGTGTCATCCGTGTGCCCTATTTGGGGCTGAATAGACATCTGTTCATGTCTCCCTAGGAACTGTCACACAGCAGAGATCCCTGGTTTATGTGTAGGGATGAGGCAAAGAAGTCTTGGCTCCAGGGGAATCAGTGTAATGTTTCAAAAACAGAGGAGAATGGTTCACACTCTTGAGATCAAAAGGGAGAGGTGTATGTGTCTTCAGAGACCCAAATGGAGGGGCAGCCATCTTATGCATATTTTGTGCATTGCTGGTGTCCCTTTATTTTGGGTGGAACTGAAAATGGGTCTCTCACAGCCTCAGAGAATACTGCACTGCCCCCTACGTGTTTACTCTCTGTCATGTTCTCATGAGTTAGATTACTCAGTAAATCCTGCCAGGAAACTGCTCCAAGAACGGAGGATACTAACACCAGGATAGTGTCCTAGGCTCTGATCTACCATCTAGACTCTGGTCTATACCAGCACACTTGGGGACTCATGGGTCCTCTGAGACCCCAGGGTTTGGCATCTTTGGGGTGAAGTAGTGATACCCCAACCTGTGACGTCAGCTGTATGGTGGCTTGAAAGAGATTTCCTTGGGCTCGGTGTTTTAATGCTTGGTCCCCAGTTTATTTTGGAAGTGTTTGGGAAACATTAGGAGGCATAGTTTGTTGAGGAGGTATAGCCTTGTTGGAGGTTTGTCACTGGGGGTGCGCTTTGAGGTTTCCAAAGCCCATGCCAAGTGCAGTTCTCCTCTCTCTACCTGCTGCCTGCAGATTAGGATGTAAAGCTCTCGACTCCTGCTCCGGCACCATGCCTGCCTGCTCCCCACTATGATGATTATGGACTAACACTCTAACATGCAAGCAAGGCCTCAATGAGACGCGTCCTTTTATAAGAGTTGCCTTGGTCATGGTGTCTCTTCACAGCAATAGAACAGTGACTAAGATAACCCGTCACCAGTTCTCATATCAAACTGCCACTGGACTTGGTTTGAACAAAAATGTCACTGTAAAAAGTGGTACTGTCTCTAGGGTCTTATCCATATAACCACCCACACACTGTGAAGAACACTGGGGTGAGGGTTCCTGGGGCACCATAAGAAAAGGCCAACTAAATTCTGAAGTTTACCTCTAGAGCTGAAAGTCCTGAGAAAGATGCCTCATGCCCAATCCTGGGGCTCCTGCCGACCCCAGGCTGCACCCGCTCTAGGACGCCTGCCGGTGTTTATTCCAGAGTTGTGCCCATGTGACTTATGGGTGCAGAGAAGGGAAGTCGTAACCTGATGTTGACTCCAGGTCACATGGCAACCCACGTGTCAACTGGAACTCCGTAACTTAGTGTGGTGGGTGTCTCTGTGGTACCATCTTGGGGAATCCAGAGCAAAGGCCTCCCTTTACACTTCCTTTTTACTTTCTTGTTCATCCTGTGCGCCTTCCCTTTTTTCTTTCTCAATAGCAGTCAATTCCTATAGATTCTGTACTTTCTAGTCAGGTAAAATCTATGCTCCAGAGGATGGAGACTAGGAGTGTGCGTCCTCATGACTTTTCTAGGACTTTCTTCTAGGACCATCCAGAAGAATGCTTCTGCACATAAGATTAGTGCAACTTTGAGTACATCATGTCCGGGGCACAGGGACCCAGACTGATGATTTGCCAAGGGTCATACGGTGACAGGCCTCAGGCCACGGGACCCAGGCCTCACCCCTGTTTCCTAGCGTTAGCTGTGTGGCTTTGGGTAAGCTGCTCCACTTCTCTGGGCTTTGGGTGCCAATCTGTCAAGTGGTAGAGCTGGAGTGTGGGAGTCACTGCTCTGTGCTGTGAGGTGTGAGGAGATGACACCGGGCCCAGCCAGGTGACCCTGCTGCAGCTCAGTGAAGTCGGGGAGCCTGGCTCCCTGCCACTGCCGCATGAGGTCCCAGCTCAAAGGCGTGGGCCTCAAACCCCGCCATTGTCTTTCCAGGGAGAAGACCAACCTTCTGGTTAAATATATATTCAGAGAGCATTAAATTGAGCGTGAATGACTTAGAATCATTCAAGTGGAAGTTTCTCCAGCCCTGTAGGCGCAGAGGAATGGGGTGATCACTGAGATAATTCTCCTAGCTGACTCTATAAAGCTGGAAACCCAAAGCCAAGCATTGCCAGTAAACTGGGCCTTCTCTCCTCCATTTGTTACCAAGTCCACAGCCAGTGCAAAGCCCACATAGGTAATTAGGGAATAAGGAATAATTAGATAACGAGGTGAAATCAGTTCATTATTTTTAGCTAATTGCAAATGAAAAAACAACCATTTATGGCTCCAGAATTCTTTATTCTGGCCAACCGTGTGACAAAGAATGCTGGGAAGGGCCGGGAACCCCGAACAGGTGGCCACTGTGCCTTTTCTGTTTTCATTAAACCCAGCATGGGACCCAGGTACATTTTTATTTTTGTTTTTGTGTCAGATTGAAAAAAAATGGCTCTACAAGCTCCCATTTGCATAATATAAAAAAAAGCTCAAATAGACCTGCGAGGCTTAGGACCAAGAGGGCTGTGTCCTGCCCAGTGTGCCAGAGGCCTGGCCAGGCTGCAGAGGTTGGTCCTCTACAACATTCCAAGGCCTTTGTTTACCTTAACGTTTCTAAGCAACAAGGGGAGACCCCTCCCCCAGCACACACACACACATACACACACACACACACACACACACACACACACGAGGTATTTGTTCTTCACCCTTGAAACTCCAGTTTGCCTGTCGCAAAATGATAGATTGAGAGCCTAGTCACAGAGGCCATACCCACTCTCACACTTGTCTCCTTCTCCACCATCTGTTTTTCTGTCCTGGTCCATTCCTCAAACACTGTGAGAATCCTGTCTCCTCTTGCAAGGTGGAGACTGGCAGCCCATGTCCTGCCCTGTGGAGATGCTCTTCTCTGGCTACCTCTTCTTCCTCCTCCTCTTCCTCCTCCCCCTCCTCCTCCCTGCTCTCCTCCTAGATGTGTTTATTGACTAATTCTGGGGAGAATTCTGTCCCAAGTGACTGGTTAAAGTTTCTAACAGGAACCCATCTTCCTTGTACTATCTTTGAAGTGAGTTTCCACTGTTTCCTGGTTTCACCTGCCCAGAGGAGAAGTCTAAAGAACTCTCTTTAATTCCGTTTCATTCTTGCTTTCAAAATGCTAAAAACATTCAGAACCTTAATCTCTGGTCCCCCAGTCTCCCTAGAAAGGAGTCCTCTAGCCTCCTGCTGATCTGAAGTGCCCAGACTATAGTCTGGAAGACAGACATCTTCCACTGTGGCGCTGAGACAGTTCTGCCCCAGGTCAGTAGGTTCCTTCCTCATCACCCAGCCGCCTGCTGGAGTGGTCATGGCCATCTTCTGGGGACCCAGCTGCTTCTACAGCACACTATTAGTTAGCACTTGTCTACACAGCCCCATGCCCAGCCTCCCATTGGGACCCTCCCAGGAGTCCATGGACAGTCACTCCCTGCTGGGAGACCTCCCAGCTTCCTTGACCCCACACTTGCTTTCCAGTCCCCAGGTAACCATCTTCTTGGTTTCTTATCTTGGGCTCACACCTTTTAAAACAAACAACACGCCCCCAGTGTTTTGTAGAGGTCAAGAAGAGGCTAAGTGAGGCTATCAGCCTGTCTGTGCTCACCCTGCATGGAACAAACACCTAAGACCCAACATAGCCATCCAGCACCCATAGGCAGCAAGGAGGTGGGAGGAACTGCAATGCCTAACAGGGCGCTTGCTTCAGATACTCAGGTTCATGGGCAGACACAGCATGTAGGACGGACCCTTGAGAACACATGACTCAGGTCTGTTCTGTCTGCTAGCACTCCAGTCATGTGACCTGTGAAAACATGCCCTGCAGTGTCTACTTGGGGTGGCACTTCCCTTGGACTTCCAGGGCCAGCCTTTACGAAGAATCCTGGGTTTGGGCGTGATCATAGGCTGTGCTATGGGTTGGGCTTGCTATGGTTCTAAGTCCTTTGTGCCTCTCCTGAAGCTGAGCCTGGCTTCAGGAAGTCCAGAACTACATAGTCAGTAGGAAGGAGGGACCTTGTTGGATCTGGAGGTGGGGGATAAGCAGGAGCACGAGGGGGTGTGTGGTCACACAGCCCCAGAGGAGGAATCATGGATCCAAGGCTTGATCTCTTTCCCAACCAGAAATTCCTGAATTGTCCATGTGAGGCCACAGGACAGGCCTCTTGGTAAGGAGGGGCTTTTGTCTCAGCTGGGTTGGGAAGAGGGATGCTGACCTCGAAGCTAGAGAGTGGTCTGATCATCACATCAAAGTTGTCATGGCCGGCTGAAGGCATAGAAGGCCCAGCCCCCACCAACAATAGGAGGCTGGCTATAGCGTAACCAGTGGAACAGCAATGACAGGCCAGGCGAAGGCAGCAAGAGCCAATCTGGGCATTCATCTCCAAACCAGGAAGTGGGTTGGGATTGGCCATTTCCAAATGGGAACTCGGTGGAACTTTCTGTGAAGTTCATCCACAAGGCTCTAGATCCAGCCTTATCCTAAGACTATGCTAAACTTCTAAAATCTCAGGCATGGGACTAAGCAGGGGCCACGTGACGTGGACAGACCATTGATCACACTGGAGCTGTTCAAAGACTCTGTAGTCTGATGTGAAAAGATGGATTTCTCACACATCCCAAGCCTGGGATGGCTTCCTCCCCAAGCATGACTCTTGATCCTTACGTTAATTCACTGAACATCTTTCCATTTTAACTTCAAGGCTTAATGACCCGAGGGATGGAAATGGATGAGAAAGAACATGCCACCCTTAATCTTCCAATATATTTGTCATCGTGATCATTAATCTCACGTGTTCTCCCTTGGGAAGAGACACACAATCAAGGGCACAGAGGCTCTGCACCCCTGGCTGCCACTTTTAAGTTTCTTGGTATAGAAACCAACTTCACAGGCAGACATGGGGCAGAGCGGTGGATGGGAGAGGCCTCTGGTCTGAGGTCAGGTAGAAGGTGTGTGAAACCATGTCGAAGAAAGATGTGCAGTCAAGAAAGGGTGGGGTGAGCTCTTATCCTACTGCGTTTCCACGGGGATACTGCTGGTACAATCAGCAGGGTGGGGTCCAGGCTGAGGACCTGCACCAGACCTGCTTGTACTGGACTCAGGCTTGCCTGGTTCTAGGCTGCTGATGAATTTCTCTCCTCCATCCCCATGCCTGCTGTCTCCACTCAGTTCCACCTGCTTCCCAGAGGACTGCAGTGGAAAGTTTAGTCTTCTGGGCTATCTGCGCTTGACCTACCCTATTTCCTCTTCCTGGTGGAGCCATGGGGCCATGCTGCTTAATCTAACATTATTAAAAAGAGCTGGGCCAATCCCCAGATAGCCCTCACCTCCTTCCGTGTTGAGTCCTGTTTTCACAGACAAAGGCAGCAAGGGTTTGGAGGTCAATAGGAAAATGCTCCCCATTTGTAGTAGACTGATGAGAGTGTCTGCTTTTGATTGGTGTGGCCCTCAGGGTTTACAGAATGCCTGCTACACAATCAGCTCCTAGAAGACTGGTAAGTCTATGCCTGTAAAGGAAAGAGATTAAGACTAAGGTGATTCAGCCCAGGAAAAGACCCTTCCCAGACAAAGAGCACGCAGACAGCACATGACCACAAACAGCGAGGGTGTCTTGAGACTCACACCCAACTGTAGAGACTCAGACTAGGGTTAAGCTTCGACCTGACTGCTCACCTCCTGCCCTGGGGCAATCTGTTTACCTTCTCTGTGTATCCATTTCCCTATCTGGAAAATGAACGTAGCCACCCAGTTTCATGAAATGTTACAAACACGGAATGAGGGAACATAGTTAGGAATTGGTGGGTGCTTTGTAAGTTGTCAAGACACGGCAAGCGCTGCTGAAGGTACACTTATTACACATACCCCTATCTCCAAGTATGCGTCTGTGAGCACTACACATACTCAAAGAGGCTGTTGAGAATACAAGGTTTTTAAGAAGATGCTGACCACTGCTAAGAGGAGGGGCAGCTGTTCTTAATGGGACCTGGATTCAGGAGCTCAGAATAGACTGCTGGGAGGTAGAGGTGGTTTGTTCCCTCAGCTCTGAAGCCAGCAGCTCCCCCCATCCATGGTCCTGAGGTGGTGTGGAGACTGGTAAGAAATGTAGGGCCTCTAGGTGACAGGCAGGGTTCAGAGAGGAGGTTCTGCAGAGACGAAGAACTTATGCAGAAACCCGGATGTGATGTTGCCTATTCTACAGCAAACACCCGATTCCCACTAGGTATACACCGTTCCATAAAGCTAAGTGGATAGAAGTCTCCAGTGGCGGCACAGGAGGGTTGCTGAAGCAGAGGCCCAGCCTCAGGGATGGGGAGAGTCCCCAGAGAACGAAAGGACAACAACCTAACTAGCAGACAAGCCAGGGAGCGTTGGATCCAGGTACGCAGGTCAACATGGACCTAGCCAGAAATATCCAGGAACCTCAGGCAGGAAGAATGGAAGGAAAACTCTAAAGATATTCAGAGGACGAAAGAGAATAATGACCACAGGAGAAAGATCAGAAGGGCATTGGGTTTCTCAGCAGCGGTAAAGGTCGAAAGCTAGAACGTTCTAGACTAGTACTCATAGCCTACGCAGAGACAAGGACAAGCCAGGAGTCCTGTCCATGTGCAGTGATGAGTTGTACTGAGGATACTGCTTGTGGTCAAGTATGCAGAACTCTTCCCAGGAGAAGGTCCGTGGGGTCCCGGGGAGCAGAGGGCCCTGGAATCAGCTGACAAACTTAAACACACAGAGAAGCTTGAAGTCACCTTATCTGGGCGTTAGGCGATTCTGAAACTGCAGAGATGGCATAGCGAATTGACTGGTAGTCCAGGGGGCAGAGTCCTGAGGCTGTGGACTCTGAGAGCCGGGGACAGGGGCGGCGGGGGTGTGTGTGTGAGGTGTTTCAGTGCTCCAAGGCCCTAAGATAGACCAGAGCATTCAGGTATCAGGCTTCCCATGATGGAGACACTACAGGGTCCCAGTAAGAATACCTGGTGTCAGGGTCCTTCAAGAAGTGGTCAGAATCACAAGACAGTGACCACCTTAGGGGTAGGATACCATTAGTAAAGGTGTCAAGTTGCTGGCACCCCGGTGGTTATGAGCAGCTGAGGTGACAGCGTCCATCAAAGCCTCAAACACTATGAATGGAAGGTTGGTTACAGAATAAACAGCAGACCCTAAAACAAGAGCAATACGACAAAACACTCATTTCACACGGTCCCAAGTGTAGTACTCACGCAGCTAACACACAGAGATGCTCAGATCTGAGCCAAAGAACAGTTAATGAGTCGTGTTCTGTGGGCAGCAAACACACACAGAAAGGTCAGAAGGCCAAGGGAGTCGGAAGAGACGGGGTCTATGGAAAGCCAAGGGTAGAGAAGGCTACCGAGCGGCTCCATATACTGCACCGTAATGTCCATCAAAGGAGATTTAATTTTTCAGAAGAACCAAAAAATATAGACATTGATCTCTCTCCAGACACCAGTGTGAGAACTTAGGGAGCCAGTAGGACAGAGAGAGCCTGCAGCCTCTGGGTCTCAGCACAGTGAGACACAGGATGGGATGGTTCCTAACAAGACTACATGCTTTGAAATAAGGGCTGTCAGATTTCAGGGTCTTTTCTACAGGAATTGGAATGGACTGAAAGTATGGCGGCCATCCTCTGAGGGAAAATAAATTGACAACATCAATGATGATGTCACTATCTCAGTAGCCAATGTGTGCAGTTGTGGACAGGGTCTCCCAGGAGATATAGGTCCCAAGATCCACTTCCTGGATTACCTACCAAGATGTGTGCTCGGGAACTTGGGGACTTGGGGGAGTTATAGGTGCTCCTGCTTCTAGGACCGATGATCAGTTGGGGGATTGCCTTGTTGGCCCCCTTTAGACCTGAAGGCATACGTGCTTGTGGAAATGGGACCAATCCATTTTTGCTGGTTCCATTGACTGAAATAATAAGCACTTGTATTGGAGGGTGAATTTTTCTTTCCAAAAGAAAAATAACAAACCTGGTATTTTTGATGCAAAGCAGTCTTATATGGGAGGTAAACAAATATGAAAATGTGTCTCTCTCTCTCAGCTCTGGCACTATCACAAAGAGCCAGGAAGATCACAAAGGAGATCTGGGAGAGAGCAATGGGGGCAGGGAAGGTAGGGAGAGGCTGGTCTCCACAGGAGGGAGCAGGGTCTGCTCCCTTAGGTGTAGACTGATGGATGCTCATTGGGGTTCTAGAGACATCCCACCCCCATGGAATCCAGGACTTTATTATTATTATTATTATTATTATTATTATTATTATTATTATTATTATTAACTTTACATCTGGCTTACTGACCCCTCCTGGTCACCCCTTCCCACAATCCTTCCCTCTGCTCTCCCATTCTCCTCTAAGCAGGTTGGGACCCCCTGGGGATCTCTCCACCCTGGCACTTCAAGTCTCTGCTAGGCTAGGTGCTTCCTCTCCCACAGAAACCAGATAAGGCAGCCCCAGCTAGAAGAACATATCCCACGTACAGGCATCAGCTTTTGGGATAGCCTCCACTCCAAATGTTCAGAACCCACATGACGACCAAGCTGCATATCTGCAGAAAGCCTAGGTCCAGCCAGCGTGTTCTGTTTGGTTAGTGGTTCAGTCTCTGAGAGCCCAGAGGGGTCAGGTTAGTTGATTCTGTTGGTCTTCATGAGTAGTTCCTATCGCCTTCGGGACCCACAATCCTTCCTCCTGTTCTTCATTAAGAATCCCCAAGCTCCAACCACTGTTTGGCTGTGGATGTCTGCATCTGTCTGAGTCAGTTGCTGGGTGGAGCCTCTCAGAGGACAGCCATGCTAGGCTCCTGTCTGCAAGCCTAACAGGGTTAGGGATTCTTCACAGGTATTGAACTTCAGTTTCTCTGGCCAGATAAGATCAGAACTAACCAGTCAGGCTGGTGGTGGAGTTAGCAGCTGACAGTAGGGATCCCAGGGGACCACATGGGACTGTGATGGGGACTGCAGTCAGGGCCACTGGTAAGGAAGAGCAGGAGCTTCCTGGGCCTGCTGCTCCTTGCAATGGGGCAGGTAGTTCCTTCTGGGAGGGAGGGGACAGCAGAGGGAGAGGTTGGGGGTGTGGGAGTCCATCACACGGGTTATGCTGGCACATCTCAGCACTAGACTTTCTGAGCCTCGCTCTTCGATGCCCTAAGCCCCTGCTACTCCCAGTACCCCAAAGTGGCATGGTGGTCCCGATTGGTTATCTTCTCTGGAGGAAAGGCAGCTTGCTAGAAAAACTCAGTTTCTAAGCAGAAATATCTACTTCTTTCTGGGTGACTACCAGCACAGCTCTCTGTAGACCTTCAGTTCCCTTCTATGCTACATTAGTATAAAGGCATAGCAGAGCTAGGCTGGGAGGAGTGTGTGTGAGTGTGTGTGTGAGTGTGCATGTGTGTGTGTGCATGTGTGTGTGTATGTGAGTCTGTGTGTGTATGTGTGCGTGCATGTCTGTATACATGCCTGTGTATATGTGTGCGTGTATGTGTATGTGTGCATGTATGTGTGTGTCTGGGTGCGTGTGTATGTGTGTATAAATGTATATATGTATATGTATGTGTGTTTCTGTGTCTGTGTGTCTATGTATGCATATGTGTGTCTGTGTGTGTTTATGTGTGTATGTTTGTGTGTGTGTGTGTGTGTGTGTGTGTACGTGTGTATACACGTCTGTGTACATGCCTGTGTATATGTATGTGTGTGTATGTGTGTCTGGGTGTGTGTATATGTGTGTATATATGTATATGTGTGTCTGGGTGTGTGTATATGTGTGTATATATGTATATGTGTATGTGTATATGTGTGTCTGGGTGTGTGTATATGTGTGTATATACGTGTGTGTGTGTGTATGTGTGTGTGTGTGTGTGTGTGTGGTGCCAGTAGTTATGAGACAAGGACAGGATGGTAGAGAGTTTGAGGACAGCATGAGCTAAACAGTGAGATACTGTCTCAGTAAAAACCAAAGTGCAATACAAACAAAAATGAAGCCAAAGCACACAGAAACAGATGCATAGAAAGCTGGTCCTCACACAGCGCCCAAGAGTTCCCATGCAGATTTCTCAGGAGGAGTCCATGTCTCCCAAAGCTCATAGCTGGGGCCACTTCACAGGGCCAACAAGGTGTTAGCTCTGCAGGCAGCTCTCCTGGTGGGACAGCTCCTCCCCTCAGCCCTTCTGATCCTGGTTCTTCCTACACTCATCCTCAATCCAAGACCAAACCCAGCAATTCCATTTCCAAAAAGAGCAAAGCAAGCTAACAAAGAGATGACGATGGGGACAGAGGGCCTGGAGGCGACGCTGCTGGTTTGAGTCACTCAGCCAAGCCACACACAGCTACCCTGAGGAAGGGTCTTTTCAGAATTAACAAGCTAGCTATGGTCCCCAGAGGCTTCCCCTGTGTACCTTGAGACATTTGAGCACCAGGCTGGACTGCTGATATTTGTGAGGACCATGGAGTGTGGGCTTATTAGATGGCAGGCCGCTGTGGATATAATTATAAAGGTATAGTTAACGGGAGTCAGTCGCCTGGCAAGACTTCAGCATGAATTCCCATGAGAGCAAGGGAAAAGGAAGGCCATGGGTGGGCTGTGAAGCCTGGAGGGCAGCTCTTGGCCTGTGGTGGTGGCTAGGGTTCATGCTGGTTATGGAATCATTGACCCGAGGTCCAGACGAAATAAAGGAAGAAATATTGCAGAAGGACACACACCAGCCCTGCTGGGACTATGGGGGAGCTGCTGGTCCCGGGCTCCCAAGATTCTCCTGTGCAGGCAGTGAGCCCACGTCTTGAAGCTTAGAACCCTGACCTGTGAAATCTGCGGGACAGAAGCAAAGGTCGCCGGGCAGGTGTCCAGCCCGATCTCGGCAGGGACTGTCCAGAGGTGGCATTTCAAGGAGCTTTGCTGCAGCCCAAAGCACGGACTTCAAACGGCAAAATCAAGTTGGGCCCCTGCTTTCAGATGCTTCTGGGCGGCTGCGTAGAAATTCTCAAATGTCAGCCACCCAGCATGCAGTACGCAGTGTGCTCCAGCCAGGCAAGGTATTTTACCCCAGCACTGTGCTGCAGATGAAACCGCCTAGTTGGGTCCCAATCAAAGCAGGAAGCTCTCTCTCTCTCTCTCTCTCTCTCTCTCTCTCTCTCTCCCTCTCTCTCTCTGAATTAGCCATCTTGTGTATTATCCTAATAGAGTATTATTTTTAAACTACCACAATATTTTAATTACATTCTCAGCATGAGTCATTATGTACCTGAGTGAAAGCACTTCTGACTGTAATTGCACGCTGGAGTCCCATGGTATAGTCAGCGAACTTAACCCAGGGACGGATTGACAGTGAGGTGGTAACTCCCAAGGCTACCTCCGGGTGAACCAGCTCTTCCACCCTCCCCTCCTCCCTTCCTTATCCCTCCTTCCCTCTCTTAGTTTCTTCATTCGATAGTCTTTGCTGAGGATTCCATATATGTTGTGGTTCTTCTTGTCCCCAGGTCACCAGCAGAGTTCCACACACAGCTTGGTGCTTGGCCCAAAGGCCAAGTTTGCTTTGCTGCATGGGGGAATCCAGGAAAACAAACAAGATAAACTCTGAGGGATTAGCAATGATGGGGTGTGGCATGGAGGAAGAGAAGTCCAGAGGAAACACCCCAATATGGCCTTGGTAGAAGCTGCAGAGCTTAAGTCCACTACACCAAGAGGCTTTTAAGGGAGTTTTGAAGTAGTCAGGCTAGGACACCACTTGACCTCTTGACTGTGGCGATGGGACACTCACTGTTTGACTATGGTGCTTACTCACCTCCTGCATCAATTCCCATCTCGCTACCCCAGAGTCACAGAGCAGCAAGAAGCATCGTTGAACTACTGAGGGATACACTGGGAAGATGGCTCAGTCAGCAGTCTTTGTTCTGTAAGTATGGGGACCTGAGTGCAGATGCCCAGTACCCACTTGGAAAGCTTGGAGCTGCTGGGAGCTTCTGTACCTACTGGCCACCGCATAAAAGAAAAATCTGGGTGTGGCGCAAATGCCTGTAATCCTAGCTGGTGAGATAGAGAGAGGAGGACCCTAGAGTCCAGCTCATATCTGTAAGCTCCAGGCTCAGTAAAAGACCGCCTCTAAAGATTAGTTGGAAAGCAATAGAGGAAGATACCAGAAGTTAGCCTCTGCCCTACACACACACACACACACACACACACACACACACATACACACATGCATATACACACATACACACACATACACACATACACACACACATATACATACACACACATACACACACACATATACACACATACACACACATACACACACATACACACATACACACACATACAAACACACATACACACGTACACACATACATACATACACACATACACACACATACACACATACATACACACACACATACACACATACATACACATACACACATACATACATACACACACACACACACACACACAAGAGAATGATACAAGAACTAATTTCTCAAGGTCTTAAAATTGCAACATCTCATAGTTCTAACACAGGACAACACAGACTTACAACCAACAGACACCAAGGGGCCTGCTCAATTCCATGCCTGTATTTTCAACTAGGGAACCTCAGTGATTTGGAATGTGTGTTTTGGAGACCACAGGACAGGTCGACAAGGCAAAGATGAATGAATGTTGGCTGTGACAGTTATGCTGTGGTTGGAGGCCCACTATGCCAGACTTCTAAGGCTCTCAAAGCAGGCACGACCGACCAGAAGTGTGACAAATAGTGGGAGCCACATAAATAACCAAGTTCTGGGAGGGCAGTTGGCTTTGTGTGTAGTGACCATTGGGGTCCCCAGTCCTGAGTCTTTCACTCCTCCAATCCCCCTGTCCCCCCACTCCCCACCCAGGCCCCGAGTGCTGTCTGTGATGGGGCTGTCCTGAGATCAGCACAGTGGCCAACAAGCCGCATGGGTGTGTCATGCCTCGCTAATTATGACCGAGCCTTGGGGAGAGTTCCCGAGCAGTTTAGCAATTCTAAGAGTACGGAATAGGGATAGGCTTTGTTCCTGTTTAATTCTTTTCTTCTTCTTTCTTTCTTCGCAGCTCTCCATATTCAAGGACTACTTCTTGGAGCTCAAAGCACCCTGACCTGCTGGAGAGGGGCTCTTTGCCCTCTGTATGTTGTGCCCCAGTACCCACCCCAGACTGGACAGCACAGGGGAGGGGAGGGAATCGCCCCACCTCTGCAGGGCCTGAGGACCAAGGGCTAGCTGAGATAAACTCGGGCCCCATCCTAAATTAGACTCACTCCTGTGGCACCTAGAGTCCTGAAAAGCTAGAGTAATCCTGGCTCTCCACAGCTGCCCCTCCCCCTGCTGCCCCAGTTATGAAGACCACATCCTTTGAGCACATGCAGATGAGAAGAACAGGCACATCCCTAGAACTCCCTGGCTAGCCAACCTACTCTGTGTTTTCAACTGCAGACTAATGAGAACCCTTATTTAAAAAATGAAGAAATAACGTGGGCTACTGAGCAAGGCCACCTAAGGTTGTAGTCTGGTCTCTCCGTATGTGTACACACATACACTCCCAACTGCACCCACATGAATGATTAACCCCAAATGTTTTAGCTCTAGGGTCTCAACTCCAAAGAAAGATTTTGATTCATCTTCAACCACTTGAAGCAAGGGAGCTCTGGGCTCCGAGGCTGAGGGAGGATGGTTCACGTCGCAGTTGTGGCCTTGCTACACTTCAGGGCTTTGAAGTACTGCCCTACAAAAGTGATGGGCTGGTCTGAACATGAGTGTGCTGATTCTAAATTCCTTATGGAAAAGAAAGCAAAGCAATGAAGAAATGACTGGACATTACTCAAAGGTACAGTGACGAAAATGGGGTATTGATATAAAAAGAAAAGAAGAGAGACAGACAGAGACACAGAGAGATAGAGACACAGAGAGACAGAGACACAGAGAGATAGAGACAGAGAGACAGAGACAGAAAGACAGAGAACCAGAGAAATAGAGAAAGAGACAGAGAGATAGAGACAGAGAGACAGAGACAGAGAGACCAAGGAAGACATACAGAAATCAAAAAAAGAAAGTTGAAGAACTGTATAGGATCTTTCTAGCTTATAAATAACTTTTTAGAAAGCCATAAAAGAGACTGATTTTTTTCCAAGATATGTTGGCCCAGCTGGGGGGAAAATTCTAAAGCTGTGTTATACTGTATCTCCAAATGAATTCCAGGTAGATCAATTATATACACAAGAAAATGCATCTTGGCTCTCAAGGCTGAGGAGTCTTTGTCAATGCTTACACAAACCCTAGAGGGAAAAAAAAGATAGAAGTATTTTTCATAACCAGAGTGAGAAAAAAATTCTATGATCTAGAATCCACAAAATAAAACGTTTCTGAGGGTCAGAGATGGCTCATGACTGATGGCGCTTGTTACCAAGCCTGAGGCTCTAAGGTTGGTCCCTGGAAGCCACACAGCAGGAGAGAACCAGCTCTCTCAAGCTGCCCCAACCCACCCCCCACCCCACCCCCCACAACAAATAAATAACTGCAAATGCCTAATTTAAAAGATTGTTATTACACATGGTTTCTCAACCTTGAGCAATTTCACAGAGGTTCATAAGGTGTATACTAACCCCACATACAGTAAATGGCTGACAGTTATGACAAACCTATATCCATGTGATACCATGACAATCAAAGTGACAACCTGCCCATCAAATCTGAAGAGTCCACCCCTACCTTGGTGTGACTTTCATGTCACACCATGTCTGCTATTAAAGTCCAGCACGATTTCCTTGTAAAGTCTTATGCACAGACATACAGCATGCTTCTGTCTCCTTCTTCCTAGTGCTGGGAACATTTGACGAGTTAGCCACGATTCTGTACACACGAGTCACATCAGTCTCTTCTCCTCCTAGAACATCACTTCCCCCTGTGGCTATTCCATACTTCCTGTATCCATCCGTGCCATCCTCCTGCAGAGACACTTGAGCTCTTCATAGCTTGAGCTCCGCAAATGGACCTCATGCTGCCAGTCCCTAGCCTGAACTCCTGTCTTCCCAGGCACCCCTGCCCGCAGAACCCCTGAGCTACATGATCAATTTGTTCAAACCCTATAGAGGGTGTCAGGTTGAGTTTTCTTCACGAGACCACATGACTTCCGTCCGCGCCTGCCAGAGGTTTGGGAGACACTTGGCATTGTGTGGATTTTATTTTTTATTCGTGCAGCAGTCCAACTGGGCACGTGTGTCTTCCTATAGATTTTACATAATTTTCATGGTGATTAATAATGTTGAATGCCTTTACAGGTTCATTAGCTGCTATTAGAACTTCTTTGGTGAGAAGTCTATTGAAACCTTTTGCCTATTTTTAATTGGGTCATTTGTCTTTTTATTATTGAGTTTAAGAAATTTTTTACGTATTCCGGATGCAAGCCTTTTTCTTTCTTTCAGCCTGATACACAATCAGCAAACACTTCCTCCCAGGCTGGGCCCTGTCTTTCACTCTCTGCCCTTTGTAGGGCAGAACGTCAAACTTCTGGTGACATTTAATTTATCACTTTTTTTTGTCTTTTATGGACCATGCTATCTGTGTCATACTCAAGAAATCTTTGTCTAACCTTACATAAAAAAAAAAAAAAGAAAAATTTTGGATTTACAAAAAGAAGCAGGAACAAAGAAAGAAGACAAATGACTAACTGGATCAAAATATTTGAATTCGTTCGTACTGGGGAGGGCTAATTCGTCTAGCAGATAAGGACCTACAGATCCATGAGCAGAAGACCGGCCATCCAAGAGAAGTCACCGAGGGACGCAAGGAGGTGGTCACCATGGAAAACGAAACACAAATGCGGCTCTCGCAGAAACTCCCAATGCACAAAAAGAAATGCAAATCTTCCCTGGACTGACACATGATGCGATGCTCTCTCAGCTCAGCAGAGAAAAGAGTTGTGAGGCAGACTGAGCTTGGGGGTCCTGGGGGGAGTGGGAAGACTGCATGTCCTGGGGTTCCTGGCACAGATCTGCAGAGAAAAGGTGGCCAGTCTCTGGGATCTGGGTGACAGGAACCAAAACAGTCATCTGGAAGGACTGGGTTCTCATACACTTCAGGGCAGCAGGGTGGACTGAGGTCACAAGTTACTTGTATTTTACGAAGAACTAAAGGAAAAGAGCTTGAAGGGTAGACTCAGCCATCAAAGGCTCCAGAGATCACGGTACTGCGCTCATTACCGGTGTGCCCGGGTGTTGAATCACCACATTATACCCCATAAATACATAACCAGTGTGTGTCAGTGAAATCTTTTACAACTACAAGTGCATGTAATCTTGACCTAGAAATACTCTGGGAAATTAGTACTTTAAATCTCCGGATACACGTGAGAAATGTGTGTGTTCGAAGGGACTCGCTGTGGCACCGGGCAGAATGCAAAGTTCCAAAAGTTAATGAAGGAAGAGACCCCAAAGGCAGCTCAAGGCTCATCTGTGAGATCAGACAAAGGCTGTCCCCAGGTGAGGTCCTCCTCCACGGGTAGGCTGAGCTCACGCCTTGCTTTCTGTCTGGTCCAAAATGAGAAAACAGGAGGAAAGGCCGAGCCTGGCAATCAGAAGGGCAGAGCCCTGACTTTTCATGGGGTTTGCTATATTTTGTCTATTGAAATCCATGCATGAAGCAGTCGTTTGAAATAGAACACAGAGAAGGTTAGGAGAAAGTAAGCTTCAGGAAGATCTTCCAGAGCCCGATCCAGCTCATTGAAGGAAGCACATCATTCATTGAGTGCTCTGGGCTCCTTCTTCTGACCAACGGTGCCCAACATACAGCCATGCAGCCGCAGGAGGCAGGCCCAGCATAGTTAGCAACGTATCCCAGTTCAAAACTATAATCCAACCCATTGGATTTGTAAATTACATTTGTCATTGTAAATGACAATGGCTTGCAGCAATGGCGAAAGGTCAGACATGCCTGGGAGCCTTATAACCCTTCAGTGTAGCTCCGTTCTTCTCTGTGGTGAGAGTCACCGGCTTGTACCCTCCCAGGTGCAAAGGGTCACCTCGGTGCTTGTGGATACTACTACCCACCCGGAGCCTTCCTGGGAAGCCATCTTACTTCTTAGGAACAAAGAACACACTTATTCATGCTTATTGCCTTTATGTCTTCTGCAGCTGTCCACGGACAGTGGTTCTGGGAATTCGCTGAGGACCAGACCGAACTGGGGACCACGCACCTGCCTGACAGAGACAGGCTCCTGCACAGCTCACAGGGTAGACTCGTCTGCTGTCCTGACTCCTCTCACCCCACCTGGCAGGAAGATGCGGCCATTTTGCCTCTGTGGTCCTCAGACCATCCCTCCTCTTCTGCTCTGAGTGCAGGACCTGCAGGCCTCTCTCCCTAACGCCAGTTATCTGGAGAAGTACAGATATCTGAAGGAGGTACATGCTTTCTGTACATTTAGGCTGCCTCGGTTTCTTCCATGATTGTTCCAGAATGTTCTATGCCGCCCCTCCCCACCACGCCCCTGGTCAGTGTCATGTGTACAAGGAACTGTCCTGACTCAGACTGCTGTAGAAGGCTAATGTGGAATAGCTCCCTTAAACTCCCAACAACGCAATTGGCTGCAGTAGACCTGTACAAGACCAGGGCCACTAACGTTCCACCATGGGGAGGATTGGGCATGAGTCCCTGCCCCAAGGCTACAAAAGCAGGTATCAGTTACTGAGATATTTTCCTCAGATGTCTTTATGTTGTCTGTGTTCCTGTGCTTGGTCCTAATTACACTCACCATTCATCAAGCTACACTACGAAGTCTGTCCTTCCTGTTCTATTCACGGTCTCCCTGCCCTCTAGCATGCTTCTGCCAGAAGGTGGGAGTGGGAGAGAGCATTGCACCTAGAGCTGGACAGTTTGAGGTTCTTCCTCTTTAATCAGAGTGGGGTGTGGGAGAGCATGACCCACGGTTCTCCTCGGGAAGAGGACCGACGCGAGCTGGCCATGTCTGTGGTATGGCACACAGCTGGGCAGCTTCCCGCCCCGCTCTGACCTGCATCCCTTTGCAACTGTATTCCGCTGCCATGCAAAAGCTGCATGCTTGACTAAAATTGTGAAATCTCTACCTCCACTTAACTCCTGGGCTCCTGAGCACTCCACGGGGCACCCCTTCTTTCTCACTCCCACGGAGGCCCGAGTGCCCCCTCTCTCCTGATTACACTGCACATGAATCATGTTTTAATGTTTGCGTTAATACATACAGAGTCTTTAAACAATAATAATAAGAGGGGAAAAATCAGCAAACAGCATCAGAGAGGAAATCTCTTTCTTAACATAGAAGCGGGTCTCTTGGCGTCACGGGGGAGAACTGCACAGCGAGTCTGACAACATAATTAGAAGATTGTTACTGGGAAGGGAGAGGCATTCTTTATACAGCTCTTGCTCTCTCAATAAGATTATCCTCCCTGAATAGCTAATCAGCTTTTTTCCAGTTCCCCAAATCCGGCCCGAGCTCCTTTCCCCCGTTCTTCCCGCTCACTAAACGGCAATCGGTGTGACACCTCGGAGGGGAAATTTCAAGTGTTAACGAAATTTCAAGTGTTAACGGGATGTGAGCAAACACGGAGATGGAGGGTGTGGGGAGAGGGGGGCTCCGGAAGATTAGCAGCAATTTAGGAAGACGGCACTGTCACACCTGGGTTGACAGCGGCTGACAGGGGCTGTTGATCTCTGCTCCCACCTCAAATTTGAGTGTCACGCTTCAACAGAAAGGAGCAGAGTGAAGGGGTGCTTCCTGAAGTCAGAGTGGGATGCACAGCCCGTGTTCACGGCACTTACAAAGAGTCAAGGATAGGTGGATCGAGGGTCTACCCACCCACACCATCCACCATCATGTAGTGAGCAGAGGATAAGCGGGGACTAAGGGTCAGACAGTTGTGTTGCCCAAAGTAATCACGGTCTTCCAGCACTGGGCTGCTTCTGGAAGGGAAGGTCTCTTTGCAACAATTCTGCAATCTTACAGAAACTACTCTTCGAAACTGTTAACCGCCGAGCCATTGCTCCAGTCTCCCTCCCCGAGTCTGGTTTTAAATATGTAGCTTTTGCCCCAGCTCTTC
>BTHU01000019.1:56646842-56719342 GCA_036184795.1 Tokudaia tokunoshimensis
ATGTGTCCGAAAGGTCTAGGGTGAGCTGGACCTCAGATAGCAGCACATATGTGTGCATGCCAGTGCCCTAACGAGTGTGCGCACATTCACTCACACCACCCACCAAACAATAGCCACCTCTCCTGCTTTTTGGTCACATAGACCTTGTCTGTGTGTGACTTGAGCTGTGCTTTTCCCACAGAACAGCTGTGACCTCGAAGCTGGCCTGGCCACAGTCTGTAGTGAGCATCGTTGCCTGGTTGTTTCGGTTGCTTTTTTCCTTGGGGAAACTTTACGGCAAAGGCTTGGCTGACGCCATGTCCACACTGTGTATAGCTACGCTTCGTGGAATAGCCCTACCCATGGGTTTGCCATGGCTTCCTGTGATTCACCCTGTCACTTGCTTCCTAGAGGTTCATATCATACAGGTTCCTAATCTTACCTTGACGTCCATGCTGTTCTCAGAGGTCCAAAATGTCTCTGGTGGAATCTCCTCTGAGCTGAGCACAGCCCCTTTGAAGGCCACACCACATCCCAGATGGCAGGGATGTCCTTTTCCATGAGGCTGTAACCTCAAAGCCTGAGGAAATGCCTCATGCCCCTTCTCAAGGTCCCACCTTCCACTGGGTATCACTGACGTCAACATTCCAGGATCAGAAGGAAAAATTCAGGCAGAACCTTGTTGTATTCTAGAAAGGGGACCTACCGCTTCCCAGCATGCCCCTAGAGAGCTCTTGCCTCCGAACTTTCCTTGAGAGTGACTAAAATCAGCTTCCCTGCCTTGGTGGAATTCACCCAATTATGGGACTGTATCAGAAAACACGCAGGGAAGCTTGGCCTTGTTCTATGTGTTCATGCAAACCAATACCATGGTCTATCCCAAAGTCTCCCTAAGCCGGGTCATATAACAGGAATACGCACCTCAGCTGAGAACAGGCAGGTTGAGCATGAGGTCACACTCTGGTAAGTCGGCCACAACTGCCACCAGATGACCTTCCCAGCTGCATCAGTGGACATAGAAAAGAGTGACCCCTCAATGGCTGGCCCAGGTTGGGGGGGCGGTTCTCAACAGGCTTAAAGGTTTGCATCTGAGAGCGAAGAGCAAAGTAGACTGCTCACACATGTAGGAATATAGGCCACTGCTGACGCCTGCGTGCTGGGGTTTGCCTATGCTAAACCTCGATGGTGCGAAGACCCCAAGGCCTACATGATCCCTCAGTAGCTGCTGAAGGGAGTCTGGCTACTGTTTTCTTTGGAGAAGCCCTGGAAAGGCATTAATACTTTGGCTCAGCCCCAGTCTGAAAGCGAATCCCAACAGATGTGGTGTCTGTGCCCCGCCTCTCGACGTGTGTCAGAAACCTGTTTTAACTTCATCCCAAGGTGATGAAACAGGTCACACAGACTGCCCAGGTCTGTAGGGACTGGGTTCTCAGGACCACTGCATAGAGACTAGTGAGGCTGGAGCACTCCCCAGATGGTCCCTGACTCCCCTGTGGCTGAGCATTGGTTAATCTGCTAATTAATTGTTAGGTATGAAGATATTTTGTCCACCAAGAGAGCCCCTCAGTTGCCACACAGAGGATGACCTGATTTTACACACTTAACATGAATCACCGGGGGATATCTTCTCATCAACCAGCTCCTCAATTTTAATCAATTGCTTATTATTTCCACACACAGACTTATTTCCATGATTCCACCATGTGGAGCAATCATGAGATGCTCCACTGAGGGTGCCTGGCAGGATGTGAAGCCCATCATTGACCTGAGACAGCTTGATAAGAGCCTAGGCTGTCCACTCCAACACCCAAATCCACACTCGCTGTAGCCACGGACATGAGGCCCCTGAGATTATTAGCTGCTGGAGGCTTTGCTTATAATCACAGGAATGGGCTGTCACTAACTTACAACAGGATGTTTATAGGCTTGGTCTGAGACCAGGTCCCCATCCTACTTCAGTAATCCCTGGTTGATAAAAGTCAAGGAGCTCTATCCAACCTCACACGGGACAAAGACTCTGGTTCCGGGACCTAGTTCTCAAGCGATTCCACTGTTTTGTGCCAAAGCCTTACATCTTGAGGTGGGGGGGGGGCTATTCCAGGCTGAATCAGAGACTGATGAAGACTGACAGTACAGGACCATTCAGAACAGTTGAAGGCCTGGGAGGCCCCTCAGAGGTGTCAGTGTGATCTTAGCACGGGAGCAGGCTGCCTCTCGGGCCAAGCAAATGCATCCACCCATCTTCAGCAGAGACAGGCACTCCCCTCGGATCGATAACGGTAATATGTCTTCCTACAACAAACTCAGCTCTCTTCCTTCTGAGAGACCCACAAACAGGCACATCTACAAAGCCTTTCAACATCTCACCTGGAGGTAACTTTCTTGGAAGAGAGGAGAGAAAGGCCACGAAGCAATAGGTGCTGAGGAGAGTTGGGAGGAGGACACGGTATCTCCAAATGTCAGCAAGTAAAAAGGAGAGGCCGAGCCGCCTCTGAAACCGCACAGCTCCACAAGAGTTTCCGAGACATCTTACTGAAGAAAAAAGTGTGAGGGGCAACCTCAGTCCTCTCCTGAAGACATGGCATGCACCATGGCATGCACCATGGCATGCACCATGGCATGCACTGCCCTCTAAGGACCTGGAGACATCATAGAACACATTTCCTCTGACTCCAGGGCATTCCATATTTCTTCTTTTCCCCAAAATCTCTGTTTCCTTTCTCTACAGTGAGAAACAGTCTCCTCAGACCATGTAGACACTGCCAACTCACCGAGCATTGATCTACCTTGTTGGTAGACCCAGAGCGAGGTTCTGCTGGTACATCACTACCCTTGGGACAGAGGTCGTGATCACTGCCCCGGTGGGGATTAAAGCAATTTATGTGTTTATGTGTCTCAGTGTCAGGGATTGAACCTAGAGCCTTGTGCATGTTAGGCCTGAGACTGAACTCCAGAATCCACATGAAATACTCAGGTGTGGTGATGCCTGACTATAATTCCAGTGCTGAGGAAGTGGGGACAGGAGGATTCCTACGGCTCGCTGGCCAGGCCCACTAGCCTACTCGATGAGTTCCGGATCAGTGAGTGCACATTTCAGAAAAACCCAAGTGATTGGCTCCTGGAATTAACTTCTGTGCTCCAAACCAAGAAAAACTCATGGTGTGTATACACACACACACACACACACACACACACACAGAGCCAGAGCCAGAGACGGAGACAGAGTCAGACAGAGAGAGGGAGGGGAGGGGGAGAAAGGGAGGGGAAGGGGGAGGGAGGGAGGTAGAGATAGAGAGACAACAGAGACAGAGGGGGGAGGGAGGGGTGGGAGGAGGGGGAGGAGGAAAGGAGAGGACAAGGAGGAGGAAAGGGGGAGAGGGGGAGGGGGAGGGGAGAGAAGGGAAAGGGGAGGGGGAGAAAAGTAGGTGTTCATGGCCTGGTTTCCCTGATGATTATTTTGCTGCACTTTCCATGGTCCTGAAAAAACTGAGGCAGGACTTTGGTAAACCAGGCTCTGCCATGTTACACGGCTTGCATGGTAGGGGAAGGACCGGATTCTTGTGTCTAGTGTGGTTTTCTCTGCACTGTGCACATGAGAGAGAGAAGCTTGTGTGGTCACCAGGCCACAGGCTCAGCTGGGTTCCTGGGTGGGGCTTGTGATAGACACGCTCCCTGTTCCCACACTGACCATCCACACCTGTCACTTGGAACCCTCACCTACTGATTCCGCAGGAAGCTGGCTAGTGCCTAATCTACTTAAATCAGAAAAAGAGTGTTTCTGACACTGGATAACTTGCCATAGAAATGATACAACTGAGGTATTAGAAGCAAGTAGGTAAATATATATAGAAGGAATTTGTGTATAATTGTTTCTATGCTGTCTTTCCTATAGTGTGTGTGTGTGTGTGTGTGTGTGTGTGTGTGTGTGTGTGTGTGCAGGCGCAAGATATGCAATTGGCTTCATGTGTGCAGATGTGAGCAGGCACATGTGTGTACATGCAGGTGGAGGCCATTGCCAGGTATGTTATCGTCCTCAATTGCTCTATCATGGGGTGGGGGGATGTATGTGCATGTGTGTATGTGTGTGTGAGAGAGTTTGTGTCCTAGTTTGGGCTTTGTTGTTGTGATTAAACATCCTGACCAAAACCAACATGGGGGAGAAACACGTTTATTTTATCTTTACAGCTTATAATCCATCATGAAGAAAAGTCAGGACAGAAACCATTCAGGAGTGAAGCTTACTGGATGATGCCTCATTGTTTGCTCAGCCTGCTTTCTTATACTGGACCACTTATCCAGAGATGGCATCACCCACAGTGGGCTGGGCCTTACCGTATCACTGAGTCAAGGAAACATGGCACCTCACAGGCATGTTCACAGGCCTAATAGAGGCAGTTGTTCAGTTGATGTTCCCTCTTCTCAAGTGATCCTAGTTTCTATCGAGTTACCAAAACTAATGAGCATAGCCTGTGTGTGTATATGGAATGTCTGTGGAGACATGTTCATGTGTGTGCTTGTTCATGTGTGTTCATGCGTGTTCACATGTGTTCACGTGTGTTCGTGTATGTGCATGTGTATGTGTGTGCATGGAGGTGGAGGCCAGATGTCATTGCCATGTAAGATGTACTTCCCATCTTGTGAGGCGGTGGGGGAGAGAATGAGATAGCACAGTGCCAGTATAAAGCTCAGAGGACAGCCTTTCAGAGTTGGGTCTTTCCTCCCTTGTTGAAGACAGGATCTTCTGCTTCTGATATTGTATTGTGTAGTCCGGGCTAGCTAGCCTGTGAGTTTGGGGCAGTTCTGCTGTCTCTGCCTCCCATTTCATCATAGGAGTCTTGGATTATGGATGTGCACAGCTTTTTATCTGGGTTCTGAGGATCTGAACTTGGCTGATCATGTTTGCGTCATGAGCAAATTCCCCCATGGAATCATCCCTCTGGCCCCTCCACCTTGATTTGCAAGACAGTGCCTCTCACTGAAGCCGCAGCTCCCTGGTGTGCCTGGACCAGCTAGCTGTCCAGCAAGCTGAGGAATCTTCTTGCCTCCAACTCTCCAGTCATGGGATTGTAGGTGTGTGCTGCCGTGCCTGGCTTTTTACACAAGGGATCTGAAATCAGGCCATCACACTTCACAGTAAGTATCTTGCAAACAGAACTTGTCCCCAGCTCTCTGTGACAAATATATATTTTTTTAAAGAGCTGTTTGTGGTAGCTGCCTGAACACACCCAGAAAGAACATAAGAAAAATAGACACCACAAAACCCACATTCAGTGTGTATGCACACGGCAGGAGCCTCCTCAGGTCCTGAACTTGTGAATTCTCCTCCCAGACAGGTCAGGAAGCCACAAATGCACTCCAAGGAAGATACTTAATGAAGCTCCTCCGTTCATGTAACCAACCCCAAACCGAGAGCTCTCTGGAGTTTTGAGGCACCACACTGCATGCACCCTCATTGATAAAGGAGTAAAAGGCCGTTTCTCCCAGGCACTGCACCCTCCATATTAACATTCAGGCCAGGAACAGCTTAAAATCGGAGAACAGGAAGGCTCACCAATAGCTCAGTGGGAGGCGGAGGGCAAGTACCTGCCAGTCACCCGAACTGGGCCTTTGTGTGCCCAGACAGTCTGAACAACACCCTGGTGGGGTCCCCATCACTCTTGCTCTCTGCAGGCTGGGGGCAGTGGCACAAGGGAGGGGACACGGGTCCAGGCACAGAGTAGGCTGTGGGGACAAGGCCCAGGCCCCACAGGTCCCTCGTTGTCCTTGCGGCAGTCTTCCTGACAGGCGCCGCCCCCCCCCCCACTGCAGTGTTTCAGGTAGTGTGGGAGACTGCCTGTCAGGAAGACCGCCCCAAGCAGTCTTTGGATTGCTGACTGGAGCACTAATGGAGACCCCCTTCCAGTTCACCCCAGACAGGACCACCACCAACAGGTTTTGCTGCCTGACTGCTTCCATTCCCAACTCATGGCCACCCAATGGCTCTTAAGAACGATCTGACAGAGGCGGGCACTGGGCACACGCTCCCGCCCCGGTGTAAAGGCTAAAACACTGTGTTCAGAGAAGTAGAATGTCTGGGAAAGCAGGGACACAAAGATGCAGGACACTGGGAAAGGGGTCAGCCTAGAGGGATGGACCTACGTGCGTGTCTGTACATCCAGGAGGAAGGCTGAGGGTCAGAGGGATTGCTGTGTGTTCATAGAGAACTACGAGATGGAGGCGAAAGGCTTGAAACACAAAGCAAGGTAAGGAGGAAGCACAGATGACTACTGCCCTGACCCACTCATCCCATTTGCAGATACACAGGGGACAATTACACTGTCCCCGGAACTGTCACGTGAACTAGGTCCCAACTAAAATAAAATTAAAAGAACGATTTGTGAGCGAGGCAGCAGGCAGCTGCCCCACAGTCCAGATGGCAAGATGCTCCACACTCCTGTGTCGACACTAAGTGCACAGTTAGCAATGTCACTGCCTGCCTGTGAGGTGCACAACCCCAGCCAAACATCTTGCATGGTTGCATGGTTGCATGGCTCTCTCTTTCTCCCCCTCTCCCTCTCCCCCTCTCCCTCTCTCTCTCTCCCTTTCTCTCTCTCTCTCTAACACACACACATACACATATATACACACACATATATACACATATATACACACATACATACATATACACATACACACACATACACACAATATAAACACACATACACACATACATACACATACACATATACACACATACACATACACACACATATACACACATACACATACATACACAATACACACATATACACACATACACATATACACACATACACATATACACACATACACATACACACATATACTCACATACATACACATACACACATATATGCACATACATACACATATACATACACACATATACACACATACACATATATACGTACACTCATATACACACACATATACATACATACACATACACACATACACATAGACACACATACACACATATACACACATACACATACACACATACACGCACATACATACACACATAAACACACATACACATATATACGTACACTCATATACACACACATACACATACACACATACACATACTCACAGTGTTTGTTGCCTGGAGCCTCTATGGGGTTCATGGTTACAATGACCTAGACAACGAGAGGTTTTATCACAAAGTAAGCCTTATGCTGATGGTGGTGAACGTTTACCTCTGATAACGGGCAGCATTTCAGCTGCCATACCCTAAGCAGACACGTGAAATCAGAAATCCCTAGGGCCAAGAGCAATGGAAACAGGTGGGAAGCGGCCTCTCCCCTTCCTTATGCAGGGCCCCTCTGGCATCTCTGCTTCTTGTCAGTTCTCAGGCTCGTTAGGTCATGCTGAGGAGATTTAAGCCATTACCAGGTCCACTTGCTCAAAGAGACATGAATGAGAACTGGCATCAGAGGGGAGGGGCCACACTGAGCCTGAGTTGTCATTCGCCGGACACATGCTGCAGATGACAGGCCTGGCCTTGGACTGTGAAGCCTGGGGCTGTCCCCCTCAGCAGTGTAGCATGGCCACAGGACTTTGAAGATGTCTGTTTGGCATTTGGTAGCCTGCGTCCCACTCAGTGAAGGCTTCGGTATTTCACCGCAGATTCCTTGTTACCGTAAGAGCGCATCTATATCCTTTGGGAAGCAGGTATGGTCCAGAAGGAGCAGCTGGATGGATTGTTCAACAGAGAGACATGCTGGGCCAGAAAGACAACGCTTCTGCCGCTGCACCCAACATCCCTTCAGTTACAAAACTCCCCGCTGTGACCTGAAACTGTGGTCCTCAGTCAGCATTCTTGAGTCTCACACACACACACACACACACACACACACACACACACACACACACTAATCAGAAAGCCTCCAACAAGTAACATGGGACAAGGGGCATGGGACAGTTCTATAGCAAAGTCATGGAACAAGCCAAGAGTGTCTCCCTTTCCACCTTTGTATCCTCCAGTGACGCAAGCAGGAGGTCCACTCCCATCTCCCATGTCCTTTAGTGACACAGGGAGATGATCCACTCCCATCTCCCATGTCTTCCGGTGATATTTACAATATAATTTTGGGTTGTCAGAGAAATCAGGGTACAACTAGTCTCTCTGGTGTCTCTCCAACACAGCTGTCTATGGCTTACCCCATTTGCTGGTCCTCACCCCCTCCCTCTGCAGTGACATGGTGTACAGGTGGCACTCTCTTGTTGTCAAGGGACCCTCCCTCAGTGCCACAGTCTGGTCTGAGCTGGCTTTAGTCCCACCAGCACCTGTTTCTCCCCATTTTGGTACAGTGACCCTCAGGGCTCCTTAAGGTCATGGCCCATTCAGCAGTCCCTACCCTTGACCACCCAGAGGGCCTCTCAGCCCACAGCTGAATAGCTGTACTCTGCTTCCAGTAAGGATTCTTGGCCACAGTAGTACCCTGTGTGTATGACAGTGATGACATTCTCGAGGAGTGTTCCTGGAATGTTTAGAATTTTCTGAGAAAATTGAGTATGTTGCTTGAGTATGTTACTTGAAAACAGCTATTTTATACAATTTGTCCCTAAATCTTAACCTAGCAACATAGAGCAGTACTCGGTAATTTGCCGACTGATAACATGTGGATTGCTTTAGTAGATTCATTACAGTTATTTTATCTCAAATATATAAATAAGCACGCGGGCTTTGTGGCTCTAACCTGGGTGGTGGGTAGAGATGGGCATGCAGTGCCTGCTGGCTGCAGGTACACCGCTCCTGCTATTACAGCCATTAGCTCCTTCCCGGTGTCGCCAGGAGGAGGTAGAGCGTCATCCGCTCAAGCTTTCGCATGACATTGGGACGGTCCTGAGATCAGAGGGGGACAAGTATGATAGCATACAAACTGGTGTCAATCTCTGTTCTGTTTTTTTTTTCAACAGTCCTGTCTGGGAGCACACTTTGCAGTAACAGCAGTGCTGGTCCTGAGCACATAAGACCAGGCTGTGTGGCCCACCGGTACTAGTCAACCAATTGCGCCACCCCTTCCTGTCAGAAACCGCTCGACCTGCAGAGATGGTGTCAGCGTCTCCTGTGGCCCTTCTTGCTCTAAGGCAGGAAAAACGTGCCCTGGGTTCACTATTATTCTTCAGTGAAGGCAGCAACAAGAGGCCTTTTAAACGAGAAGGTTCAGAGGCTCTTTTTTAGCTCCCGCATGTGACTTATTACACTCCTTTCTGGCCCCTTGCCAGGAACTTTGTGCCTCACCCATCACCTCACTCAACCACGGATTTCTTCTCCCTATTCAGGTCCACTTAAGCCCTGGCCCTCAGAATGCTCCCTTAGCATGCTCTATGGAAAGAATCCTACATGCCCTTCCCTAGCTACTCTGTGTTGTGACAGGAAGCTATTGACACTACCCTCGTTGTTGGTCAGAAGCCTGGTCTGGGAGTTCTGGCCTCTTGTTTGCTGAGATAACACTTTTGGGGGTATGACTCACTCTTATAGCTCAGGGATTCTGCTCGATGGCCATCGCAGTTATTCTGTACTTGGTCACCTACTCTGACCGGTGAGTTCATGACAGGGCATTCGGAGATGCTACAGTTCAGCATGTGCTATGGGAGAAGTGATGTTTCACAGGTAAGGAGAAGACATGGCGTACCCAGTAGGACACAATCACATTCCCCAGAGTGGGTACAGACACTGTGACGTTGGTAAATGTGTGGGTAAGTCTCTGTGTAGCCACACCACTGAAATGGAATTAGCCACCTGGGTCTGTTAAACCAGTGTGATCATTAAAATCTCCATGGCAGCAAGTGCATCAACGGGTGCACAGCCCCTCTTCCTGGACTTTGCATGTCTTGCCTCCGGGGATGCTGTTGGACACCCCAGAAAGGTCTTAGATGGCCGTGGGTCATATGTACAGGTCACACAGCTCAGTATGGATCTGAGGCAACCCATCAGATTGGGCTTTCGGGGGTGAAGCATTGGTTCCAGGGGAGACAGCCAAGCAAGACCCAGCTATGCAAGGTGAGGACAGACTCCTTCCCTGTATCTCCATGACGATCACCCCGTGGTGTCTGGCTTCAGGAACAAAGACCCTGAACTCTAGTGACTGAACCCAGCATCCTTGGCTGGACTTGTTTTTACAAAGAACTCTTGCTCTCCCCATGAAGAGAGCTTGCCTCTGTGGCAGGTAAAAATAGGGTATGACTACTTTAGCAGAGTAGGTCCTTAACCCAGTGCGACTGTGTCCTCATATGGAGGTGAGCAGATACATGACAACCAGGAAGTGTGGGGTGGGGACACCACGAGGTGTGAGGACACCAGGAGGGGTGAGATGGGGACACCAGGAGCTGTGGGAGTCTCTCCAAGTCTCAGAAGGAAGGAGCCTTGAGAATTCCAGAACCATGACAAAACATCTCTGCTGCCTTCAGCTGCGCATACACACCACACACTAGCTCAGGGGTCCTCTGAGTCTTCCCAATAACAGCATAATGCATGCCTCCGAGGCACAACACACGCCACAAAGGCGCATTGATGTCTTCCATCCTCTGGAGCAACCCTTCACTGCCCTCATCCTCTTGACAGGTTCAGGACCTTGTCTGCCTGTCCTTTTGGGGGACGGCTGCTTTTGTAGTGGAGAAAGGCAGTGAGAAGCAACTAGATCACCTCGTACAGTAGTGAGGAGTGAAGATATGAGGGAGTTCGAGGCTCAGATGCCAGGAAGCCACACCTGACAGTGGAGGACCTGTCCCTCAGATGTCAGCTGGGGCCCTGGAGCCAGCTTAACTGGGGGACCTGGACGTGCAGAATGTGGTACAGTTAATCACGCAGACACTGTCCTCAGAAAGCCTCAGCACAAACAGGTTGTCACTGTCAGCATCCCTGTCCCACCAACTCAGATCTTGCTGATACCAGCTTGAACCAGACAAATCCAAGTCAGACATGCTGACTAAACACAGTAGATTCTTCTGGAAACTCCAGAGCTTTCCACAAAAGCTCTGTACACAGCCAATGAGTCTTACCCACCATGGTGTACCCATAACCAGCCCATGTCCAGCCAGTGACCTAGCAGTGGCCAGCTGGGCATCTCCCTCTCTTCTCTTTTCGGCTCCATAGCTCTGAGCTGTAGGGCTGCAAACAGCAGCATCTCGCCACAGCTCTTGTGATCTTCAGCAGGCACCGGCCTCACGTGCTGCATGTTGCATGTCCAACACACACACACACACACACACACACACACTGCACACACACACTTACACCACACATGCACACACACATGCACACACGCACACACACATGCACACACGCACACACACATGCACACACATACACCACACATGCACACACACACCTACAAATAACACATACACACAAATATACCACACACACAAAACACATATACACACATGCATACACATACACCACACATACACACATAATACTTAACACACACACACACATAACACATACACATTACACATACATATATACCACACACACAAAACATATATACAAATACACACATACATACAAAACAATACACAAATATATACACATACACCATATACACATACACATATAGACACACATGCACACATAAACACATAACACATACACACATACACACACACAAAACACATACACAAATATATACACATACACCATATATACATACATACATATACACACAAAAAAACACACCACACATACACACATTACACCATACACACATGCATACATATATATACACACATACAATACACACATATACACATATACACATACAAACACAAAAAAACACATATACACACATACCACACACACATATGAATACCCACACGCCATACAAATGTAAACATACCTAGCAAAGACACACGTGACAAATGTTTCACATATAGCACTAACAAACACATGTAAGACTGCATGGTTATAATCACTGGTCTATACATACAGAGAGAGACATTCAAATGCATGTGTGTGCTTCCCCCATCCCCACACCAATGTGAACTACTTTCCTGTGGGGTCCCAGATGAAGCTCTTCAGATCTAAGAGGCAGCCACCCCACTTCAACCTCTGCTGCAGGTCATAAGACTCTGATCCTTCCCCTCAGCTCCATGGTGATAACTGAATCACTGATGGGATTACCCAATGTGTACCTTTCCCTCTCCTCTCATAGCAACAGCAACACATATATCCACACTTGTGTGCTTATGCTCACACACATGAACACACATGTCCACATATGTTCACATGCATGAACATACATGTCCACATATGCTCACACACATGAACACACATGCCAACATGCAAATTGGAAAAGCAGCATCCAACAGGACAGGATGGCTGTGTCCAGTTTGCCCCATGGAATTCACCTCAATGCCTGGGCTCTCAGTCCATCTTCATTGAAAGTTTGAATGACAGTAGGACTTGAGGCTCTCTGGTGACAAGCTCCCAGACCTGGAGATGGGGAAGACAACCCAATAGGAAGGGGAAGACAACCCAATTCCAATTAAGAATAATTGAGAAAGCGCATCTCAGCGTAGTCATGGAGCGCCTGGGAAGTCATGGGGTCAGTCCTGATCCTTGCGACGAAGTTTGAGCACATTCATGAGGGGAAGGAAACCCATTTGCTTCTCGCATTGTTCCTGCTGGGAAGAATTATTTAATCGCATTTGAACAGCCACAAGGTCAAGACAATGATTATTTTCTGGGAAATCAATAAACTTCTCAATGCACTTACAGCCGCCGCCGCAAGCAATCCAATCACCAGCCCTAGGCAATGATTCATCGGGTGGTTGTGTCCTAAAAGACGACGACAACGAGGCTTTCCAGGGCACAAAGCCACTGTGAGACGCAGACATGATGGTCCTGACATCCAAGCTCACTCCCCAGCTCTGCGAGTGCAGCTCTGTGGAGTCATCATCTCACAGCCTACAGGCATAAATATTCAAGGTAGAGAAGCATCGCTCTCCCTGCCTGTCCTGCTTTGTGCCGAGGTGCCCGGCATGCTCACGCAGGAGGATTTCGTATCAACAGTCTGTTACAGGTGTGCTGTCTCTGAGTCATTCACCTTTATGAGGCTGGAAGAGAGGCATGGTCAGCTGTAACATGAGCCAGGCACAGATCAGGTGTGTATGTGTGTGTGTGTAAGCAGGTGTACACGCAGTGGAGGTCAGACATTGTTGACTGAGGGTCTCCCTCCCCCATTCCCACCTTATTTTTTGAGCCGCTCTCTAACTAAATCTGAACTTGTTGATTCTGCTAGACCGCCTGGCATCCTCCTGGCTCTACCTTGGCAGTGCGAGGTAAAGACATGTGGGTGCTGGGGTCTGAACTCACATCTTTATGCTTACCCAGTAAGCGCCGATCAATTGAACCAGGGCCCCAGCCTGAAAACCAACTTCTAACTAAGGTCAGTAAGAATGTACAGGACAAGGCACCAGATATTGTTTTCTTGGAATCCTGGTCATATATTTATAGTCATTTTCAAGGCTTAAAAATGAAAGAGAGAGGAGAAAGAAATACAACATTTATGGACCCTAGGGGCAGCTACACTTCAGGTTGGGAAGTGTGTGTCATGGGACTCCATGGCCGGTATAGTTGGAAGCAGCCCCCACTTCTGACCACTGGCCTGCTTTCCTTTTTGACATAGACAAGTGGGAAAAAGCTCTCAGCACCTTCACCTTACACAGGAGCCTTACCAGAGTCACAAGGTCTTTGTAGATGATCAACTCATAACGTTCCACTTAAGGGCTGTTTTAAATCAAACGTTAGCTGGGTCTTTGCATATTGCTGAGAATCTCTTGAGTTTATTTTTCCATCGGCAGGATTGATCATGAGCCTAAGGCTGTATATGTAAATGTGCAGCCTATAGCTTCCTATCTTCTCCTGTGGTAAATGTTTCCGGCTTCCCACAAATGGCCCCATGATGCAGGTTTTAGAAATCGATTACAATTTTAATGGGGTGCGATGTGTAAGCAGGCTCAGCAGCGGGTCCCGGGCAGACGGGCTCTCCTCATTTTATCAGAGAGAGACCCCCTGCATGTAGAATCAACAGAGGGGCAGCTGAGGCTGGCTGTGCGGTGCTTCGAGGCCCCTCCTGAACCTTGGAAGTCACAGCTCAGCCTCTGGGAGCTGATCCGGCGGCGCCCGGAAGAGCGAGACAATTAAACCTCCCTAAATTTTCAGGGCACTTTGAAGATGAAAGCTCTATAAAAATGCTAAGTATTAGTGCAAGCATGGAGGCTGGAAAGGGTGGATCTGAGAGAAGACACCTATGCAGCACACAATGTTGGAATAAACATAGAATGAGGAATTGTGTCAGGCTGAAGTTTAAAAAGTTTTTTTTAAAAAAAAAATACACAAAGCCAATAAAGCTTTGAACTGAAAGACATTGGCGAGCCACCGTGAGCAGAGCAATTGAACACAACGCTATAGAGCTGGGGTCACCAAGAGACACTGGGACTCTGAGCAACGGGCTGGTAATTAATTCCTAAAAAGTCAATTAATACTTCCTCCCATCCCTCACAAAAGCCAGCAGCAGATGAGGACCGCTTGCCCATTTCCCACAGGAAGAGGCTGGGACGGGGGCAGGAGCTGTGGTTTCGGCAGGGTGGGTGATTGGGAACCGAGAATTATTCAATAAGCCGAGACTCCATGGGACTGAGGCAGATCTACCTCCAGACCCTGCAGAGAGACCTGAAATATCCTAGCAGGCAGCAACGAGCAGTGGTTGGCAAATAGGCTCCACAATCAGGGCTCCGCAGAGAGATGCAGGGCTCCAGCCCACCAGTTTTCTCCTATCCCACCCCATAAGGACAGTGTACACAGAGAAACATATACACATGCATTTATTTACACACAGACATGTACACCAACTCGGGAACATGAGTACTTAGCACTTAGTCATGCACACATGAATATGCACAGATACACATAGATGCACATAGATATGCCCAGAAGTGCACATAGGCACACACAAAGCCATACATAGACACACAGAGGTACACACATGTATCCACAGACATATAGCCACATACAGGCTACACACAGGTACATGTTGAGCTACTGTTGGAGCCGGGCTTCCATAACCCCACACAGTGGCACTCCTCAGCCTCTGATAAACATTCTAGGCAAACACATCTTTGTCTCCTGACAAGGAACCACTGTGAGGCAGAGACAAGCTCACAGATACATTTTGTGATACAGAATATTGTCCACCAGGCAGGCTTTTGATTGTTGCTTTTCAAAACATGATTAAGACAAAAGAACGAATGCCTATGATATCCAAAGCGGATGGTGTAGGAAAACACTGTTGGGCGGGGGAGAAAACCAGCCACGGAGAGCAGATCCAAGGCCAGAGAGTCACTGTAGTCTGAGGTCAGGGAAGGCCAGCTCAGAACTGAGACAAAGGTACCCTGGAGGCGTGAGCTGACCAACAAAGACTGAACAGAAAGACGTGTGTGTGTGTGTGTGTGTGTGTGTGTGTGTGTGTGTGTGTGTCACTGGAGGGGTGGGTGCCAATCGGGATAAGTGGGGAATGCAATTAAGGAAAGAAAAAGGAAAGATAATGAGATTAGGGACAAATGATAGTGCTGTGGTCACCTTGACTGAGACTCTAAGGAGCAGATAGCAATCAACCTTATCAGCATTTAAAGAAATGAAGTCGGGCAACTGGAAGGTAAATGATCCATAGGAGAAGTCCAGGGACCTTACCGGGTGCTGTGGGGACCCATTCCAAGCTGCACTGGCTTGAGTCCCTGTGTTCTCAAGAAGCCTGTTGGGGAGTCAAGGCACGGAAAGGCGCTAGGTGGAGGGGAGGTGCTCTTAGGAGCAAGATTCAGGACAGCAAGAGTCTGTTCCCAGGGAGGAGGGGGCACTGGACCTGAGTCCTGTGTGTTTAAACACACTTCTCTGGCCAGGAGTTGGCGCTGACCAGAGTGGCGCCTCCCCACAATGCCTAGTGACAGGGCACTGTTTTGGTGGGATTTGTGTTTGCATGGACATCAGCCCTATCCTCTCCTCTCTGACTAGAGTCAAGTGACCAGTGTCCAGCAGGAGGTCTTCAAGGTCCTGTAGACAGATGTATAAGGGGCATCACATGCAAGTACCTGTGCTGGGGACAAGGTCACAAGAACTGTGGTCTGGGTTCATGGCAGGATTCCTGGAGGTATTTGGTACCCCTGGGGCTCAGAGGTGGTGACTCCCTCCCGCTCCAGTGCCTTGTGATCTTGAAGTTCCATCAGAGGAGACAAACCTGACTGTCCACCATGGCCCTGTGGCTCTGATGTCGTGCAAACATAGAAAGTAAAGCTTATGCTGCCCTACGCTTGTCCCAGATCAGCGTCCCACATGTGCACAACCTTGGGGGACCCTTTCCTCACTCAAAGGCAGGGTTGGCTGGACCTCCTTGCAGTCCAGAAGGCTCATCTCTCGGGCTGGGCTAAGTAGTCTCCAGGAAACCTGCCTGTCAGAATGGCTCTCACAGGTCAAGTGTTGTTCTCACAGTTTTGTCAACGTTTTTTAATTTCAGACACTCAATGGAGTTTCTTCCTCCTACCCGCCCTCGTTACCTTCTAAGAACTGACTGTAGACCGGCAGAATACAAAGTCTGGACCCAAGCTCTGAAGTGCGGCTCATCCAATGGGGAAGAAATGCCACCAGCTTCCCTGGGGAACCCGTGAAGGGGTCGTAGCCCTGCGTTGCGTGTGTATAGTGCAGACAGAACCTCCCTTGCTCCTCGGCCACTGAGCTCCACTTGGGAGGAGCCCTGAGGCAGGTCAGGGCAACATGAAAGGAAGACTCTAGAGATCTTTCTTCATGCAGGCTGGTGTTCAAGGCTGTGTAGCCAGCCGCTTCCACAATCTAGCCTGTACCAGGGGACTTGAGAAATTCTCTCATTCAGATGGAGGCCTCTCGGCTTAAAGCCTATGTGCCTCAGTTTCATTCCTGGCCTTTGTCTTGTACTACGAACAATACGTGACACAAACAATTCGGGCAAGCGGAGCTTAACCCCGCCCATTTCAATGGATACAATTTGTATCCAGTGGCAGCAGACTTTGTATCCGAGAATGCAGGTGTTTAGCCTGCTTCCTTCTTTCCTTCTCTTTCAGCCCAGGCCTGGGGATGGTGCCGCTCACATTCAGGGTGGATCTTCTCTCTTCTGGAAACATGCTCACAGACAGGCCCAGAAAGGTAGACTCCTGAATCCAGTCAAGTTGACAATGAAGTTTGACCATCACAGGTGGCCTTGGCCATCATAGGCCTCAGCCACAAGACTAAGTCCTTCTCTTACCCTGTCTGCTAAACCATTGGTTCTCAACCTGTGGGTCCAAGCCCATTGAGGATTAAATATCAGATTTCCTACATATCAGATATTTACATTATGATTCATAACAGTAGCAAAATTACAGTTATGAAGTAGCGACAAAAATAATTTTGTGGTTGTGGGTCACCACGACCCGAGGTACTATACTAAAGGATCACAGCATTAAGAATGTTGAGGACTCTCTAAACAGATTCCTACACCCACTTCCCTGTCATCAGCCTGCCTCTTCCCAGAGTCCTTGGAACCACCAGATGTCCCTGCTCACTTGTAAGGACCTCTCAGAGATCCAGCCATTAAGCAGGCCCTGATGAACTGGCTTACAGCTTAGTCTCTCCCTTGGTACCTATCCCCCCACCCTCTCTGGCAGCACTCGAGAGAGAACCTAGGGCTCACACTCACCAGACAAGCATTCAACCACTGAGCTACAATCCCGCCCCAGCCCTGTCAAGTGTGTTCTGACAAATGGCCACAGTGAACTCTGGATTGCGTAGTTAGGTATCTGAGTGACCTTGTAAGAGTCTCTGGTAGGACAGACATACTGAGCGGCACATGTCCACAGCCACCAAATGCCAAAAGGGCCCTGTCCTATGTCACAGAGCACCTGGCTAGTCCAGCCTAACCTCTCTTGTTCCCACACATGCTAATGACCTGGTCACTCATTGTGAGTCTCCTCCCAGGCAGGCCCACTTGTTATTGCCCCCCAAGCTGGGGTTACAGGCATATGCATCCATGGCTTGCTTTCTGTGTGGGTGCTGGGGGTTCAAACCCAGGTCCCTATATTGCACAGCAAGCTCTCTTACCCCATGAGCCGTCTCCCCAGCCTTCACATTTTTTTCATCCATTCATCTGTTGCTAGGCATCTAAGGTTGTTCTGGTTCCTGACTGTTGAGAACAGTATAGCAATAACATGGATGGGCAAATATCTCTGTGGGTCCTTTGCATGCATACCCAACAGTATATGATCATGTGTGTGTGTGTGCGTGTGTGTGTGTGTGCTCGTGTGCATGCATGCACACACACGTGTGTGTGTGTATATACATATATGTATGTGTATAGTGTGTGTGTGCTCATGTGCATGCATGCACACACACGTGTGTGTGTATATACATATATGTATGTGTATAGTGTGTGTGTGCTCATGTGCATGCATGCACACACACGTGTGTGTGTATATACATATATGTATGTGTATAGTGTGTGTGCTCATGTGCATGCATGCACACACACGTGTGTGTGTGTATATACATATATGTATGTGTATAGTGTGTGTGCTCATGTGCATGCATGCACACACACGTGTGTGTGTGTGTATATACATATATGTATGTGTATAGTGTGTGTGTGCTTGTGTGCATGCATGCACACACACGCTGCCACCATTTGCTCTGTTTCCCTGAAGGCGGGCATTGCTGCTGGACTGAGGCGGACTCTTACAGTTTTTGCTCCCACGTCACCGGCAGGTCAGGACACCTAGCACTTTTTTCACGTGCTCGTGGCTATTTGCATTTTTCTCACGTGAGACCCACCCATTCAATTCACTGCCCATATTTTGACCAGATTACTTGTTTCTGGTGTTTCATTTTTAAAGTTCTTTACATATTCTCGATATCAATTCCTGATCAGATGAAGGGCCGGCAGGTTCTCTCTCGTTCTGCAGGCCATCACTTCTTTATCTCCTTTGCAGTTTTTAATTCTATGCAGTTCTGTCAATTGTTATTTCCTGGGACACTAGAATCCAGCTCAGAACTCCGCCCCCACCTATGCCTACATTATCTGCCCCACTCGGGATACCTGCCTGAATAGCTCTTACAGTTTCCAAGGAAGAAGTTACTCCAAGAAGTCTCTGCATCATGACGGAAGCACAAAAGCTGCTTTTAACTCTGTAGCCATTCCAAGCATCCGAAGAGTTCAAAGTAGCCGTTACAACCACCAGCAGTCCCTTTAGTTCCCATTTGCTAGCATGTAGCCACTGTTAGCACATGGCCGCTAGGGAAAGAAACTGTATAAGAACGTGGACAGACTCCTCTCTGTACTCAGGACAGGAGGAGCATGTTCCAGGTGAGCTGAGACAGCTGAAGAAACTTATCACATCACACTTGATGCTAATTCAGAACCTTGTGAGGAAACAGAGCTTCACTACTCAATGAGATTCTTTATGGCAAAGGTGCCAAGGCTGGTAGAAACTATTTCCTTTAAATGGAGACCAGAGCCGCGGTGTGTGAACACCCTCTGGGGCACCTAGGGCATAATGGCCATGGGAAGGGACATGCTTGTCAGAATTCGGGGGCCTGTGAGGGCTAAGAGACACTCTCTGTCAGGACATGTGTGTTCACACACAGCTCAAAGTGGCAGGGAAGACTATGAAGTGAGCACAGTCGTGTGCCGTCCTTAGCATGTGTCTTAGCATCCTGCCCTTTCACCCACCGTCTGTGTGAGATTTTCTCATGTGCACCATGCCAGAGCTGTATTTGGTATAACTATCCTCACTTGGCTTTCTGGCTTCCAAATATTTGATCGTTTCTGTTCCAAACCATGTTGGGCAACAGCAATTCCACAGATTCGGTTCACAACAGATCATTAAATCTCGAGAGAGACAGAAGGGTGATTGAAAGCAAATCGAGGTAATGCCTGAAAAACAAATCTTTCTCCGTTTCATGATATGTAAAGAAGTCAACCCATCCTTCTCAAAGCCGGGATGACATGTAGCTGCTTCTGTGATTGGTCGAGAGAAAGGACCTTGAAGGGGGATGGGCTTTGACGGCTCCATCCTCTTCAAAGGATTAATTGTGGTGGTAGCCTAGTGGTCTGGAGGGTCCACTAAAAAGATATAGAAGGCTACGTTTCCTCTCTGTGTCTTGGCTCCCTCTGTTCAGCAGCCTTCTACATGGGATAAGGTAGCATGAAGTCCCAACCACCTTCCTGTAAAAAGCTCTTGCTGGCTCTCAGCCTCCAGCCAAGTAAATGCTACTGTTTGCAGCCTCCAGATCTGAGCCTTTCTGTTTCTACCGTGGAAAACAGATAGACAGGTCAAGAACCACACAAGAAGAGGAAGCTGGATTGTCTAGCTTGCAATCCACAGGCTGCACAAGGCTGGGGATAACTCTGAACATGTCCCCGCACCGAACCGTAGGCTTAAAACGTTGTGCAATATTATTTTGAGATTTTTTTCTTTGTCACTCAATAATGAATATCCTTGAGTATACATGTCATAGATGACCATGTCATGTTATGATGTCAAAATGTTGGACATACCTCACAGCAAACTAATGTCGAGTTCTGCATGCTAATCATTGATTTAGGTCCCAAGATACGGTCATCCACCTTCCAGAGTATGAACACATCTTCTACACCCACACAGCACTCACCTTGTTTGCCAAGAGCTCCAGACATGTAAGGAACACAGGGTATTGCTGACCCTTCAGTGATGTCCCTCAGACAATGACATAGCTTATTCATTTAGCACAAGGGTGAGTAAAAATTTGACTACCACCATCAAGGGAATAGAAGAAGATTCATTTAGAAGAAACCAGAGCACATTAAAAGCACTATCAAGGCATTCTGTATGTGCATGTAAATGGCCCTGTATAATTCTGTATGATGAAAATTTTAAAATAAACAAAATATATATTTTAAAAGCATTGGTGCTTCTTTTTTTCAAACTACAGAATAGTATTTACTAGAACAATAAAGAAAAATATGAAATGATATAAGGGAAAATAAAATATAATAAATGAAAAAATGTTAGTAGTTAATACACTGTGAGAAAACAAAAAAAAACCAGAAGAAATGTGTTGTAATAAGCTTTTCTGAAAAGAGGGTAAGTGGGATGAGGAAGAGAACGTTCAACAGGAACAAGCAGGGACCTAGAATTTCTTACTCAAGGTTCAACTCCTCAGTCTGAAAGCATTGCCTGGGATGACTCTATTGGTTAGTGGTAGCATATTTAATATCCTTTTGAGGAAGTTTCTATTTCTAGACAAAACCGGAAGATCCAAACAAATTCTGCCTAGGAAAAAAAAGGCACTTTGGAAAAAATAGTTTGCAGTGGAATAATCAACAAAGTGAAAGAGAAGCCAAGTGTAGCTCTGGGGACTCAAGACTCTAGCTATTGAGATGATCATGGGCAGGCAGGTAGCTCGGCCAATCCAGATGTTGCTGCAGATGTTGTCTTCCTCCAGTAGTTGTGGTACACTGTCCTCCTCCAGTAGTTGGCGCTATAGAACACTATCATCATGGGGAACGGGGAGGGAAGAGGGCTTCTGGGACTTTCAGGGAGGGAGGAAACGGGAAAGGGGAAATCATTCGGAATGTAAATAAAAAAAAATAGAGAAAAAAATGGGAAAAAACCACTATCAGCACCCTCCAGTAGTTGGCGCTGGAGAACACTATCATCATCCTGTTGGCGCTGTAGAACACCACTTTGATGTTTTATGGTACTGGATGAGGAGGTCTCGACCCCACTGCTGTAAAGTCCCCACTGTGAGGAGCAGCAGTTGGACCCATGGACACATTGTCCATGGGCCACGTCCTCTCACCGGGACAGCTGTTTTCTTGATGGTCTTTGTCTTTCATCTCATCAAAGTCGGTTACATTGTTTAGGGACCTTGTTAAAGTAAGAAAAATGATTGATACTGATGTCCCCACATCAGTGCAAGTGGCATGCTTAACAGGAAATCTGCCCACAGGTATGGAAGCAGGAGAGGTAGACAGGCCATGCAGAAAGCTCTGGTTTGCAGCTCAAAGCCTGCTGATGTGATGAGCTACATCAGTGATTTTAAACCTGTGTCCCAGCCTCTTAGGGGTAACTGACTGTCTTAGGGTTTCTACTCCTGCACCAAGAAGCAAGTTGGGGAGGAAAGGGTTTATTCAGCTTACACTTCCACATTGCTGTTCATCACCAAAGGAAGTCAGGACAGGAACTCACACAGGGCAGGAACATGGAGGTAGGAGCTGATGCAGAAGCCATGGAGGGATGTTACTTACTGGCTTGCTTCCCCTGTGATGATCAGCTTTCTTTCCTATAGAACCCAGGGACTATCAGCCCACGGACAGCACCACCCACAAAGGGCCCCTCCGCCTTTGATCACTAATTGAAAAAAATGCCTTACAGCTGGATCTCATGGAGGCACTTCCTCACCTGAAGCTCCTTTCTCTGTGATAACTCCAGCTTGTGTCAAGTTGACACACAAAACCAGCCAGTACACCGACCCTTTCACAGGGGGTTACCTGAGACCATCAGAAAACACAGATATTTACAGTACAGTTCCTAACAGCAGCAAAACTCCAGTTACAAGGTATCGATGAAAATAATTTTATGGTTGGGGGTCCCCACAACACGAGGAACTACATTAAGGTCACAGCACCAGGAAGGGTGAGAACCACTGAGCTAGAGGGTTCCTCTCCCTGTGCGTGGCTCTTCTCAGAGCTTCCTGCAGGAAATGTTCCCTAACACTCAGGAATAAGGCAATCCCTGTTTGCTCCTTCCCTTTGCAGCCAGCTTGACACGGTCACTGGCCAGACAACCATGCAGTGGTATGGCCCTACAGAGACTCTGATGTCTGGTGCTCCACCCCAAGCCCCGCCTTATGCTCCTTACACATCTGTTTTTACCTGCCCAGTGAAGCTCCCAGACCCTCTCTACTCCTCACGGTTCTCTGGTAGAAAGACAACCTGCAATAAGCAACTGTGTGCTGTCTGCACAGGCAGAGGAGGTTAGGGGCGAGGAGGGGCAGAATGAGCTTTCTCTTCCTATAGAGTGTCCACGAAGGGTCTCATTTCTCGGGAAGCTGTTTGAGTTTGGGTACCACCATGCTTTAGCTTGTTCAGGATGTGTTAGATGTGGACATACTAGTGACACTCCTTTATATCACATGGGGTGTGGGGAATTGGGGGCAGACAGACACCTCCTCTAGTCCCAGACCTGTAAAGTTAACTCCTGCCAAGTTCTCTTCAGGCAAGGAGAATCTTAAACCACACCACCTGTGAAGGTTTGCACATGTTCTGCCCAGGGAGTGGGCCACACGATTAGAAGGTGTGGCTCTATTGGAGTAGGTGTGGCCTTGTTGGAGTGGGTATGTCACTGTGGGTGTGGGCTATAAGACCCTCACCCCAGCTGCCTGGAAGCCAGTCTTTCACAAGCAGCCTTCAGATGGAGATGTAGAACTCTCAGCTCTGCCTGGTCCATGCCTGCCTGGATGCTGCCCTGCTCCCAACCTTGATGATAATGGACTGAACCTCTGAACCTGTAAGCCAGCCCCAATTCAATGTTGTCCTTTATGAGACTTGCTTTGGTCATGGTGTCTGTTCACATTAGTAAAACCCTAACTAAGACCACCTATGAGGTAGGTGCCTTATACAGGAGTGAACTTTTTCAGTATGGCACCTCAGATGGCTGAGCACATGTCCAGTCCATGTTGGTATCGACATGACAAGATGTACTAGCTGGTTTTGTGGTATTTGACAAATGCTAGGGCATCACCCCCCCCCTGGGCTGGTGGTCCTGGGTTCCGTAAAAAACAGGCTGAGTAAGCCATGAGGAACAAGGCAGTAAACAGCACATTCCATGGCCTCTGCATCAGCTCCTGCCTCCAGGTTCCTGCCCTGTGTGAGTTCCCGTCCTGACTTCCTTCAGTGATGGAGTATGATCTGGAAGTGTAAGCCAAAGAAACCCTTCCTCCCAACTTGCTTTTTGGTCTTGGTGTTTTGTCGAAGTAATAGAAACCCAAACTAAGACACAGGAGCTCTGACATTCTCTTAGTTTCCTTTCTATTGCTGTGATAAAACGCCAGGCAAAAGCCACTTAAGGAAGAAAGAGGTTTGTTTGTTCGTTTGTTTGTTTGGTATTGTTGTTTTTAATTTTGACTTTTGTCTTACAGGTCTAGTTGACAATCCACTCTGGAGAAGAAGCCAAGCTGTCAAGAGCTGGAGAGAACCAGTTACTTTGTATCCACAGTCAAGAGCAGAGAGTAATGAGTTTATGCAGGTTATACCCTGCTTACCCTCCACATTTTATATGGTCAAGGGAATGGTCCTGCCCACAATTAAGATGGGCCTTTCTATATCTATTAAGATAACCAAGATAATCCCTTGTGGAAACATTCGGAGGATAACACCCTCACAGGTGTGCCCAGAAGCCTGTCTCCTAGGTCCTGTTGACAACACCAACTGTTAGAGACACTCTCAGTCCTGACACAATCCCTGCTCTCTGCATTGGCTACATGTTCCTTGCCTCTATCCATGTGAGCTATCACCTAGTCCCCCTCTGTGTTCTAGGTCCTTCTCAAACATAGCAGGTTCATCCCCAGGATTCCTTCCGAATCTTGAAGTTCACCCAGGAACAACTACACTAGGAACACCCACTAGGGTTAATGGTCCACTCCAGGAACATTGATACCATGTGTCCTCTGGACACCAGCATGGTTTGGGCAAACCTGGATCTTACTACTGTTACCACAGTAGGCCTGGCTCTCACCCTCTGCACACATGCACACATGCACACACATGCACACACATGCACATATGAACACATGCACACACATACATGCACATACACACACACACACACACATACATGCACACACTCCGCTTTGTGGGTTCCTTCTTCCCCCAACCCCTTCCATACTTTTGACCACCATGAGGCTTGACCGGTGGTGTTTGAATGGATGTACTTGACTCTTCTGTGAGTTACTCTCTGAGAGAGGATCTTATGAAGTCCTCATGATATCTTACAGTGTGTTCCGCACAGACAAGTAGTAGGGAAGGATTTGGCAGTACTGGGCACACACATATCGTACCAACCAGAGTACATTCGAAATGCGCTTTGCAAAACCTGGAGGTAATTAGCTGTTAACTTGCTAGTGATCCCAGCCCTGAGCACTGAACCAAGGCCCTGCTTGGTGTTCAGCTCCTGTTATTTAACCTTCCTGAATCTTGGAACAGCACACAACCTATTATCCACACAGCTCTGCATTGTCTCTGTCTGGGAAGAGAACATTAAGCTGCCTTTGAAATCTTCATCCTACCACTGTCTGCATGCATCAGCATATCTAATGATTTAAATCTAATTATCGGAGCTTTCCAAGGGTGGCGCTGAAAGTGATCATTGAGGGAGCACTTTAACACTGACAGAAGAGGCCGAGAAAGAGCCAACAGAGACGCTTCCACACGGCCACGCTTAACCTGAGGACAGATCAGACTCAAAGAGGAAATGAAGGCGACCTGCTCCATCATCAGAACTGCCTGGTGCACACTCAGGCCACAGGCTTGTCCCACTGTGGTATCAAGGTGATGATGCTATGCTGCTGTCACAAAAAAAGAGGATCGTTTTCTCTGAGCAACGGTAACACGACATTCTAAACACTGGGCATTTCTCAAAGCAAGCATCATCACCAAGATGTGTTTCATGGAGGACTTGCTATACATTCTTCTGAGAGGCCAAGCAATTCGTTGGCCCTGTGCCAAAAGCACTGAGGTGTGACACTGTTTGTCGACTGGGTTTCTCAGGACAGCCAGAACCTGACACGTTAGTTCTGGAGACGGACTCTAAGGTCAGGGTCTCAGAATGAGGACGGAACCGCCTGATGCTGCTGACAACAGCTCCTCGGTGACTTGCAGACGGCTGTCTCTCCCAGAACTGTCTACCCCCTTCCATTACAGTTGTAACAGTTACAGTTACAGTTGTAACAGTTGCCCGATACAGCTGTAACACCTCCCTCGTTCAAAGACCCCAGTGTCCTTGGATTAGGGCCCACCCCAGTCAGTTCATTTTAACTTGCTTTTTGTCCACTCTGGACGGCCACCACGAGCACAGGCTTTTCAGGTAAGAAAACTGTCCACTCTAATAACAGCCCAGGGAGCGGGCATCTTTAGCATCAGGAAATCAGCTCTACCAATGTCCCCCAACAGCTGGTCAAGGAGATATTTAGCTCCTCCAGGGAGAGCTGGGATGGTTGATGCAGTCACAGGCAGGCTCAGGCTAACAGCTGATCTTCTCAGCCCAGGACCGCATGCTGAGAGACTGCAAGAGCCCTGCCGCTCCTGCTGAAGGATCACCAGCTCCCAAGAAGGGCTGCCAACTCATCAGACACACGTACTACAGGGCTCAGCCTCAAACTCCTACCTGCCCCCAATCCCTGTGCCTGTGATGTATCCTAAACAACTAGGCACTATGAAATAAGATTTTGTCTATAGATAGGATTCTCACACGAACAATGAAATGAGACTTTAGGGAACTGACAGACCACAGACAGTCATCTCTGTTCAGAACCTGAGGTGCCGACTATCACCAACAATGCATTCCCGTGACGGAAGTTGATGGTCCTGTGGGCCGACATGCTGCTGCTATGGCGATGCCTGACTCAATGCAGAAGGAGTTGATTGTCTCTGCTTTAGAAGTCTCAGGACCTCATGGTGAGCAGGGTATAGCAGAGCCTGGCAGCTCACACCATGGCAGCCAGGAAACACATGAATACTCATACTCACACAAACACATGCACATACTCACATATATACACATGTGTGTGCACGCAGTTGTATGCACATACATTCTCACACAAGCACACATATGCACACACATGCACACTCACACTCACATGCACATAGGCACACACATGCACATGAATGCACATGCACACACATGTGTGCACACACTAACACACTTGTATACATACACACATTCATACAATGCACACACATGCACACATGCATACATGCATGTGCACACACATATATACACTCACATGTACACACATGCATATTCATGCACATGCACACACATGCGTGTGACACACTCATACACTCTCATGCACACACACTCACACAACAGAGAAGGGGGAACTGAGACTGTGCTGTGGGCCCTCGTCCTCCCCTTTAGCTCATCCAAGCCTTCTGCCTATGGGATGGTGCCATACACACTCAGGGTAGTGCCCCTTTAGCCAATCCTCTCTGAAATGCCCTCACAGACACACTGAGAGTTTGCTTTGCTAGCCTCCAAGGTACCTCTCAACCTGGTCAAGTTGAGGGTCAATATTAACCACTGCAATCACCAAATTCCCAACTGCAAAACCCTAAGAAAGGTTTAATCACTGAATGTTCCAGTAAAATCCTCTCAATTAGCTCAGTATGGCCCAGAACCAAATCCACAGAGTACGAATGGTGCCCAGTTGTTTCCTGAACCTGCCACCCTGGCTGCGCTCAGTGCCTGGAGTGCTCTGAGGTGCGGAACTGCGTGTTGCTGGCCTGCATTACCCTCTGCCCCACTCCGGCTTTCTTCCTTAGATTGTCCTGCTCATCCTCCCATGATACAGTGCTGTCTAACATGTAGGACCCACCCTTCCCTTTAACAAGCCTTCTGGGATCCCTCTCAGGACCCAGAACATTTTTCTAGAAGCTTAACCAATGGCACACCCCATCTTGTCACAGGAAATTCCTGATGATATCAGATTCAGTGGGGGCCTCTTCGAGCACAGGTCCAGGAGTCTCCACCAATTGCCCTGGGCCTGGCCCAGTATTTGGTCTTTTACGGACCCTAAATATAGGTGGATGGACTGAGGATCCTAGGTCTCAAGTTCTAGGCAGGACCTGAGCATGCATATAGGATGCTTGCTGCACTGCCCGTGTCTGCCCTGCTTGCTGGAGGCCAATCTAGAGCCACCAGAGGTGGCTTCTTCTCAAGCCACAGGGTCAGGGAGGCAGCCAGCTCTGTGCTCTTTGTTCCTTGAAGAACGTAACTCCTGAGGATCTGGAGTCAGGAAGGGCACACTCCCCCCCACCCCCGGCTTCTGTTTTTAGCCTGGAGCTGCCAAGATTTTGGATGCCATGGTAATGGGAGTCATAGAAATAGAGTAGATGATCAGTTGCCAGCACAGCCCTGTACTCCCTGCTCCCTGCTCCCTGCACCCTGCATGTGGGGGCTGCGAGGAGCTCCCCTTTACTCCCTGTGTGCACATCTTCCTAAACCACAAGCACAGAGATCTAAGGCTATACTCAGGCCACCCAAGAGGATACAGGGAGGGTCACATGGCCATCACTACCAGTGTGTACAGTGTCTCCAGAACAGATCGCATGGATCTCCAGATCTGCAGATGCCCAAGTCCCTGATACAAAAAGGTGTGTAGCTGTGATGGCGGTTTTGCTGTCAACCTAACAACCCTAGGAGGCAGGCTTCTTGACACATCTGTGGGAGTTTATAATGAGGCTAGCCTCTGAGAAAGTCTGTGAGGGGTTGTCTTGATTACACTGGATGATATGAGAAGATCCACTTTAACTATGGGCAGGAGCATTTCCTAAGCATTGTATTCTGGACTGGCTCTCCTGACTTACCCTCTCTGGTGGACTGTAAGCTGGAAGGGCCTATGAGCCAAAATAATCCTCTCTCCTCTTGAGTTGCGTTTGACAGAGTATTTTATTACAGCAACGGGAAAGAAACTAAGATAGTAGTGCCAGCTACACACATCCTACCCATCCTTAATTAATTCCTCTGTGACTTAACAAACCTCACTGTAAGTTCTATGGGAACAGCTGTCCCGGGTCCCTGTTAGGGAGCAGAGACCCAAGAGGCTGTGTGTGTTCAGTGTAGATGCGGTTTTTCTTCTGTTTTCATCCATGGCTGATGGGTGAGGTGTAGAAACTCCACTGTCCCTGGTCTTTCATCACAAGGCCACGGGACAAAAGAGCTGCCTTCTCCCCACTGTAGAACTCTGAGGAAGAGATGTCCTCAGACTTCTCCTAGTGAAGACTTTCAGTAGCGGTGGGAGGCCAGGTTCAAGCTAGGGTCCCCCCCCCTTTAAGGACTAATGTCCTTTACTAAGGACACCTCAAACCTTCTTCTCCATGCAGAGTGTGCGCTTTGCTGGAGACCCAGGTAACATGGGCAAGTGTTTGAGTGATTTTTGGAATTAGTGGGCAGCAAGGTCTGGCTGCTTCTCAGGATGCGTCCTGGACACCTGTCATCTCAGACAGAGAAGAAAGTTCTCCCTGTGGGCTTCAGAAAAGTCTGTATCCTTGTGCTCAAACCCCCACGGTTTGGATTCAGAGGGGAGGAAGAGAGAAAGGAGGGCCAATGTGTTTTCCTTACACAGCCCTTTGTTTAGAACTTTCTTTTGGAACAAATCATTCTCGTTGGATACAGTTAAAGTAGTCCCGGCACAATGAATGCAATAATTTGGGGACAATGGCTTGAGGTTTTACAAGGTTACAGGCACCCAGCAGGTTGGGCCACCATGCTATTTGTAGGAGGCATTCGGTTGTACATCCAAACCTGATTATCACGTTCATTAACACAATCAAATTCTGCACTTGGACACAGCCCACCTCGCCTTCTTTTTTAAAACCCATGAATAGAAACACGAACCTGGTCAATTATCACCCACCGAGCCACTCCAGCTTTCTGGATTGGTAAAGCAATTGCTTTCATAGAGCAACGTAGCAGATAACAGCGATAGATTGAACAGCTCCACTATAGACTGCTCATTATCACGGCGCTTAACTTCGTCTTTACGGTGCTATGCATTCCTCTGGTTTCCTTCTAGAAGCCGGAGCCATCTGGTTAGCTGGGTAGCAGAGAGGTGAGCACCCCAGGCAGCGTTCTGGGAAGGATGATGAATGTGTCCTTCTGGGGCTCAGGCTTCACGACCCTGCCCATGCGCTTCCCAGCTTGGCTGGCCTTCTGGCTCCTCTGGTCTCTTGTTGGCTTACCTGAACTAATAAACTTCGCATTCCTACTTCTTCATCTACAACAGAAGTGTCCAGCCTGCAAACACTACAGTGTGATGTGATTATCTGCAGATGTATATGGTGGCATTCATAGCTGTCCTGGGATATATGCAGCCCACAGGCTGCAGATACATGTTCTGAAGGATGCTGTCTGATTTATCCCAACAAGCACGCACAAGGTAAGTTAATAAATGGACTAGGGAGACTAGTTATCAATGGAGCAATGAGGAAACTAACAGAGCTGATAACTGTATCTCCCAAAGGCCCAGGGCTGCTTCCAGTGAGACACACTTTGGTTGATGGTTAGGTAGTAAAGTCAATAGATATTAACCCCAGAGATGACCAGTTGTGGGCTAAAATCACCCAATTCTGACTCCCATAGGGTCTCTAAGCCACACATCACTTGCTACAGCTTCTAAGGACAGTCATAGCCAGAAGACTAATCACACCATAATTCTACTGCGTTTCATCTGATATGAGCAGACTTCTGGAACAGAAGATAAAATTGGCCAACTTGGCAAATTCTAGCAATGTTCTGGGGCAGTAGGCAGCACACAATACAGTACCATTTAACAATTGTATGTATGACAAACCAGCAGGACCACTCTTGAGCAAGATCCATAGCAGTAAGTGCTTAGGATAAACTTGAAAGAGCTCACCCATTCATCAGATGAGAATCATGCACACACACACACACACACACACACACACACACTGTAGGCTTCTCAAGAGCTCACCCATTCATCAGGTGAGAATCACACACACACACACACACACACACACACACACACACACACACACACACGCCCAGAAACCTGGAGCTTCTGGCCTTGCCATGACAAGAACGGCTTCCCCTTTACTGGAACAACAGAAGAGACAAGCACCTGCAGGCGGCTTGGAGGAGTAGGTGACAAAGTGAGACCCTATAGTGGTCCTACCCAGCTCCCGATCCTATCTCGTTTTGATATATTTTCCACACCAAGCAATAATCCATGTCTGAGACCACTCTCAGGATATCTCAGAAGATCTGAGCAAAACAGCCTGAGAAACATCATCTCATGAACTTCCTTTATTAATAAGAGCTGAATTACAATCGCCCAGGAGAGCACCTTGTGAGGCAAATAGACACCGAGAGAGAGAGAGAGAGAGAGAGAGAGAGAGAGAAAGAGAGAGAGAGCGAGAGAGAGAGAGAGAGAGAGAGAGAGAGAGAGAGAGAGAAAGAGAGAGAGAGACAGAGACAGAGAGAGAGACAGAGAGACAGAGAGAAGAGAAGAGAAGAGAAGAGAAGAGAAGAGAAGAGAAGAGAAGAGAAGAGAAGAGAAGAGAAGAGAAGAGAAGAGGAGAACTTCTAAGTCTGCCGGGCTATTACAGTCATGGGCAAATTTGCCATTTGAACGGTTCCCAAATGAGCAATGCAAGCTCTAAATCCACTCACCCCCTGCCTCACACCATACACCTCAGAACGGCTCCACCCACTAAACACCATCTCCCAGTTCTCTTTCAGCCCTCACCACATCCCACTCTCCTTTCTTTCTAGGAACTGACTTATCTAGAGACCTCATGGGGGCAGAGCCCCTGCTATAGTGACAGGTCTATTCCACAATGAAAAACTCCTCGAGACTGAGCCAGGTATTCTATTTTTTTAAAGAGTCAGATGCAATACCAAAGGGGACTTTCAGTAGAGAAGTGCAAATGTAAGTGACAACCAAGTGGAAATGCTAGAATGAAACAAGCAAATGCTAGCACACACCAGCAACGTTCTCAGGGCTCAAGATCAGCAGGTTCCACAACACAGCAAAGAGGCCCAATCCTGGGATGCCTAATGGAGCTGTTAAGCCAAGAACGCAGAGAGACAGTGCAGGAGAAGAGCCAGAATTCACAGAGCATCAGAGATGTAGATTCACTCCAGGGCTGGAGAAGGGAATATTGGGATGCTAGAAGAAGGTTAGAACAAGACCAGAGAAACGTCAGACATGATCATAGCTGAGAGTCCTCTAAAGTCAAGGACCATGCACACCTAAGACCCACTAAGCTCAGAAGATCCCAGGTAAGACGATGCTGAAATAACTAAAACCAAAACAAAACCACGCCAAGGCAGTACACTGAGCTGCTGCAGACAAGACACAGGCAGCCATCACAAAGGGCCATGGTAGGCCGTGGAGCTAGAAATGGGAACTGCAGTGTGATTGGCTGCCAAGGGTTGCAGTGAGGCCAGTCGATATGTTTATAAAAAAAAATAAAGAGATAAGGGATGTGTTCTATGGGGGTGTGGTGAAGTATGGGGGAAGGGGATGTCTCGGTGGATCCATGACAAGGCATCCCTTCGCCCCCCCGAGGGACCAGCCATATGACGGTATAGTATAGACTAGAGTTTATTCAGGGCATGGGGAGGGGAGTTAAGAGGGTAGTAGAGGGAGAGAAAGGCAGAGAGAGGGAGAGAGTAGAGAAGTAGAGGCCGGCCAAGAACACGTGGAGAGAGGGGGAAGGAATAGGGAAGGGTGGGGGAAGGGAAGAGTCCAAGAGGGCAAGAGAGAGACAAGAGAACAAGAGAGCAAGAGAGGGAAGAGGGGGAGGAGGGGGAGGAGGGGGAAGATGGGGCAAGCAGCCCCTTTTATAGTGGGTCAGGCCTACCTGGCTGTTGCTAGGTAACTGGGGTGGAGTTTAGACAGAATGCTACCACAGGTGGAATGCAGAAGTCAAGACGAGAGGCTGAGGAGGAGCAACACCTTTAAACTGCCTACAGAGGAGACACCGGCTGGAACTCTGTATATGACAGCGTGCTTCAGAAATGAAGAGGAAATTGCTTCATGGGGGAAAAAAGCTCTTTAAAATGTAAAGGCTAAGGAGATAGACTGAAAATGTACAAGGAGGCCGGACTGACAGACACTAGGAACCATGAACGCCAACTGAAAGGATATAGATATAAATCTGCCAGAAGCCTGATGAGAAAACAGCCTTGGCCCCAGTGGCCACTGCCACCCTACACAAGGTCTAGGAAGAACATGTCCTCCCCTCCCCTTTCACCCTCATCCACTCGAGCCACAAACCCTTGAATTCCAGACACCACAGGACTTGGGCAGCTGGAGGTCTTCCTATTCAGCCTTCTACAAAACGTCTACATCCCTGCTCTAAGGAAAAACTGCAGAGTGATGTCTTTACAGCACATCTGTTACATTTCATGACCAGGACAGAAACACCTGGAAAGACTCACGTAAAAGGAAGATAGGCTTTGGTTCATTTGTGTCAGACGGTCGGTTCCTGGTCACATGGCCACTCGGGCCGGGCATCACAGGGGTCGGAGTGGATGTGGCCCCTCACCATGCACAGAGAGACAGGAAGCAGAAAGCGAGAGAGGGGATTCCAGGATACTACCCGTCCATGTACGTACACACAACCACTTCCTCCAGGTATGTCCTACCTTTTAAAGTTTCCCAAACTTCTCCCAAATTGTGCTAAATTGTGCCAAATTGTCTCCAAATCGAAGACCAAAGAGAGCCAATACTTGAGATGCTCAGGGGGGAGAGGAGAATTGTTTATCCAGTCATAACACACAGTGTATGTCGAAGCAGAGCGACACAATAACATCGAGGCAGGAGGAGGGATTGGAGATAGATTATTATAAGAGTCTATGGGCTGTGCTCTCTTGAAGGTGGACTGGCGCACACTTTTAAACCTAAACAACTTCTGAAAGAAGCGATACACAAGGAAGTGACTAGTCAAAAGACAAGGCGCGATGACCTCACAAAAGATCCTTGGGGAACAGGGCGACGAGTGGGAAGGAGGAAAGAGAAACAGAGAACAACTGAAGGATTCCACAGAACATGTAGGGGTAACATTGCCCAACTAGTCAGGGTTAGTCTAGAACCCTGTGCTTACTCGGTGTTTGGAGACCAGCCTTCAGAAGTCATCGCCTTGCTTACTTTTCCAGATGCTGTGGTGGAACGCCTTGAGAAAAGCCATATCAGAGAAATCAAGGGCACAGCCCATCCTGGTGGGGGAGTCACCGCAGCCGGCCAGGTCACACCATACCCACAACCAAGGAGCAGAGAGGAATGAGTATCTGTGCTCAGTCTAGTTTCCTTTTTATATCGATAATGTAGAAAGCAATTGGAGAAGACACCCTACTTCCTATGTTGGGCCTCAACACACATGCGCTTGCCCTTATGGGCCTACACGCATGAACATACAGACACAGACACATATCACACACTCATACACATGCAGAAGAAAGAAAAAATCACCAAGATTGTATTATAGAAAAGTATAAACTCATATCCTGTTTAGAAATAACACTAACAGCCAGGCGTGGTGGTGCACGCCTTTAGTCACGGCATTCTGAGAGCAGAGCTGACCAAAGGACAGAGGGCACTTCTTCACGAGGCTTCTAGAACAGTCTTTGAATGGAAAGGAGTGGCTGCATTGTATCACTAGTCACAGCATGCGCCCCACTTCCCTGTGAGCTCCTGGGTGGTGACAGGCTGTGTTCAGGAGGCAGGAATGCTGCTCCCAGCTCTAACCGTGGGACATAAGATAGCTTGGCTTTCAACTTGGTGTGTGCGCGCACACACACAATACGGGCATTTATGCGCATATGTGTGTGAATATTTATTAGGCAGATGAACTAAATATTTGCCCGTCACACTTTGGGATTCGTTTAACGCGTCAGGCTAGCAAGAACACGGTTCTGTTAGAGACATTCCCCCGTGGCGGTGCCTGCCTGGGTCCCAAAGCCCCTTCCCACGCACTCCATTTCCCTGTAAAAGTGTCAGCAGGAAGCCGTGACCGAGGAAAACACACAGCTGGAGTGCTATGAATGAATAACATAGATGTGTGTTATTGTTATTCTCCAGGAAATCTTGTGTGGCTCCATTCAAAGGGGAGAATGCATCAAAGTATGAAAGTGATATTAGGCAGATGTTAGACTGGGGTTGTCAATCTTGTCTAAGCAGGTGCTAATGTGTTATAATTATCCCTTCTACACTGGATGTTTAGGATTTGGGTTCCCACCTAGTCAATCACAGCTGTAATTGTTAAGCTACTTCCATGGCTCATAAGCTAGGTAATAACCAGATAGGATTTAATATTTGACATCTACCGTCAGTTGCCTTTCTTCTGACACGCATTTCCCTATGCCGGTATCTGTAGCTTGGGCTATCTTGTAGCTTCCGGGTAACTCGATAGAGTGTCAAGGGACGAGGAAGAAAAGGCAAAACAGCACCACACGCTCCCCTCTCCCGGCTCCTCCTGCGCTCCGGTGAGGAGAGGTACAGCCCCCAATGCACAGGGATGCTGGGATGTGAATGTCATACCTGTAAGAGGAACAGTTTTCAAGCACTTCACCTTTCCTCACCTTCACCATGGGGGAGGGTACTCACTCGTGAGGGTCACTCACTCGTGTCCAACCAATGGGGGACAACGGTGTAGAAGGCTTAAGCACACAGCCAAAGTTAACCAACTGGTCAGTAGTGCATCTTCCTCTGAGTTGAGGATGAGACGCCTTCCCAGGCTCCCTGTCTTTCGTATCGACCCTAACTTCCACCCTGAGTCACTCGGAGTACGAAGTGGCGGTAGAGAGATACCAGCTCCTCCGTCGCAGGCCCGGCTCCAGGCGTGGCTTGCCACTTCCTAGCCGTCACAGGTGTCCTGCTGCCGGAACTTCAGTTTCTTTGCTGTGAAATGGTTTGCCGCAGCAAGAAGTGGGCAACTGAACACCAGAAGAGACATCAGCTGTGACGGTGTAGTGACGGTGTAATGTCCACACGGATGGGCACTGCTATCTGTGTACTGGGTACGTTCAGTAAACAGCCAGTCCTGGAAGCTGAACTCTGCTGCCACTGAGCCCGCTCTGGGCCAGCCCTGTTCATATCTCACGGGCCATGTGGATATCTAGTGTGTGTTGAATGAGTAGCTTGCTAACAACTACAGTGGGGTCTGCTAGCTGATATAGTGGCCCCACTAAGTCACTGGGCTACTCAGGAATCTGAGCTGGGCTAAACAATTTCACCTGGAATCAAACCCACCTTATCAGGGAACGTTACAAAATCAGCTTCGGGGTTGACACTGGAGTACGTGTTCCTTGTCCTGTGCCATTCCAGATAGGGCCACCAAGTGGCTTTATGCTTACAAAAATGTCTCGATAATAGGACAAAAATAGAGAAGCTGTCTTGGATGGATGTTCTTAGTGAGGGCTCAAAGACTCTAGAGGGACTGCCAAATGCTATCATGCAAGAGACTGGGTATTCGGATTCTGAAGGTACAGACAGGTGCACACCTATGTACAAACCCATGCATGTGGATATATGCATATACAAACACATATTCACAGGCATGTAAATGCACATACACAAAATACACATGTATGCATATACATATATGTATATATAGCATATACATACACATTCATATTAGCACAAACACACAGGTGCATACATATGATTGCATGCATCTGTAATAGACACACCACACACACCACACACACACACACACACACACACACACACGCATGTACACATTCTCTCTTTGGCATTTAGAGATACAGGAAGTTAGCCTTGGTCTAGTGTGCAATGAATCTGAGGCCACTCCTCCATCTTCCTCCCTAGAGGGCTCACGGTCACGGGTGTTTGCTCTCAGTGTCCTTCACGGCGACCTAAGGAGGTTTGGCTGAGCAGTAGCACCGCTGGTCGCTCAAGAGTGTGTGTGAGGCTCTGTTAGACGCAGTCTACTGCGATTTGGAGGATATTTTCCAAGAGTCAAGCAACTTCCAACACGCTTACTGTGCGTGGGTGTCTCTGCAGCAGCACGGTGCATGGCTGTCCTCCACGTATGATTCGACTGTGGGCGCTGCCCTGGACTCCTTGGCAGCTGTGGTGGTGCACATGAGACCAGACAAGACTGAGTTCATCGATGCATATCATGGAGGGGGGAGGGGTCTGAGTGCCCATGCCGCCAAAGATTTACAGGCATCACTGGTAGCTGGTGGGAGGACTTTTCTTCAGTGGTGTAGCTGTCTGTGAGTTGTGCACGCTTCTGGAGGGTAAATCCAACATATACACTGATCCACGAGCTAGGCTTGGACGGAACTGTCCACATCTTCCCAGAAAAAGTCATACCAGACAGGAGGTCAGGGCAAAAGAAAATCAATCCCTTCAAGATAATTTGACAGAAAATTAAGTGTCTACACCAACTCAGACTCAGGTCCTTAGTAAGGCACTGCTGAGCCCCTGCCCTGGTCACACTTCCAGGCACAGCTGAGCCCCTGCCCTGGTCACACTTCCAGGCACTGCTGAGCCCCTGCCCTGGTCACACTTCCAGGCACTGTTGGGCCCCTGCCCTGGTCACACTTCCAGGCACTGCTGAGCCCCTGCCCTGGTCACACTTCCAGGCACTGCTGAGCCCCTGCCCTGGTCACACTTCCAGGCACTGTTGGGCCCCTGCCCTGGTCACACTTCCAGGCACTGCTGAGCCCCTGCCCTGGTCACACTTCCAGACACTGCTGAGCCCCTGTCCTGGTCACACTTCCAGGCACTGCTGAGCCCCTGTCCTGGTCACACTTCCAGGCACTGCTGGACCCCTGCCCTGGTCACACTTCCAGGCACTGCTGAGCCCCTGCCCTGGTCACACTTCCAGACACTGCTGAGCCCCTGCCCTGGTCACACTTCCAGACACTGCTGAGCCCCTGTCCTGGTCACACTTCCAGGCACTGCTGAGCCCCTGTCCTGGTCACACTTCCAGGCACTGCTGGGCCCCTGCCCTGGTCACACTTCCAGGCACTGCTGAGCCCCTGCCCTGGTCACACTTCCAGGCACTGTTGGGCCCCTGCCCTGGTCACACTTCCAGGCACTGCTGAGCCCCTGCCCTGGTCACACTTCCAGGCACTGCTGAGCCCCTGCCCTGGTCACACTTCCAGGCAGGTGAGAGCCTGCAGCAGATCTCACCACTCTCTTCCATCGTCCAGGTTTCTTGTTTCCCTAAGAAGAGGCTGATCCAAGGCTTTCTTTGCTTAAAGTTAGATCAGATTAGACACAGCTCTGACAGCTGAGGGCCATCAAGACTTCAAAGCAAGGAACGGAAGAGGACCCAGCCATTGCTCCATAAAACACACAGCCCACGATGGGACGAGGCCACTTTTCAGTAAAACATGCAGCCCAGCAATCTAAACCCACTAAAACCACTTGGGACTTTTAAGACTTCAAATAAAATGCTATTAGGACAGAGAGCTAACCCAGCTAAGCTGATGTGTGCCTGGGGAGATCCCCTTGTGACCTGTACCACGCACAGAAAGTAGCGTGAGAGTTGGGAGAACTAATGAGAGCTGTGTATCTCTCTCTCAGTGACGGCACGGGGCCAATGATAGGCTTGTCGGGACCTCTTTGGGTGGACACAAGCCAAAACCAATTCTTGGTGCCAGTATAGTGGCATAAATTTAAGGCAGAAACTCTGAATGTAAGAAATAGCATTTTTTACTCAAGCAAGGAGACCCCAGGTTGAGGTTTTGCTGTTGCCATTGGTTTTCTCTTGCTGGCCCACGACCTGTGGCCAGGGGTGTCTTGCCGTTCTAAAGCAACGTCCTACTCATCAGCTGGAAGAGGTAACTACGCTATCCCTGGGGACCTATCCTCCACCTGGGGGTGCTCTGAGGGGAGCCCCCATAGAATGTGGGTGTTCATCTCTTCACGGGAACACCAGCTTAGGGAATCTCAAAGCAGTACCGGGGGGCTGGGGTCCCCAGGGCTCCTCAGCCATAGAATACAACCTCGCTCACATTCCCCGGCCTCCCACACCCGTCTGCCAGAGCACCCGTCCCCCAGAGCACACCGCACACGGCCCTGCAGAGAAGCAATGCCAACCTGAATTAACCTGAGCGGCTGGAAAGGCTCAGGCACATGTCTCAACAAAATCCTGGCTACAGTTCTGCTTTCACAAGAGCGGAGGATCTGGGGTGACTGATACCTCGCTGTCCTTTCAGCTGGCAGCGGCTCCCGGCACACCAACGCACCGGCGCATTTTTCTAAGCAAGTGGCTCATGTGCCTCCCGTTTCTTTCTCGGCCACCATTGTACTGCAGGCAGCCAGAATAAAATACGCCAAATACTCCTGGCAGAGGAGCCGACAGCTGATGGATGTAAGTTCTCCGTGCAGAGTATGTGAGTGGAGGGGTGAGGGCTGTTTAAAAACGGCCATTATTTCTTCACTTTAACACCAGAGACAAATGAGGCACCTCCCCTGGCAAGCGGAGTCACCGCCAGTGAAACGTACACATTTCCTACTTCCAGATCTATTTCTCCTTTCCTCAAGTACAAGTAGCAGGAACCTGGGTTCTCCGTCACTGTCCAAATAACCAATGTCAAGTACAAATAAAACACCAGCAGCCACTATTCAAGATGAAGCACTAAGGCCATTGTCTCATTAAATTGGAAAGAAAGGGGAGAGAAAAAAAATATCCTGTAAGTTACAGAGCCAAATGTCACATTTGTCTAGACCCCCCGAATCCCTCTGTTTAAACAGGGTGATTAATATCAGTTCCTGTAGGAAATTAGACTCAGGGATGCACGGCAATGCGCAGATAGGCAGATTTCTGGGCAGGGCAGCCATCTCTGGGTACAGTGCTGATTAATCTGCATCCCTGGAATACGAAATGAAACACCACCGAGCTCTCCTGGGCGACAGGAGAGATGACGCTCCCCTCTTGCAGACAGAGGGAAGCAGGGACAAACACAGCCAGCGGCAGCATCCCACACCCAGGGCTCTGGTTTTCAAAACATCATGTCACGTTTGCAGATGTAACTGCTCCTCTCTCAGCTGCTGACAGCTTGATCCCGGAAAGTTCTGCCCCCACCCCACCCCCGAAGGATGTGGAGAAGCACCAATCATTTCTTTCCTAATATTCCTCATCCATAATCCTACCCACCCCACCCCAGGTACATATTAAAGACAAACCATCCCCTCCTCAAAACAGCAGCATGGTGGACAGCCCACCATTGCTTCCTGGAGCATGAATCATCACACACACCTTTCATTTTTTTTTTTAATGGAAGGCTAGAGGAATGGAGAGATTTGTTCCAATGTGACGCCAAAAACTTAATTTGCAAATTTAGCTCTCCTCTCCTCCTAATCCAACGCCCCTCACCCCTCACTTCAGAACTGCCAGTGTGACCACAGTATCTGGTCTGCGGTGAGCCTAAGATTTTTTGGATCCGCGAGTAATAATGTTTATTTAAAAAAAATATTTACAGCAAGATGAGCAATGTCACTTTCAGTGGGAATTTTGCAGTTACCAGGCACCCAAGCCTGCTATTCTGAACCATTCAGGGCCTCTCCAATAATTGTATAGAAGTAGGCATTATGCTATATTATTAAGGCTGTAATTTCCTGCTGAATCTGCCTGGATGTTTCTTTTTATCACTTGGCAATTTCTATCTAGTTATAGCATAATTAAGTTTCCTGACCCTTGCTCACTCTTTTAACAGGACGCTTGGAAATATACTAGAATTGCAGATCCCAGTCTGATGTCCTCTCTCCCCACACAGTAATGGAATAAAATTATTAATCCAGTAATTGTACAGCACACATTACTTTGCATTGAATGTCTCTCGTTCTCATTTTCTGTTAGCGACAATCAGCCAGAGGCAGAAATCATTTCTGCAGGGAGCAGGGGCCTTGGGACAACCTCCATTCACCCTCGGGAGGCTCCCGTGCCGCATGATTATCGAGAGGCAATATGGAGCTGGGCCCCAGCAAACAAGACAGAGTTAATAAAACAGACTGAGGAGCGAGATAGTTTTTCCTGTCCGCAGCTCATATGCCCAAATTAGAAGCAACCACCTAATGATGAGCTATCGGTCGAATGCAGGATGGAAGCAGATTGTAGGGGCTCCTGAGCCTCTCGAAGAACAAGTAGGAAAGACATCCTCCACATGCTGACGCATCACGGGCCTCAGAAGAGCCTGCTCTCCGGTCATGACTCTGTTTGATAGAAACAAGGAGTTTTCTGTTCCCGCTCTGTGGGCACAGACCCTACAGGCTCTGTAAGTCTGCATGATGGCTAGCTGGGACATTGCCACATGTCTGATGAGGGAGAACGATTTCCCAGGCAGAGGACCAGATGCCAAACCCTGCAGAAATGTCCCAAAGACGTGAAGAAAAATATTTTTAGTTTCTCAGGTTCCTCTGACCTATTTCCACCAGATATATAGTACGTTCTGGAAAAGAGATACAGTCTCTGCAGAGGACCCTGGAGAGGGGTGTGCTTACTGCCCCAGAAGTCCAAGACTGTTAGTGGAACAAGAAACTGCTCCGCTTGCTTCCTATGTGCACACATAGATGTGCTTTCTTGGGGAGCAAATCCAGTGTTCTCTTCACAGAGCGTACCATTGCAGCAGCAGTCACCAGGCCCCAAACCAAACAGCCGCAGGACTCTGAGCATGAGTCCCTGTTTATGTGTAACCACATGGTCTGCGTGTGACAGGCTACCATGTGTGTAGATGAAACATGACATCCCGCATGCTGCAAGGGACCCTTGGCCCTTCTCTGGACCTTGGCACTGCTTTGGGGGCATCTCTTGGGGAGCCATCAGTGTCACAGAGTGCCTGGCTAAGTGTCACTGACAGACTTCGTGGTTCTCTGGGACCTCTCATCTAAATAAAGAGGCAGGGGACACTTCTCATTCTGCTGCCGGGTGTCAGAGACAGAGGACAAGCTGAGAAGGCTCGATGCCCCAGTATAGGGGAATGCCAGGGAAGCAGGAGTGGGTGGATTGGTGAGCAGGGGTGGGGAGGATGGGTTAGGGGGTTTTCGGGTGTGGGGGGGAAACCAGGAAAGGGGGCAACATTTGAAATGTAATACAGAGTATTTGTCTTTAACGTTGCGAACACCACATCCTAAGGAAGTCGCTCCTGTGTTCTGTACCCAAAACCCATCTGATCCATCACAACCAAACCAGACACCACAGAAGGGCAACTGCTAACATCCCTGAACAGCTAACGTGCCCCAGAGCGTGGACAGTCCTTCCAGTTTAGATCAACAGCTTCCGGCTGCAGGGTGAGTGTCCCCAGGGACACTGGAGTAGGTCTGAAGACCTTAGATTAGTACTTGGCAGATGTAAGCCCAGCGCGACAGAAGTCTGATACACACGGTCCAGCAAAGCACTGTAGTACACAGGCCTCCCTCCCTGGCTGCGGTTAAGAATCAGCAGCGGCGTTGACGGTGAGGGACCTGGGCTTCGCTGGACTGAAAAGCAGTTGTGAGGTGGGCACAGGAGCCCGGCAAGAGCCAGATACAACGAAAGCACCCACCTTCTCACCCCACCCAGCCTCTACGCCGCCGAATCCAAACCCAGGTAACATTTTGTTTCCTGGCTGAGAAAGAAACTGTCACCGGAGGAGGATGGGAGCTAAGGAATGTCCTCCCGTCCATTCCTTGATGACGTTAGAAAACGTGAAGGTAAAATAAAAACCCAAATTGTCCTTTCTGTGGCTACACATCAAACGGTGGCGTCCACAGCCCTTGTCACCGACCAGCCTATGCCCATACAGACTGTTTCGTGAGTGGGTACGGCAGCGGCTCGTAAGTGTGGGAACTGACAGAGGTTTGAACGCGTGAGGTTCAACATGACTTGCCTGGGGAGGAAAGCGTATCCACCTTCCTACCGTCGTCCAGGGAGCCGTCAAAACCTCCTTCAGCTTTGTTTTGGGCGGTTATAGCCTCCTACAGGAAGACATGCTCGCATTGGCGACTTTACGCCCTGTCTGGCCTCATCTCTCTCTCTCTCTCTCTTTTTTTAATTTCCTAATTTCTGAGACCCAAGGAAGCTGTCACTCATTTTTGTTTTACTGTAGAGTCGCAAAAGGGACCACTTGGGAGATGTGAGACCGCCTCGCTTCCAAAATCCAACAGGGTAGGAACTGCTCAGAGCCGCCCGTGGCAGCGTGAAGCAACTACTAACAAACACACATTTGTGCAGTGTGATGGGAGGAACCGTCGCTAACTTCCTATTGTTTCATTGATAAAAATGATCTTGGGAGCAGAAGAATATATTAACTGTCTCCTTTGGCTTTCCATCTAGACGGCTGAAAGATGCTTCCAGAACAGATCAACTTTCTTTCATTCTACGGAATAATGCATGAATGATTATAACGCACGCTCTATCTCCCGTTTTTTTTTTCCCTCCACCGGTGGAAAAAGCGCCTGACATTGTAATCACAGCTTGTTGGGTCCTCAGTGCCACTGTTCTGCCTTATCATGGTGGTTAAATGTCCATTCTTGTTCGGTGTGATAAATGTTATGGCCATTTCACGGGAACGAAAAAGAGAGACATGTTAAACCAAATATTGCTTCAGATTGTGTCTTTTATTCTCCTTTTATCATCATATCTCAATTTATAGCATAATCATCATTATCAAGACTGTCAGCCTCATTTAACCTCCCTGGTCTCCCGTGAGTCTTTGCCGGCAGGTCTGATTGCTGCCTTCTGCTGACTGGTTGATAACAGCTGACTGATTGGCCCTCCCCACGAGGAAGACAATGATATATAGAACAGGGCGACTTGCTCTATATATTAATGAGGAGCTGGCAAAGCTTTGATAAGGCAACGGAATAATCCATCAGTGCGGGAAGGAGCTTGTAAAAACTGGGGGGGGCGTTTCGTGGGAAGCACCTGGGAAGGAGGTAATGACCCGGTAGCTAAACGCCTGTCAGCTGTCTTCCCTCCGTTGTAATTAACATCAGATAGCGGCGTATGGATAACCCAAGAAGTTTATCAACCCCAAATCCAGTCCCATTCCTCCCTAGGTTGTGCCCACCGTGCGCGCGCGTCTCTTACAACGTATTTAGCAAGCCAGCAATTAATGGCTCATTTTCTTTAGCGTTTGGAACTGTTTATCTTCAAAACTGGCTCTTATCAGAAACTGTTACCTATGAAAGGCAAGAGGCACGGCGTTTTGTGCTCCGGCTGTTCCACCTCCCCGGCAGAGGCCGCTTCGCCATTAGATACAATGCCTTCAGATGGCTACTTGAGTTTGAATGCTCCGTTATTACAGGCATTATATGAAATTGCTTGTGTTATGTGAAGGGGATTACAGAGGTTCTGGATCAATAACTTCAGTGGGTGTTGGGAGTGATTACAGTGCTCTGTCAATTTCCCCATTCGGCCCTCCGTGTTGATTTACAACACACCACCTCCTTACTCACATCAAGTCACTCATTTCCGTGGTAAATTCTATATATCTCAATTTACTTTAAGTAGCTGATTTGTGTAAAATAAAACGGCTTCCTCTCCTGTGTGTGCAACAGACCTAATCCTATAGAGTAAGAAAAAGTGTAAACACAAGGGAACGCGAGCATCTCCTGACACGGAGGCTGCCCGCTAACCAGAAGAGCTGTAATTGAAATAGCTCTACTCTCTAGGCTTTGTTCAGTGTACGGCGTGCCTTCATTCAGCTTCGGTTTTTAATTTATGGGAAGGAGTTGTGGACAAGCACGGAGTGTAAGGCCTGGGGACCAGAGAGCAGGGTCATTGCCTGCTCTGTTCCAAGGGAGTGGGACGCTCACAGAAACCTTAGCAAGACCCCCCAGGACCAGCTCGTCGGACAGTCTCACTGATCTGACCCACAGGCTCTTGCTCTACACTGACTGCCAGGCAGTCCCTTCTTCTTCCTTCTCTACTGTGTGTGTGTGTGTGTGTGTGTGTGTGTGTGTGTGTGTGTGTGTTTCACACACACATACAAGTGTACATGGGTATAGAAAATAACGACCTCTACTGATAGAACTCTGGAGGAAAGAGCCAGAAAGCATGCAGCAAAACAAAACGTCAGACATGTAGGAATGATTTCTGGAATTTCTTTGTCAACAGCAGCTGTCTGGCACATGCCCCTGAGTCATGATAGGGGCTCTCTGCCCGCCCTCCACACACTGCCCAGGGCAGCGTTTACTTTGGAAACTGACCTCTGGACCCAAACTTGGCACTACTTTTCTAGTCATTCTGACCTAGAAGATGCTCTTGGGAAGTTGTGCACCTACCTTCCCACAAAACAAAATCAAACTTCCATAAACTGAGCATCGACGAACCATCAAAGGCAGTCCCCCAGAGAGCCCTCCCTGCTTGTCTAGGGCTCAAACAGACAAATGAACGAAGCACCAGACTCACCAATATCAATGCTCACAATTTCTGGTACTGAAGCTATTCAAATAGTAAGAGTGGAGAGGAGGAAGGGATACGTGATTGTCCACCCTGGCATCTACTGCCCTTTGCGTAAATATATACAGATTAGCCTCCAGACATCTGTGGCTGTAGCTGCTCAGCCCCTTCTGTATATTTCTGATATATTTTATCCAAATTATAAAGTCAGGAGGAAGTCCAGAATTCTATTAAGAATGCAAAGAAAACAATCACTAAACTGTCTATAGTCTCTGAAAAGCTCTATTATCCCGGAAAGCACAATATTACTTAATATGCAATTGAAATCAAAGGTCTACAAACTCTGCCGTTTCTTCCACCCCCTATAAATCAGCATCTTTTTATGAGGTACTGGATTGCTGGGGTCCAGGCCTCTGGGATGGAGGGAACCTAGGCTGACAGATGGACAAGATTCATAAGAAACACAAGTATAGCAGAGACGTGACAAGACTGACTGGCCAAAGACCAGGCGACATCCTCAAAGGTGAGGCTGGCATCTCGGGTACTCACACAACAGAGCAGACGTCTGTCCACTCTTTATCTCCTGTTTCACATGCCTAGGTCCAGCCTGGTAGTTCTGGGTCTCATGATTCTGCCACATGCCCAGCCTCTAAGCACCTCTCAAGCTCTAACAGGACAGAGAGGTGAAGTCATCTCCGTTTTTATAGATAATAAAACATAGCTCCACATGGTCATGTCAATGGGTTCCTGGGGAAGAGTTGGGCTCAGATTCTGATATGTTGTCCTCTAAAATTAGAGATGTTTCCATTCAGACATGCACAATAGTAGTGTGGGGGACTCAATTCACACAGAGGAAGACATTCTGAGATGGTGGGATACCATGTGTCACGAACAGAGCCACGACATGGATATGGGTATGGGAGAAGAGCCAGGTGGTATTTAGAACAGGATCTAGGACTAAAGAGTTTGGGGTATAGCTGGAGAGATGATGTAGAAACTGACAAAAAACGGTGAAACTTCAATAAAATTTAAGGACTACACGAACAGAAGGAATGTCCTGCTGATCCTCACCACAGTGACCAGGAGGGAAAAGGTTTGCTCTTAACCAAGGGAACAGCAGAATACCGCAGAATGGTCCCGTCATGCTGGCGTGCTTCCCTGAACACCCCCAAGTCCACACTAGCCCTCCTAAAGAACAGGTGAATTTGATGGGAAATTCGTGCAGAAATCGGGTGCTCTGTCTGATGGCAAGCTACTGTTCTGAAAACTCAACTTTCAAAGGAGCCATAATTCACTTTAAGAAGCAATCTATAAAAGATGGCAGCATTTAATCTATAAACCCCCAGAGCTATGCCTGACATTATACAAAGGACATTCATACTGCAGAACCATTTCCCAATGATAATTAAAAAAAAAACAAATTAAGAAGTTATATGCATTTCTGTAGCAGGCCTAAAATCCATGTAGGGAAACAATACACTCTGATGAAGTTACAGAAAAGACAAATTCACTCACAGTCAACCAGAAGTCAATCGCCATTTTAATAACAAGATCGAAACAAAGCAGAAAACCAGAAACCAAATGTCTGGTAAAGTATCAAGGTGAAAATGGAGGAATGAGTCAGGAGCCCAGAGCCACAGCTCATGGGGTTTCTATAAGAAACACAACCAGATCTGAGAAACACAGACATTAAGCTACACGAGAGAGGCCTGGGGGGAGGCTTACACTCCCCTGTCAGCTTCCGTAGCCAGCTTGGCTGAAGGCAGCAAGTAGAGACAGAGAGTAGGAAACAACTGTTGCCTGCCTGGATCAAGCTCCTCCCACAGTGTCAGGGTGAGTGGCATGCTTGGCAAGGGGTCCCCCCTCCTCCAACATGCATGAAGAAGCCACTCCGTTAGCAGCTCAGAGTTTATTCGTAGCATCCTTCCCAGTTCCAGACAAAGAACCCAGTAGGCCAGTGCCCTGAAGAGATAGTTCTATACTGTATAGACGGTGTTGTCCCAAGACAAGCGTATTGTCCCTGGGCAGTGGAGAGCTCTATGATTCTCCTTAGACTCACAATTTTCTACAACCAAGGCAAATCTGCGATTGCCAGAAAACTTACCGAAACACACGTTCACGGCGAATTCTCTTCAAATAAGGGTTGCAACTTTGGGTAGGTCTTACCCACTTGTTCTAATTTTCCTCCAGAGAGAGATTAACGTGACCTGGACTGAAACTGTAGCAAGACTGTTAAAACACCCCGGTTTCCTGCACAGAGTTGGTGCCATCTCGATTTATTCTAACCACCTTCGTGTGAGGACCGTCCGATGACGTGCCGTCCACAAGGCCGGCTGGCCAGGTTGGGTGGAGCCTTCTGGTCTCATGAACAGGGAGGTTTCTGCTCAGCTGTGAACTTTCTCTGTGCGTCTGTTATTTGGTCAGATAAGAGGTTAGAAAAGGGTCACCACACACCTAGAGCCCCACCCAGATCCCAGACTGGCTGTGGTTTGGTCTCAGTGGGTCCCTTTCAAATGTCTTGTGCCCACAATCTCTCATGTGGGTGATCTGCTTGTCAAACCAATTCTCTGTATTACAATATCCTGATCCCGACTGAAGAACAACAGTGTATTAACACGGTGGGTGCCCTGTTCTTAACATTGATTCCCGTCAACAAATATCAGCTGATAAATCTACTACTGATTTTTTTTTAAATGTGTGTGTGCAGGTACACATGTGTGAGCAGCTATGTATTCGTGAATGTGTGGGACACACATGTACCTGTGTGTGGGGGATAGTCAGAAGCTGTGACAAGCAAGCTCACTGGGACTTGGGGCTCACTGCTTAGGCTAAACAGGCCAGCCTGAAAGCCCCTTAAACCCTCCTGTCTCAGCTTCCCAAGCACTGGGCTTACAGGCTCATATGATAACACTTCACTTTCTCCGTGGGAGTGGGGATTCGAACTCAGGTTCTTGTGCTGGCATAGCCACTTCCCAACCCCACAGCTGCTACTTTCTTAGTCTTACTCTTAATGTCACAGAGCCTTAGTGATGGGCAGATAGAGGGAAGCTAGCTGGGGGCCTAAGGGGCACCATTAACCGTTCAAATGAAATTCATCGCCTACTCAGCCTTCAGCAAGGCCCGTGGGACAGAAAATTCCTGTCAGGGCTATGTGACTGTTCGTGTGAAGTCTGTATCTGAGGCTTACTTAGTCAGGGCTTCTTCCAGGAGAGACACTTTTCCTTGTGTGGGAAACACTGTAAACATAAGGTGAGACAGACATGAGCTTTGTCAGTGAAGAAAAGGTCCTCTGAGATCAACACCTTGTCGCGTGGTGGGAGGGGCCAACTGAAGGGGAAGAGACAACCTCCTGGGACTTGCAAGCCACCCAGGAGTCTTTCTGGACTCCATATTCCAAATCCATTTTCCCTTGCTTTGTAAAAAACTACCTTGCCGCACAGGTTGGTTCCTTTTTAGGGTCTTGGTCCTATTAAGAAGTTGAGAAAGATACTGATTCTTTTGGGTTCCGGTTTTGTCTTATAACCACAATGCACCCTCGTTTTCTGCAGCCGTGGATCTGGGCCACATTGCTTGGTGGGAACACACACTGTCGAATGACAAAATCTAACCCCAGGTTCGTGGTCAAATCCGTGGCTAGGGTTGCAGGGCGCCTATGATGTATGTGAATTAGGCTGGGCTCGCCAGGCAGCATGGAGACTGCGGTCTGGGTGCCTGGCAGCAGCCGGGTGAGTCTCCCTCACCTGATGGTGAGCCCACTACCTCAAGCACAGCTACCTCTCTGGCAAACGGGTCCCCACCCAGTTGGCCAGCTTTTGTTTCTGCCCTGAGTTCTGTGTCTCTGAGCCCTGAGATTTCCCTGGGCGGAAGTGGCTGCACGCCTCCTTCCTTTGTCTCAAGCAGAGGGTTTAATAGCTAAAGTAACTAAAAAGGTCTAACAACAGAAAGGCTCTGGTTTCCAGAGAAACCGTAAAAACAGACCCAGTCTCCATGGCAAAGAGAGAAGCTATTTGCTCCAGCCTTTTCAGAGCGGAGCAAGCTGACAGCTCTCCTATAATCAGCCCCGGTGATTTGTAGCCACTAACTATATTATAATGTTAACTATGGGAGGTCTTCGAAAAATACGCAGGCGGAAAAAGCGAAATAATGCGCTGGCTTCTCTCCACTGTCCCATGAATACATTATCAATTTACGATTTATAAAATAGTCTCTTGCTAATGATTGCACCTGAAGCGGGGAAGCGATGTCCATCTCTCGGGTCGCTTTCTGCAGTTCTCTTGGGGGTATCTGCATCTCTTTAGAAGTCTGCATACAGTCTAAGTTTCTCCATTGCATTCATTTCTAGGAAGGGAGTGGGGCACGAAATGTGGGTGCATTGATTTCACCTGCTACATGCCAAGAGTTTATTATCTAAGGCCTGGAGTTACTGTTTTTCTCTCTCTCTCTCTCTCTCTCTCTCTCTCTCTCTCTCTCTCTCTCTCTCTCTCTCTCTCTCTCTCTCTGTGTGTGTGTGTGTGTGTGTGTGTGTGTGTGTGTGTGTGTGAGAGAGAGAGAGAGAGAGAGAGAGAGAGAGAGAGAGAGAGACTCAAAAGGTTACTTGGCCAGACATGCCATTACAGACACTGCCAGGACGCCCTGTGCTTCTAGTTTGCACCCAGGCTGAGAGGCTGAGAGGCTGAGAGGCAGAGAGGCTGAGAGGCTGAGAGGCTGAGAGGCAGAGAGGCAGAGAGGCTGAGAGGCAGAGAGGCAGAGAGGCTGAGAGGCAGAGAGGCAGAGAGGCAGAGAGGCAGAGAGGCTGAGAGGCTGAGAGGCAGAGAGGCAGAGAGGCAGAGAGGCAGAGAGGCTGAGAGGCTGAGAGGCTGAGAGGCAGAGAGGCAGAGAGGCTGAGAGGCTGAGAGGCAGAGAGGCTGAGAGGCTGAGAGGCAGAGAGGCTGAGAAGCTGAGAGGCTGAGAGGCAGAGAGGCAGAGAGGCTGAGAGGCAGAGAGGCAGAGAGGCAGAGAGGCAGAGAGGCAGAGAGGCAGAGAGGCAGAGAGGCTGAGAGGCAGAGAGGCAGAGAGGCAGAGAGGCAGAGAGGCTGAGAGGCAGAGAGGCAGAGAGGCTGAGAGGCTGAGAGGCAGAGAGGCAGAGAGGCAGAGAGGCAGAGAGGCAGAGAGGCTGAGAGGCAGAGAGGCAGAAAGGCAGAGAGGCTGAGAGACTGGGTTTGCTCCCACTGGGCTGTAGCCACCACAACTCTGAAATCTTTTTTCACTGCCCTTCACTGGATCATGCATGGATTTGAATTTCAGTCTCCATCTTTTATTTAAAAACCTGAATCTCACTCATGCACATTCTCTCTCTCTCTCTCTCTCTCTCTCTCTCTCTCTCTCTCTCTCTCTCTCTCTCTCTCTCTCTCTCCCCTCTCCCTCTCCCAATCCCTCTCCCTTCCCCTCCCCTTCCCCCTCCTCCTCCCCCTCCCCCTCCCCCTCTCTGATTTAATGATTAGGCCCCTCTATATGTCCATGTCTAATACTGTACACAGGTCAGAGGTGGAGTCACTATTAAGTCTGACCAGATGAAGCTGCACTGTATCACTGACTCTCTTGCTAGGGCTGTGTCTGTCTGTCTGTCTGTCTGTCTACCTGCTTGCCTGCCTGCCTTCTCTCACACATATTTCAGTCCACACAGATGTGTGACATGGTTTTACATATTGCAGAGCATATCTTGATTATCATGTATGTCTAAAAAGATTTCTATTAACATGGGACGTAGTACTGATAGTAACACAACGGTCACCACTTTAGTTTTGACCTCTGGAAAAATATCTTCTCTTTGGGGGATATCACCAGAGGGGGGGGGAAATAGATGAAGTACAAATTGTTTTTTAAAAAAAAAAATTAACTTTTATGCCACGTGCTAGGGCCTTCAAGAAAACTGGGAGTTTCCAACTGATCTTCATTAGTTGAAAGCTTGGAGGATAAGATTTAGAAAATAAATACCACGTCTAAGCTGTGCTACTTAACAGTTGCCTCATTTTAAAACAGTATAATAAAAAGCCCGAAAAGCTTGGCCCCCAAATTTAGATGGCTTTGTGCAATTACACATTAATCAAACTTGTCCAGGAGTGTGTTGAAAACAAATGTACTTACACTTTATCTTACATCTCAGGTGCATAGTCACAGAGCTGATGGGGAGGTTTTCTCTCAGGCTACTAAAATCTCAAGTGACTGGGACAGGAAAGGTGCCTCCAACAGGCTCTGTGGGTCAGGCAGCATCTATGCTACACGGGAGATGCCTGAACACCCCTTCCACATAGGGCTCGGGGTCAGGGGTCGGGGGGGGGGGGGGAGGATCAGCCCAACAGGCAACAATGTGTCTTCATTTTCTGCTTTTGTTCTCCAATCTATCTGAACGAATTTGATGTGGTCTGGAAAGTCTGCAAAGGGAGGAGGGTATTTGGAATCATCAATCAGCTAGCCTGGGCTTCCTGGTCTAGGAGGTGGAGGGCAAGTGAGGGCATTGTCGGGTGAGAGGTGCGACTTGATAAATGGTCCATGTTGGAACCTAGGAGAAATCAGCAAACACTCCATGCCCTCCTCCTAGGATCACAAGGAAAACCTCCCCAAGTGAAAAGCTATTACCTCAAATCCCTGTGATCTTGCTTCTCCCTGTCCACAGAGTAACTATGTATTGGTGTGTTCTTCCATGGTATGCGTCAATCCCTGTCCATGCTGGGTTTTATAAATTGCTTAAAGATAAAAAGCCTTACCCTGCTGAAAAAAAAAGTAAGCTATAATATTGAATTTGCACGAAAATGAACATTTTCCTGGTGCCCCTTATATATTTAAAATTGCTGTTTTCTTGCAATGAATATAATTCACTCCGTCTTTCCCAGAGTATAATCCCACAAGGGTTTGACCAAACAAAACTGTTCTAATGATTGCAAATGGCTCAAATATTCTGTCCAGTGAGTTAAGTGATAAAAGTTTCAGCGTTAAAAGAAATAATAAGTGGAATTGCACGCATATTACAGTAATTGTGAGAGGCGTCCAATTTACATAGAAATCACGGGAAGGAATTCTGGCCACGGCATTTAAGTGAGTCATTACCAGAGCCAGCCTGATACACTTAGAAGCCGTGGCATGCCAGGTGTGTTTCTTTTAGCATAATAAGTCCTGTAATGGAGCCTTTAAAAGCTTAAAATGTATACTTAGATTAACCTTTCTGTTTTAGGGCTTCCCCCCCCTCGGGGTGGGGGAGGGGTAAGGCCAGGAGAGATAATCTTACAAAGAGGCAATTAAAAGGATAGCCCCTGTCTTTTGCCAACTCAAGGTTCCTTCTCCCCCCCCCCCCTTCTAGCTCCCATTTCCACTATGTACACGGACACACTGCCTGTTGTGGGTGTTTAGTAAAAACTGGCCATGTTTTCTCCCTGGTTAGGACTCAAGACTTCCACTCAGATCCCTATGCAGTATGTACCCTCTTTGCAGTTAGGGAAGACTTCTTTAGCCAGAAAGAAAGATGGTGCAAATGTCTGCCCCTCTGTCCCTCTGCCAACAGCTCCACGTGAGCTCAAAAGTCACCGCAGTAAAAGCAAATCTCTGCCTCATTATAATGGAAACATGGCTGAGGAGTAATCAACTCAGCACAGTGAATGGGCAAGACAGGGACAAGGACCTAACTCGCTCCTTCCTAAATGACTCTGGGAAGGGAGGGAAGGCTAACTCTTGAGGACCCTGAACCGAGCAGGCTCTACCCAGCCTTCTCACCCAGTCCTTCCCTATCCTGCTGCCCATGGTTCACAACCCTCTCCTGTCCTTCATTCTTCTGCTGCATCTAGACCAAGGTCCTTCACTGTGTACTTTTCCATACTTTAGACCTGAAGGTTGTCTCTGTGTGAGCATGAATGGGTGCCTGTGTGGGCTGACTTCTGTATGGCAATGTTACAGAAGACATCTCCTCAATCAGCCAGATGCCAGAAACAGCCCTGGGTACTCCTCTGCCTTGAGAAGTACCACAGCACACGTGGACCACTGGGAAATCAGTTCACCCCTTCCTTTCTGCCAGGGACTGAACCTTTTGTTATTTTCCAGAAAAGTTGAATTCTAGAGGGTTAGGAAAAAAAGTACGATAGAAATGGCCAATAAATAAAATTCTGAAGTTCTTTCTCCCCGGTAAGACTTCCATGTAAAGGAGCACAGACAGTGTCCTGGCCCGTGTACAAACGTGGCTTCTGTGCACAGACGGTGGGCTGTCCCATGCTCTCATTCCTGCACTTAACGTGAGTGGGTGGTATATTAAGAGACCTTATCTTGCTCTCTGAGTCTACACAAGGTAGCTCTGAAACAACAGGAACACCCATGTGCTTTGCACATATCATATGCTGCAGAGCTGCAGCAGAGGTTAAGGACACCTTTGAATTTAGAATTTCGGCGTGATCTTTATTTTCAGGCATGTGTTATTTATTGTAAAAATTGTGTTGAGTCCTTTATACACAAATATATATGGGGTTTGAACAGACCCATGCTGACATGTGTGTGAGCTGTCTGATGACCGTTACACTCCAAAGCACTGAGAATCAGCATTTCAACCGTGTCTTATTTACCTCTGACCACCAGAGTCCAGGCGTCCCTAGTATGCTGTATAGAAAAGTTTGATGAATGGAGAGTTTAATGCCGGGCCCCGAGCCAGGGGCTGGGAGGGATCAGCCCTTTCCTTCAGGGGGCATTCCTGCAGGTTGGGAACATGGCCCAGACAGTATGACTACAGTTGATGAGTGTGACCCAGGCATCAGCTTATTAAAGCCAACAGAAGATAACCAAGAACAGGTGAGGTTGTGCTCTGTCCAGTGAGGGTGTGAAATGGAGCCCGTGTCCCGAGTCCCCATGGGGCTTCTTTTATAGACCCGTCCTCATGGTGATAGAGGACGGGAAAGAGATGGCAGTATGTTTTTGGAAGCTGGGAAGCAGGCGCACTCCTGGTGGTAGGTAGAAAATTGCTGGGGATGACAGAGCTTGCAGGAGGTCAGTCTGCCAGCTCAGGGCCGGAATGCCCATGGGGCACAAGCAAGTGTCTCTCCTAGGAGTGCCGGACACCCAGATTTCATCCCAACTCTGGCACGTTGGTGGACACCCTTCCCTTTGCCAGGCCCTCAGTCCTTAAGTAAGCAGAGCCAGGCTTCTGCTCTTGGCCTTCCCTGGCCCTTAATCTAAGAGGTATTGTGCCTTAAAAGAGCAGGCGGGGGTGGAAACATTTAATTAGATGATAATAAAAAAAGACCCAATAGACACTGATATTGAAGTTTCCCAAGTTACAGAAACAGCCCCATCATACGTCACAGGTCCAAAATACCACATGCCTGCAGTTTTCTGATAGGCTCCCATCTCACATATAGGTAACGAATGGGGTCTCTTCAGAGAAGTGAGAAATTACTCCAGTGTAAAAGACAAAGAGGGAAGCAGAGGGTAAAGATATTTAAAGAGGTAAGATATTTACGTAGCTACAGGAAAGACCATACATGAGATCTTCATAAACTACATTAGCTTTAGAGATGTAAGAGATGAGGCAGGCAATACGGCTCAGGGAACAGGGGTGCTTGCAGCCAAGACAGATGACCTGCATTCAAGCAAGGGAGCAGAAAGTTAGCAGGAGAGAACTGACTTCTACAGTTGTCAGATTAAATAAGAGACGATGGCAGAGAGGTAGAGCTGGGGGGGGTGAGGTGAAGTGAGAGACACCTTAGAGAGAGAGCCGAACTGCGAACTGAGGAGGAAGAGAAAACTGGGATGGGGGGGGGGACCTGGAAAGGTATAACATTTGAAATGTAAATGAAGAATACATTCAATAAAAAAATTTTTAAAAAGAATGTGAAAAATAAAAAAAAAGAAAAATATTTTGACTTTATTTAAATGTGTAATCAAATAAACAGTTCCCTAATCATGTACAAAAAAGAAAGAAAGAAAGAAAACAAAACAAAAGATGATGTAACATTACAACATCAGCCCCAAAGTCCCCATGTTCAAGTAACAAGAAATGTAGGAGTTCACAGAGAAATCACAGGTAACTCCAGAGAAGCTTTGGGGCACACACTCCAAATTCAGAAGATTCAGCAATGCTCAGAACAAGGGGTGAGTTGATGGAAAATACCAGTACCTCAGCATTTTATCTCATGTTGCTGGGGGGTTCAGATAATTATGAAATTGAAGGAAGAATAAGGACCTTCCAAATAAGGTCACACTGAAGTAAGTCATATCTGCTAAAGCGGTTTGTAGCACACACTTACGGGGATCTTACACACACACATACACACATGCACACACATATGCACACATGAAAACACACATGCTATACACACATGCACACACATGCCCATGTACACATGTACAGACACGTGCACACACGTGCACACACATACACACACGTGAACACACACATAGTGTACACACATAGGCACACACAGAGACACACATGCTCTACATATGTACTTGCGCACGTGCACACATATACACACATGCACACACACACAAGCATGAAGAAGAACACACATAGTCACAAGAGCTCAGACACAAGAAGCAATGTTCTGTATCGTGACGGGGAAGATGGTGATCTTCAGGATCTTTTGGAACAAAGGCAGCAAAAGTCCTTGTGAATTTGATGGCTGCAGCAACATGAGTGTGGACCGGGCACAGGGAGCTCACCTTCCAAATCCGATCCCAATTCTACAGCTAAATGCACAAGTGTTCCTGGGCGTCAGCAGGCTGTATGTGGACACCAGTGCTGTTGTCATCATCTGTGTGACCATCTGGGGCTAAGGTGGTGCAGGGAAGCAGTGAAGATCATTTCTACAGTCACGTAGGTGAGAGGCTTGGCACCTGCACAGACATCCAGGTTTTCCATAGATCTTAAAGCCACTAAACAGAGCTGCCAACAGCATTAAAGCTTAAGCCCCTGTCTCAAACCATCAGAATTTAAAAACGCTCCATGTACTTAAGAGTCTGAAGAAGGAAAGAGATGCTGAGGTTGGCATTGAGAAGAACTGGGAATGTCAGCAAGCCAAGGAGGTCCCAGGGGACAGATCTGTTGTTTCAAAGCCTCACAAGGATTCAGATTTGGTGGCACAAGCCCATGATCATAGCACTAGGTAAACTGAGGCAGAAGATGGCTGAGAGCTTGAGACTTTCTTGGGATACTTAGTTAGGCTCCAGACCCCCCTGGGCTAAGACCCTGTCTCAGGAAAACAGAACAAAACTGCACAAGGGTTTTGGGCTCAACACGGAGAATCAGCAAGCAGCCTTGCACTAGTGTGGTGACCTTCACAAAGGTTAAAGTTCATAGGCACCATCCTTCATATTGCCTATTACTATGGGGAGGGGAAGGAGGGGTGGGGGTTGGGGGGAGCAAGAGAAGGTGGGGCAAAAGAAGAAAAGTCGGTGCCACTGTAAACAGCCTATGTTCACGCTGATAACAGTGATATTCCCCACGTTCACAAATAGCAATGACTATGAACTGTGCTCTCAGCTTAGATGACGAGGCAAGCAGGAAGACAGTGTCTACACGGCATCACCGATGAGGCGCTTCAGAATGACCTCGTGACGAGAGAGCCCGTGGAAATAAAGATGCGGAAAATGGATCATTATCGACCAACACGGTACTGGAAATGCAAATGACACAAAAGCCACGCATGCAGAGCCGTTACACATGTTGCAAGATAACAAGTTCCCCCAGGTTCTTCAAAACATAAAATGAATTTCTACCTCAGCGTAGCTCTGTGAGTTTCACTGAGCTTTGGTAAACGGGATGTGGATGCACAGGTGGCAAAGAGGAACAAGGAACAAAGTGGCTTTGCTTCAGGTCGAGCCACAGCCAAGCAGCAGTGGTCAGAGAGATAAGGAGCAGAGGAGGAAGCGGAAACAGAGGCAGACAACGTGCTGCTCTTCAACATAACACAGGAGTGTGTTTTAAGTCCGCCGAGAAAGACTAAACCTGTTCCAAATCAGTTCTGCAGAGAATTTTGCTCAAGAGCAAACACTGGCCTTGCACTTGCCCGACACATCCACCTGGAGTACGTGTGGAATCCCGCAACAGCAAAGTCAGAAGGACTCTGGGGAAAATTTACATACGTAAACATCTGCCTGCTGTGAAGACAGCCTGTAAACATGGAATCGTAGCAGAAACTAAGGAAAAATTTTCATGTACTTGAGTACCTTTTGATGTTAGAAAAACAGGAAGATGTGACAAAATTGGGAAAATGCCTACAGTGAACATCATACCCAAAAGCTGCTAAAAATCTCAATATGTAAAGAGCACTTGGAGATCAATAGGAAAAAGATATCTCTGTAAAAGATTGGACTGTGGCTATAAATGGTCAGTGCAGACCAGTAGACACTCAGTCACTTGTAAAAACCATAGTAACACAACTTAAAACCAGATACATTCTCAAAAGGTCAAATGCCAAATAAAACAAAGGGAAACAACAAAAGCCAAACTCCGATCCTCAAGAGCCGGTCTCTTACTTGCTGGTGAGCGTGTCCATTCCTGTCAATTTCACAGTTCAGGTACCTTGGAAACCTAGGTCTCTTTTGGCTTCAGATTTCCATGTCACATGACCTTTCTTCCTGAGGAAAGAACCAGAAATCTACACTGAGTTTCAGCCAAACTTGAGATTGCAACTTTTCACATCAGACCCAGGGGAAAGCTCACCTGTGCAGCAGGAGAGCTCTCCCTGATTCTGACTGAGATAGATATTTGGTTTTGGTGAATGTCTTGGCTAATTTTATGCCAATTTGATACATGGTAGGGAAGAAAGGAATTGAAAAAAAAAACACCTCCATGAGATCCGCTGTAAGGCATTCTCTTAATCAGTGATTGATGGTGGGGGCGGGTAGCCCGTTGTGGGTGGGGCCATCCCTGGGCCGATGGTCCTGGGGTCTATAATAAATCAAGCTGAGAAAGTCATGGGGAGCAAGCCAGTAAGCAGCATCCTTCCATGGCCTCTGAATCAGCTCCTGCCTCCAGGTTCCTGCCCTGTTAAGAGTTCCAGACTTCCTTCAGTGATGGACTATGATGTGGAAGTGTAAGCTGAATAAACCGTCTCTCCCCAAGTTGCTTTTTTTCATAGTGTTTCATCACAACAACAATCACCGTAACTAGGACTGTATGCCACTCAGAGTCACTTCGGGGATGTCTTAATCACAAAGGCAGAGTTCCCACTATGTTCCTCCCTATGAGAAACTCTGGGCTCAGTACCACATACACCGCGACCTCTGCTTAGCCACATAAAACAAATACACTTTTACAACCAGAATGCATTTCCTCCTGGAACAACCATATTGCAAATAAGTTACTAAATAGCAAACTGAGAGAGAACCTCTCCGTGGGTCCGAGCCCAGGACCTGCTGAAAAGAACACAGAGCACTAAGGTGGGGGGTGGAGGGGGTGTCTGAGTGCAGATGGTAGCACCTGACACCCTCAGTGGAAGTGGAGGCTTTGTATCTTGCGACACCTCCCTTGCTCTCAGGTGGATTGTGTGCATGGGACCTCCCTATCCAAAGGGCTGAAGCGATGCCAGTTGGAGACATGAGGCTGTGCTATGCAGCTGCTGAGTCAGGACGGGAGGCTTTGGACACAGTGAAAGCCAGGGCCCGCATCGTGGCAATGAGGCCACTCGGTCCCAGAGACCACAGAGTGATGGGTGCTTCAGCGTCTGTCCGGCTCACTGGCTCCTGCTGCGGCATTTATTTCTACCTTCTCTGAGCCAAGAAACCTCTAAGCTGGTATCCTTTGTGTTCAACGTTTCCATTCCCCTTATTCTCAAATTCTCTGCCGGGCTCTCCAGAAAGCAGAACAGTACACGCACCTCACGCCCTTGGGTGTATTTACACAGCCTGTGACACTTAGGTGATGCCCTTTGAGAGAGGCTCCTCTCTTCTAACACCACACCAAGCAGTTCTTCAGCCCCTTCCCTGGGTGAGCTCTGGTTCAGAGCGCCCCCTCCTCCTCCCCCTGTAAACCCCCCATCCCCGATTCCCTGAGGGAAAGAATCACCGCCTTCTGGTCAACAATCTTACAAATCCAGCGCCTCTGCCTGGGAGATGCTTCTGGCAACATGTAACAGATTGGAGCAGACCATCCTGCACCCCACATGCGTGCTTCATTTGATACAAGTTGCTTCCCACACTTTTTTTTCTGGGTTTTGGTTTTCATTTGTTTGTTTTGCGTGTGTGTGTGAGTGTGTATATGTAGTAGTTTTCTTTATTGCTTTTTAAAAAGCTTTTTTTTAAAAAAAAAAAAACAAAACATCAAATTGTCACATCTGTAATTAGCTAGTGGCTGTGAGGACTGTTAGCCTCTGGCAACGCGCCCCCCCCATTCGAATTCTTCCACGTACTTGGATCTCTGGAAGCTTCCCTGCTGCAGCCCATCAAGGTCCACCCAGCTTTGTCCTCGCTCGCTCGCTGGTTTACTACAAACAATAGGACTGCTTCTGCCCACTGTGAGGACAGGTCAACAGAGCTGTCCCCTCCCATGGCAGGGGTGAGGCCGGGATGGGGAAGGGGTGATGCAGGGATGGGAGGAGGGGTTGGGCAGAAGGGTCAGGCTTGCCCAGTCAACCTGTGCATGTACACAACACCCCTATCCACTACTCATTTATTTTCCCCTTTCTTTCCCATTAATGTCTTTAAGTGTAAGGACAGCACAATACATGTATGGAGAGAGCCAGCAAACCACAGGGGTGAAGGCAGAAAGCTGTTGAGTGTTCTGGATTCCAAGATGGGGAAAGGAAGCAGAAACCCCAGGAATCACAGGGCGGGGGGGGGGGGAACAGAGGCACCTACTCAAGTAAGTTTAACACACCACCCAGGGCATTTCCCATGATGCCTTTGAAGCTGAGACCTCATTTCAAGGACCAACAAGGAAGGGTCGATTTTATTTATTTTTACTACCTTTTTTCTTGTGAGGGCTACATTGCAAAGCCTTGTATCCTTCGAAAGAACCTCACGCTTCTTCTGGTTAGGAGATTCAGGAATAACTGAAAATCACACTTAGATTCAAGCAGAAACCCCAGCTCTATGCCATGCGCCTTTTTCCAACAGAGACTATTCTCATGGCTATGTTCTTTGGGACACCTGAGTGACCACCGTGTGACTTCATCCCTAGGGATGCTAAGTGCCTGGCATCCGCAGACACCAGGACTTCAAAGTCGAATTCTCCTGAGTCAGCGGCAGAAAGGACCCTGGGCGGGGCAGACCTAGTTCTCCTGTGCCACCTGCCTCTCTCTTGGTAATGAGGTGAGGCCCTGAATGCCTTCCCATTCCTTCCCATCCCTGGATGCCCCCCAAGAGTCAAGAAGCACCCCCTTTCTCCTCTCCCTCAGGAAGCTGCAGAGCCAGACATGGAAAGGTGTCTCACGGGTGGGGGGCGCGGGAGGGGTACTGGTTTTTTTCCCTAGTGATTCTCAGTGATGACCTTTATGTCTAAACATAAGCTAAGACTTGGCTGCTGTGTTTGAGGTTCTTGTTCCAGAGTTTGCAGCTTGGGGGTTTAACCCCCAGCTCAGTCTGGGGCATACCATGAGTATTAAGCAGTTAATCTACACCGTGAGTATTCAATACCACACAAAAGGAAACAAGTCAGGGGTTACCAGTACCCATTGTGGTAGAGTGGAGCTAATATCAGCTGAGCGTAGCTGTGTGATGATACTCTCGGTCAGCATGCAAGAAGCCTGGGTCACAGCCCAATATCTACCAGCATCAAGGCCTCTGATCCCACTACCATGTACTAGGAGGAAGCCCACTCATCCAATTCTAAAGTTTAAATTTTAGAGAAAGGTGCATACGTTACCACCTGTTGTAAACGGCTGTCCTAACTCAGTCTGGCTGTCTTTGCAATGACAGTGGTAAGGTTTCTGTGCAGGATGGGATGCAAACCTGAATCCAAGTAAGATGCTTGTGCAAGGCTGAACCCCACTGTCTGGTCCCCAGGGCCTCACCCCAGACTTCACTGGCCCAGACTCTGCCTGCTGATGCCTGTGCATCAGAGGCCAGAACTCTTCCCAAGACTGCAGGTGTCCGCCGCCACCCCGCCCCACCCCGCCCCACCCGGCCATCACACACTCTCCAGCCTGGTTTCTGCTTTACTCTCACTCTGACACTCTCAGTAGACTCCACTATATCCAGGTAGTCCTTTTTTCATATAATTACTTCTTATTATGGCATTCAACTTATTATAATGTAAACCAGGAGAACAGAGAATTTAAAACCCTGACAACCCAGTCACCACTCACACGGAAACTCGTTCCATTTTCTCCGTGTTTTTTCTTTTTTTTTTTTTTCCTGTGTGTGTCTTATGTAGCTGAGACTGATATTTACATAAAATGCTTGTCCAGGGCTGGCTGGAGAGATGGCTCAGCAGTTAACTGTTCTTGCAGAGACCTGAAGAGAGTTCCCAGAATTCACACTGGGCAGCTCACAACTCCCTGCCCCTCCAGCACCAAAGGATCAGAGACACCCTCTCTGGCCCCCACAGGTACCGTATGCACACAGCAAACATACACAATACACAAATACATACACACGATAAAGTTTGTTTATGTTTTTCAATTAATCCTTGTCACTGGTATTTCCAATACCATAAGAAACATTGCACTCTTCCTAAGTATCGTTTTTGGACAATACTGTCAGTCAGAGGTAGCATGGCTTCTTTTTGCCATTCCGTGTCTATCTGGTATCCATCTAGTCTTTCTCTGGGCCATTTTATATTGCAGCAAACAGCATTCCCTTCTTGACAATCCATCTCCCTCCTCAGCACCACCACAGGACTGATTTTTAGAAGTGAAGAAAATAGGTTAAATGACACTCACACTTTTAAGAGTTCAGGCAAATACCGCCAGATGGCTGTGGAGTAACCAGGAGGCGCTGTTGATTGAGTATTTCAAAATACCAAGGTGAGAACCATACCGTATTTTATTTACATTTTTTCCTGGGATACAATGACCTGAAGGGCAAAGCTACAGCTTCTCATCTCGGGTGTCCAGGGCTAGTCGTATAATAATAATATAATTATAATAAAGAGTTGGGCACAACCATGTGTGCCTGTTCCCAGCACTGGGAACAGAGACAAGGGGATCATGGGAGCCTCTGGCCAAGCAGCCCCTGTTCCAATGAGGGACCCTGTGTCAGGGAATTAAGGAGGAGAGTGGGGATGTTTGATGCCCTTCTCTGGCCCCTGCGCATTCTCAGTGCATATGTGAGCCTCACACACACTTTGGAGTGTAGAGCGTGATAGGACACTTAGGAGAAAGTACCATGGACAATGAGAACAGATCTGAGAGGATGAGACAGCAGCTGGGACAGCCGGTACCCAGCAGTGAAAGAGAATGCAGAGATGATATCTTCAAAGGGCCAAAGAAAACATAGGCACAGACCCGAACCTGTCAGTTGGTTAAATGTAATTATCAGAAGTCATGATAAATCAGTGCCATTTCAAAAAAAACCTTGTTTGACCTTAGTTAAAGCAGTTTTTATAAGGTAAACTTTAGGAGGAAAAAAAAACCAGTTTGACCTTAGTTAAAGCAGTTTTTATAAGGTAAACTTTAGGAGGAAAAAAAAACCCAGAAATACATGTGAGATTTAAGAAGAAATGTTCATCCCTCAAAACAGTGCATGTGTGAAGCCTCAAGAAATACAAGCTATGCGAATGACGACCTATGATTTATGAGTTTACAGACTAAAAAACAGAAGCTATACATGTGCAGTTTGCGCTGCAGGTCTTGTGTTTGTGTGAAGAGGGTCAGTGCTGGCTGCAGATGTCAAGCCATGAGGCACTTGCTTATTGAGGTTCCTAGGTAGCAAGCAACACCACAGAAATAGAATGAATTACTTCCAAGTCAGGCCGGCAAATAAGATGGGGAGAAAAACCTCTCAGTGGGCTGTCAAGAACAGAGCAGATAAGAAGCCTCCGGAAGGGCAGCGTACATGGGACGCATGAAATCCATCAGAAGACAGGTCTCCCAGGCTTACAGAAGGCATCAACAATGAACTTACTACTTGGAAGACTACTGGGTTGGACTGCAAACCCCAGCCATGTGTTAGTTACAAGAGATGTGAGGCCCAACGCATAGGAAAGTGGGCACACAGGTGAGAGGAGAATTAAAGAAGTTTTATAAGCTTTAAGAGAGAAGAAATACTAGAAATTACGATTATGACATAGCTGGGGCTGGAGAGATGGCTCAGTGATTAAGAGCACTGTCTGTTCTTCCAGAGGACCTGGGTTCAACTCCCAGCAACCACATGGTGGCTCACACCACCTATTACTCAATTCTAAGGGATCTGGTACCCTCTCCTGTCCTCTGTGGGCCTCCGTGTGCACATGACTAAGCATACACACACTTACACACACACACACACACATGTTAAAATTATTTAGGAAAAAAAACATTTTAAAAGCAAAATGCTAAAAATTGATGACCTGCCAGGACCACAGGACAAACCTAATTCAGGAGAAGAAAGGAAATGAGAAGAACAAAACCATAATGATTCAATTAAGAAGAAAGTATCAACAAAGCCAAATCTGACCCAAAATTTGTTTGGAAAAGACATCAAATTAACCAATCCCCGGAAGACAGTGAGGTGAAATCTCAGCAGAGGAATAGCCAACACGTAGGTATAATGCACAAAGTGGGCAGTGACGGAAGTATAAAAGAAACTGAAGATGTCACAGTAAACCAGGAAAAGCCTAAGGCGATCAACTGGAAAAGAAAGTGCAAATGCAAACTCCTTCCATAGAACGAATGATTGCAGTGAATCTCAAAGGGCTGGAGGCCCAGTAGCCTTTAAACCGCTGTGGATCGGGTTTAAAAATCTGTCTCCAAAAAGTGAACCCTGCCAAGAATCTATGACTTCACCATATAGCTCTTTTCTACGCCTGGAGACAGGAGCTTCCCACACTTGTGCCCAAAAGGAAAGAATTTTCTGGGTTTCGTGATACAGGCCAGTAGGCAAATACTGACGAGATCGAGGCAGGAGGATTTCGAGTTTGAGGTCAGCCTGGGCTACATTTTACATGGGTATGAATCACATCTGTAATCCCAACATACAGAGGCTGAGGCAGGAGGATTGCCATATGTTCAGGGCCAGCCTGGGTTATAGAATGAGCCTCTCTCTTAAAAAAAGAATTAAAAAAAATTAAAAGCAAAAAACATAAAATTTAGGCTATGTGAAAGAAGCGAATTTTCTGGCATCTCCCATCTCTAGAAGACTCCTTCCCTGTCACCGTACCACCGTTTGCGGAATTTCCTGTGAACCTAAATGTCGGAGTTGCTTCTTACTTTTAATTCCGAAAGTTATATGCAGGAGACCAAAGGCTTCTTAAACCCTATGAAAATGACTTCTGTCACTTATTACACCGAATAAGATTATATTTCAAGGCTGGGTTTTCCTTCTCGTTTTCCAACAAGGAAAAAGCGAATGAGCCAATAGGATCGTACGTAAAAAAGCAGCGTTCTGTTCAGTGAACATCTGCAAATAATACTGATTTTGACAGGGAGTCACGGAGCGGGTGGACAGTCACACCGTCAGGTGACAGCGGCCACGGGGAGGTTTTCAGAGCCCAGTGACAATGGACTTGCTGGCTCAGGGAAAGTGGGTGACCTGATGTGATCGGACAGTAGCATAAGCTTTGTTTTTGTTTGTTTTTCTTTTTTTGTCGAGAGGGCAAAGCTACAGGAGGGAGGACTCGCCCTATGAACCTATGGCGCGGGAGCACCGATTAGACGTTGCAGTGTCATCGATTTGAAAGCGCTTGGAGCTCTGCCTCTTTGGCTTCATGTTCAGCCAGCACATCTGAAACAAGAGAGCAAGACAGGAGTCTCCTGAGAAGCTGGGTTCTGCTCCACTGGGCCGAGATGACACAAGTCTGTACGTGTCCAAAGATCAGAGAACCCAGGAATGCCTGAGACCTCCTTCCCAGAACGGAGGCACACAAACGCAGCGCTCTCATCCTCTGTCCTGACACAGTTCCCTGAGTGTGTATCCCAGCAGACCCAGCCACACCACACGGCCTTGCCCTCTTCCTCACTGAGAGCTACAACATGAGGCCACTTTGAGACCCAGAGTCACGGCTCCCTTTCCACTCACTGGCTGTGCAGCTTTGTGCAGTTTAAAAGGTTTTTCCACACCAGTATGTCCTCACATGCAGAGTGCTACGATACCAGATGAAGTAGCATCTGAGAAGATCCTGGTTCCATGCTTCATGCAGGACACAAAGTCAATAAATGGTTCTTGGTAGGACCCATTCTTATAAAGCAGCCTCTAGAACGAGTCCCCACTACCAGACACTACGTCAACTGTTGCTTCTCTAACCTCGCTCTTTTCCACCCTTCTGTGAATGGCGATCCCCTGAAAGAGACGCTGCTATGATTCCAGGAGGCCTGAAGGGTAGGGACTTCATGCCTTCCAGGCTACGTGAAGGGTTTAGGCTTGACCAGCTAGCTCTCCAGGGCTTCTGAGGTAAGAGCTCTCCCTGTTCAAGAGGTTGTGTTGACCATGGAGAGGAGTTGGATGTTATAGAAGACATCCAGACTGAGGTCATGTGGGGAAGCACACAGCAGCCAGAGGGTGGGTGGTGCCTGCGGTGGATCCTCTGAGGCCTGCTCAAGTGAGCAGGGATTTGTACCAAACCAAAGCTGGAGGCTGATAAAACCCCCTAAAGACACTGACGCCATCGCCTTCCACTTCACACAGACCTGTACTCCGGTGCCGGGTCAGGCCCACCTAAGCACACACCAGGCCAGAAACTAAGGTGCTAGCCCTTTGGCCCTCAGTTTCCTCACAGGACACATTTTTTGGAATTCTGGAATGTCCGAGAGCACACTGGAAGGGCAAAGGCTGGATGAGAGGACATCCCTTGTTGGCTGTTGGGGACCAACAAGAGAGAGGAAGTATCTTCTGTGGTGATGGTTTAAGTGTGGGCAGTTCCCACAGGCTCGCAGTTTTGAACACCAGATCTGTCAGCTGTCAGAGCTGTATCAGAGGACACTGAAAACTCTAGGAGGTAGGACCTGGCTGAGGGAAATGAGTCACCTCCTGGAGATGTATATACCCTGGCCCTTCTTCTTGTCTATTCTTTACTTTCTGTTCTTCGAGGATGTAAGGAATCCATACACCTATCAGTATGAAGCTACCTGCCCCATGCCGCCCCACCATGATGAATTGTATCCTTGAGTAGTAAGCTGAAATAAACCTTTCTTTAATTATTAGGTATTTAATCACAGGAAAGAGAACACTAACTAATCCAGTAAGGATGAATCAGTCCAGTCCAGGCTATGGATGTGATAGAACAAGGCAACCCCAGCAGGGGTACTTCTACCAAGAACTACAAGGCACCTGGGTCTCAGGTAACCCATGAGCCACCCTCCTCTACCACACCGACAGCTCGCTAGAGACAAGATCCTGGGCCCCCATGCAAGTCCCCAAACACACACAGACTGTGTTTGAACCAGATGCCCCAGGACCCTGTGTACATGCTTGGGTTCCAGGGAACGATTTGGAGATCTGCACTAAATGAAATAAAGTATGCTCAGAATATGTAAGGGAAGCGGGTGCTTCTGGGTCACAGCAGTGTGAGCATGCCCATGTATGTGATGGTAGGGTGGGCATGCTCACTGAGGATGCTGGTGTTCGCTCCGTGAGCCAGTGAGTCCCGGAAGTGACTCACAGTGCTCCCCCTCCCCTTCCCTCTCCTCCCCTCCCCTGCCAGTTGGCCTTTGTTTGCTTTTCTTTATATAGATTTTTGTGTGTAGATGTGGAAAGTTGGGGCTGTGGGTAATTATACACACCACCTCCTACCCTCATAATCTTGGCCCTTGGTGAACGTCACCACAATAATAAAATAACCAACAAGCCATGGAGAATACAGGGTGTTTAGCAATAAGCCCCACCTTACCCCTGGACTGGAGAGCCCCATGCAGGAATGAGGGAATGGGCCTGTGTCTATAGACTACTTGCCCTGCTCTCTTCTATAGGGTCTCTGCGAAGCACTGCCCACATCTAGAACCTTCTACTGCCCCCAACCCACCACTCAGCCCTTTCCCAAGAAGCCAGCATTCATCCTACATTTACTAAAAAAAGTCCCCTATTAGTCCTATAGTTATCTATTTAAAACAGAATCAAGGTTTGAGCTAACATTTGAACTAGGTTAATAGATGTGTGGGTAAGCTTTCTCAGACAGACATGTCAGCCCCACTTCAAACTGAGATGATAAGCCGAGGTATAAAATTACCCAACATTTGGGGTAATTCAGAGCAGTTTAACTTCATGTTGTGCCATAGGAATCGACGTCCCTGGTTCTCTCGTTTTCCAAGATCTATGACTTTTGTGGAGAAATTGGCCAAGGAAATTTAATTTAAACAATAAACCCACTAGGGTCCACCCGGGGACACAGCATTACTGTCTCCTGAGAGGCTTCATCCAGCAGCTGATGGAGACAGATGCAGAGGCCCACAGCAAAACATTAGGCAGAGCTTGGGGAGTGTTGTGACAGAACAGAGGAAGTGAGCGAGCGGGAGGGGTCAGGGACACCACAAGAAGACCCAGAGTCAACTAACCTGAGCCCACAGGCGCTCACAGAGACAGAACGACCAACCAGAGAGCACCAGGGGCTAGACCTAGGCCCTACACATTTGTAGAAGATGTGCAGGTTGGACTTCACGTGGGTTCCTTAACAATTGCAACGGGGCTGTCCTTGACTCTGATGCGTGCACCCCAGGTGAACTGCCTGGTTGGGCCTCAGTGGGAGAGAATGTGCCTAGTCCTGCTGGGACTGGATATCACGGGGTGGAGTAGTACCCACAGGGAGTTTTCCCTTCTTTGAGGAGTAGGAGATTGGGTAATGGGGGAAGGATTTATAAGGGCAAGACTGGGAGGAGAGGTGGGAAGGGCTGTGATTGGAATGTAACGTGAATTAAAAAAAAACAAATTATGAAAAAAAAATAAGACAATTGCAAAAAACACAGGATAACCTCATATCTATGTAGGTCTAAAATGAGGCTAGGAGCTAAACCTAGGAGAAAAGGTGGGTGCCGCGCTGGGGGTGCCAGCTTGGGCAGGAGATCATAAGACTCAGACCATCAGTGGTTCCATTACTAAGCCGAGAGGTCTGAGAGCAAACTGATAGGCTCTTCCTCATCAATGATGACCCCTTCATCCTGTCAGGCAAGGCCCCTGTGGGCAGAACAATGTCTTCTCTGTACCTAGAGAGAGGGCTGCAGAAACTGCCTAGTAAAGAGCTTGCCATGCTGGTGTGAAGGTCTGGTTTGGGATCCTAGCTTCCATATAGGAAGCTAGGTGTGGCAAGGCATGTGCCCGCCCTCTCAGTGCTGGGGAGGAAGGGACAGGAAGATTCCTGAAAGTCCTTGGTCCACCAGCTTAGAGAGAGCAGAGAGTGCCAGGTTCAGGGAGAGGGCCTGTCATAGAAAAGAAAGCAGGAAGTGATTAAGAAAGACAACCAATGCCAACCACTGGCTTCCACCTGTACACTAACACACATGCATGCAAACATATGTACAAACACATATGCATGCATGCGCACAGACACCATAAGCATGAGAGAGAGAATGAAATCAGCGCATGCAATGTGGGGGGAGGGAGAGATTAGTGTATGCAAGCTTAGGGTTCATCTACCTTTCTTTATTTTTATACAGTTTAGGATCCAAAACTGGGGTGTCCCTCAATTTCAAGGTGGATCTTTCCACATCATTTAAGGCTAATAATTCCCAGAGCCATGTCCAGAAGCCAATTTGATCCAGACAGTCCCCTCACTGAGACTCTCTTCCCAGATGGTTCCAGGTCATGTCAAATAGACAGTTAAAACCAGCTGTGGCAATGTGCTTACACACATATATATATGTGTGTGTGTGTGTGTGTGTGTGTGTGTGTGTGTGTGTGTGTGTGTGTATGTGTACATATATATATATATGCTTACATATATATGTATACACACACACACACACACACACACACACACACACACACACATCAGTATGGGGTTAGGATATCTGTAGATCAACAAGTACAGGCAGCTCATACAGACTCACAAACTTGAAAACTTTAAGAGGTTTACCACAGTATTTTCCTTGCCATTGGGCTTGGTCTGACATATTATGTAGCCACTCCCTGCCCCCACCCCCATCTGTAGTGTTCACAGTGTGCTGGCTGGCTACATGTAGGCTGGCTATGACAGTTGCTCACTTTTGTCTGAGGTTTCTCGACCTGCTTTTCAAGCTGCCTTCTCCCTGTGTCAGTACACGGTCTTGCCTGATCTCTTTGGAGTAGGTCAGTCACCCACCTCTTCAAGATGGCCTATCCAAATACAGCCACATTCTGAGGTATTGGGGGCCGAGATGGCAGCATGCTGGGGAACATCAGACACTGTGTGCCTAACAGTAGCCTCTCCCTGTCACAGATGTGCACATGGGATGCCAGGAAAGCAGTCACCAGAGAGGTGACCTGTGACAGCTCCCACCTTTAATCCTCAGGAGGCAGAGGCAGGCAGATCTCTGAGTTTGAGACCAGCCTGAGCTACAAGGTCAGACAAGGCTAGCCAGAGAAACCCTGTCTCAAAAAACCAAACCAAACCAATAAATAAATAATTAGATAATAAATGGGTGGTATGAAGCTGAAGTTGTTGAATATTTTGATGTTCAGTAATGTTGGCCAAGGACTTTGATCATTACTCCCCTGGTCTTCTTTGGCGGTTTATAGCCATGTGCAGTTATGTGGTAGGGGTGTAAAATGCATGTGCATTTCCAGGAATCAGGGTCCGAGTTAATCCTGACCTTGGAGACTTGGTCCATCATCAGGTCCCCTTGGGAGAACAGGCCAAAATGATCCAGGATATATATGGGATCTTACCCAGTCTGGGTCCACCTTCAGAATGGCCATTTTTCTATTGTATTGGATATTGTCAGGAAAATTGAAAAGGACCTGTGTGCCCTGGTGCCCCATGTTGGGCACCACCTGTAACTTTAATTTTTTTAAGCCCTATTTTTAATGATGGTCCTTTAACCTCCCTTCTAGCACACCACCCACCAGAGGCAGTGAGAAAGAAGGGATACGAGGGAAGTGGACCTGTTTGGAAATGGTTCTTTGGAGCAACTCCCATGTGTATTGTCAGGAAATCAGCAGTTCGGTTCACAGGTCAGTAGCAACAGCTCCATCCACTCATAAACACTTCATGGGAATGCCAGGAGTCTAGTTCAGTAGAGTTGGAACAGCAGCAGCGGTGGCAGGAACTAGCAGGAACAAATAGCCCGCCTCAGACGAATCGGCACACGGCACCAGGAGGGGCCAGGGCCAACAAGAATGTCAGGAAATGTTCTGCTCTGTGGCTCTCTCAGCAAAGCAAAGATCCAGGAAGATGCAAGACTGACAAGTGTTGTACAGCTAGCTCTACAGACAAGCCCAGCCTTGCTCACAGTCTATTGGGTCCTATTTATACTCCCTCCAAACATCACACATCCTCCATGGCTCTTGCCTCAGCACGTGAGTCTGTCTTAACAAAGCTCCACATGAGTCTGTCTCAGCTGACATCATTCTGCAACAAGAAGCCACACCACAGTACCAAAAGTTTTTTTGGTACATTTCTCTCTATGGAGTCCCAACAAATAGAGCTCAGCTACACAGTGTAAGGCAGACCAATACGTAGGTGTCGCTAACAAAGAATCCTTCATCACATGTTCTTTCATGAACTCACTTTAATAGAACATCCCTTCACCTGTGTCTCCTTCAACAAAACATTCCTTCTTGAGTCTGCCTTAGTCTTTCACCTGTGTCTGCTTCAGGGAAGCTTTCCTTCATCTGTTTGCCCCAGCATAACACCATCCAACACAACTGCCTTTCCAGAGAAGCCTTAAGTTTGCACTTCAATGCTCTCCTAGCCTATGGGGTGAGAGCTAAGTGGGAATGTCTGTCGACATGAGAATCTCAGAAACTGCTTCCTTCCTGGGTAAGGTAGCACATCAAGGACACGGCCACCCTCCGGATGGGCCCGTAGGGTGATATAGCAGACTCTGGCTCTCTCCATCTCTCTCCTGGGCCCTCTTGTTCCCTCAGAGAGCCTTGCAGGAGCCTGGTAGATGGGGATGGATGAGGGCATCCGCAGTGAGGCCAGGCATGAGAGCCACGCCTGCATGGCCTTGGTGATGGAGAAGGTTCCGGCATTGGCTGCTGCCGGGAAATCAACCACTGGTCTACAGAGGCCAGCAGAATGTCACCATGAGAGCAAGTTAGCCTTGTGATGCCCCTGTGTAGGAAAGCAGCATGGCCGTCCCTGCACGGGGATCCAGGCATAAGCTCCTGGACATGAGGTCCATGCCAGCAGACATATATATTAGTATTCTTTGGCTCTCATCTCTGTTGTCATTCAGCTCCGAGCACCAGCTGTGAGACATCTAAGCCAGCCCAGTCTCGATTTTATTAGTACTTAGCCACCCAAAAAGGATCAAAGTCGACAGAAATCGTTTCACAAATTTTCTACAGAAGCCCCTAGTTGTGGTGAAGAAACTTTGCAAGCTGTTTGCTGACGAGAGCGTCGGATCATTAGAACAGAATTTTCTAGAAAGCTTTCTGAGATGCGGGGTGGGGGGGGATTGCTTAACTGCAGACGGAGTCAGTTCCCTGCTTTCCCACGCTGATGTCCCGGTTGGTGACCCCGTTCCCTGGGTTCCACCGAGAGCCATGTTCTGCAGTAGAGGCTGCCTCCTGTTGAGCAGGGTTTAGGAAAATGGAGGCCTGACTCTTTTTTTTCCCCAACATTCGACAGCCAACAACAGAAGCAATTTTAAGGCCCCTTGAATGGCTTGGAAATCAATTACGCCGTCATCTCTGATCACACAGCAGATATAAAGAAGCCAGGGAAAGCAGAGGAAGACAGCACCTCACCCAGTCGAGGGAAAGTTAAATGGAATTAGATTTCAGTCAACAGCTAGATTATAGTATCACATTTCTGACAAGATTACAAAAAGCAGATTAATCCTCTCAGTGTACCTTAATTGTGGGAAAGGCTTCTGTGCCCGAAATCCAATGAAGGTAGATGACAGGGACCGTGAGGAGAAGACAGGGGAGCGCTACCACCCCAGATGGGGAGATCAGTGCTAAGGTTCAGGCATAGCCCCCACCAAATGCTCTCATGAAAGAGGCCTACAGCAGCGTTAAATGACCGGAGCTCCGGGCGTGTGCCAAAATTCCTGAACATCAACATATTCAACAACTTTAGCTTTTAAATTGAGGAAAACGTATTAAAAATCAAAAAGTAACAACATGGATGCCCTTGTTCATGATGTGGTCAGTGAGTGTCTCTGAGAGGCAGCTTTGACACACAGTATG
>BTHU01000019.1:57324342-57529342 GCA_036184795.1 Tokudaia tokunoshimensis
AGAGCTGGTAGGGAAACCACGCAGGAAAAGCCAGTTGGCTCACTGGGGGCATCGTGGCGATCATGACTTAGGATGGCTGCCGCCCCGTCTTGTTAAGTCTGTGCATGGATCCAGAGCTCGGAAATCACCCGTGGTGCCCGCGTCTCCGCTTCCTCCCAGGTTCTGCCGCCGACCGTGTACTTGAGAGTCACTGAGAACATCCCGCAGATCATTTCTTTCATCAAAGGAATCATTGCTCACGGCCACGCGTACTCAACAGCCACAGGTTAGCGTGAGGGTTAAATCCAATCTCTGGGGGGGCGGGGGGGGACGCCAGGGATTTGTGAGGTGCAGGGCATGCCTGGGCTGAGGAGTGCAGACACTTTGCTGGCTGTGTTGAGGAGGGCTTGGTGCTGAGTCTGTGGCACTGGTCCGTTCATTTTTTAAAACTTTCATTTATATATATCTGTGTGCTGGTGCGTGTTCACGGAGGGAGGCAGCCGGGAGCTGAGGTTACAGGCGGTCGGGAGCCACCCGATGTGGGTATCAGGAACTATCCTTGGTTCCTCTGTCTGAGCAGAAGCAATCTCTCAGCCCCTGATCGCTCCAGCCCCTGAGTCCATTCTTTTTTTTTTCCAGATTTCAGTTTATTGTTTTAAATTATGTATCTCAGAGTTAACGGTATGTATGTGTGGGGTGTGTGTGTGTGTGTGTGTGTGTGTTATAATCGTGTGTGAACAGGGGCCTGTGCCTATGTACACACATGCATTGTGACGTCAGAGGAGGATGTCAGGTGTCTTCCTCTATCACTCCCTACCCGTTTTATGTGCGCGCGTGCGCATGTAACGTAGGTATGTTAAATGCTATGAAAGCAAAGTGTACTTATTCAGCCTGCTTGGTCAAGCAGAAGCAGACGGCTCTATGCAGAGTCTTCAGTCTGCAGAGCCACTGCAGTTTGTCTTAGTGAGGGTTTCTGTTTGCTGCAGCGAAACACCATGACCGGAAAGCAAGCTGAGGAGGGAAGGGTTTATTCAGCTCACACTTCCACACTGCTGTTCATCATTGAAGGAAGTCAGGGCAGGAACCTGGAGGCAGGAGCCGATGCAGAGGCCATGGAGGAGTGCTGCTTACTGGCTTGCTCCCCATAGCTTGCTTAGACAGCTGAGCACCCAGGACCACCAGCCCAGGGATGGCCCCACCCACAATGGGCTGGGCCCTCCGCCATCAATCATAATTAAGAAAATGACCAATTGCTGGATCTTTTTTTTTTAAAAGATTTTTTCATTTATCATGTATACAGCAGTCTCCTGCATGTATGCCTGAAGACCAAAAGAGGGCACCAGATCTCATTAAAGATGGTTATGAGCCACCATGTGGTTGCTGGGAATTGAACTCAGGACCTCTGGAAAAGCAGCCAGTGCTCTTAACCTCAGAGCCATCTCTCCAGCACCTCGTTATTTTGTCTTTTTTTTTTCCAGAGATGAGGACTGAACCTACTAGTCTTGTGCTTGCTAGGCAAGCGCTCTACCACTGAGCTAAACCCCCTACTAATTTAATGGAGGCATTTTCTCAACCGAGTGTCTCTCCGTTCAGATAACTCTTGCTTGTATGGAGTCGACATGAGGCTGGCCAGCACACCGTGTAAAGACAACCTAGCATGGTTTTAAGCAGTTCCTCCATTTCAAGCTGGTCGCCTGCCCTGGTTGGTAGTCATCAGGCTGGGAGATCTGTGGAAGATGCTGCCCTCGCCTCCTGGACACAAGCGGCCTGGGCACCGGGTTGCCTACCGCGTGGCCAGTGCCCCAGCAGCCTCACCTGGGAGCTCCTCACCCAAGGGACAGACTCCTAGATAGCTTCTCGCTCTCCTCCCACACGTGTGCCGAGGGCGCGTGTGGTTAGGAGCTGACCACGTGGCTGGTAGGGTTCCTGTCATCGGGGAAGTAACAGCATTTCAGTATTGGCATTGAGGCACCACTCTGCCAAACCCACTTAGCAGGGATGATAGCAAAGGCCCCATGCCTGTGGCCGAGCGTGTCCCTTAGGAGGCCACCCAGCGTTTGTTCATCCTGACTCAGGCAGCAGGGTGGATCACCAGGCCCCAGTTTGTAGAGCAGGGACCTGCGCTCAAACTGTGCGTTGGTAGCCACCGCTCCCCTCTACCCCACTTCTTGAGAGGGTCTCTCGCTAAGCCTGCACTTACCCTTTCAGCTAGGCTGGCTGGCTGGCTGGCTGGCTGGCTGGCTGGCTGGAGAGCTCCCAGGATATGCCTGTCTTTACCCCAAGCACTGGGGATACAGGCATGTGGAGCCCCATCTGGGTTTTATGTGGATGCTTGGGATTCGAACACAGGTCCCCTGCTTTTTCAGCAAGCACTCTTACCCCTGGGCCACCTTGCCATCTTTGTTGAGGAATTTTCAGAACAGCTGGAGACAGGGCAGGGCCCCTGGAGACTGTCCCTTCCTGTTGGGCTGGTCATCTCTAAGCATACCGTGTGTCTTAGTTCGGGTTCACTGCTGTGAACAGACACCATAACCAAGGCAACTCTTATAAAGGACAACATTTAATTGGGACCGGCTTGCGTTTCAGAGGTTCAGTCCATTGTCATCAAGGTGGGAAGCACGGCTGTGTGCAGGGAGACACGTGATAGAGAGGTAGCTGAGAGTTCTCCATCAGGATCAACAGGCCACAGGAAGAGAGAGAGGGAGCCACTGGGCCCGGCCTGAGCTTCTGAAAGCTCAAAGCCCACCCCCAGTGACACACTTCCTCCAACAAGGCCACACCCCCTAATAGAGCCACTCCCTCTAAGCCTCGAGGCTGGGGGGGCGTTTTTATTGTAACCAGCACACCTTGTCTGTCACAGAACAGAGTTAGCCACCCCTCCTCCTGGCAGACGGGTGCTCCAGATAGAGGGGTGCTCCAGTGCTATTGTGAAACTGGCTTAGGTCCTCCCTGCCCCTCCCTGCTCTCTGCAGGATGGTGTCTGTCCACATAATGGAGTCAAAACACTTGTTAGTGGTTATGGCTTTTTAGAGCCTCCAACCCTGAGTCCCCACTCTTCCCTGTGACTCACAGGCACTTGTGTCCCACAGCCTAGTTGTGTGGCCCCCTCCTCCCTCTCCGCCTTAACTGCGTCATGGCAGTCTCTGTGCGACTGTTCCTGTGATCGCACACTGACCTCAGCCATACCTTCCCTGGCTTTTTTCTTTCATTTGAGATGGGGGGTCTGTTGTATCCCAGGCTGGTCTTCAACTTACGTAGCTGAGGGTGGCCTTAAATACCCGATCCTTCTGCTTCCTCGGATCCTGGGGTTACAGGTGTGCCTACCGCACCTGACCCAGGAAGTGCCAAAGCTCTACGTGTGCTTGGCAAGCCCCTGCTCCTTCCCACGAGCCCTCCCAAGAATGGCCTTCCTGCGGCATTCTCACTGGCCCTCCGTGGCAGAAGGCGAGCCTCCTGCTTTTCTGTCTCCGCTTCCGTGGGCCGATCTGACCACGGATAACCTGTCTTGTTCCCTTCCAATATTTTACTCAATAACTCACCACAGCTGCTAGACTGCAGGTACAAGAGAGTGGAGGTGCTCATCACAGGTAAAGGGCCAAGTATGGAGCCATGTCCTTGTCCCTGGGCACACGTCCCCTAGAGCCACATCTCACAGTGGAGGTGACGTACCAGGGCCTGCATACAGGGAAGCACTGAGGTTTCTATGTTGTCTACTTTGGCATATTTGGAATTTGTCCCCAAAGAAGCCATTTGAAAAAACTGAGGTACCATTCAAGCTTATTCCAGCGCAGGGTGATTGTTGTTGTGGGGTGGAAAGGGACCGTGGGCTTCTGCTTCGGAGAACACAAGGTGTTTCCTTGGCTGCTGTTCTCCAGGAGTGAATGTTGTCTGCATGTGCATGCATGCATCCATCTGTCCGTCCGTCTGTCCGTCCTTTCATCAAAAAAGCATCTCACCGTGTAGTTCTTGCTGTCCTGGAACTCACGGAGATCCATCTGCCTTCCTTCAGCCTACCTTCGCCGGCCTCTGCTGGGATTAAAGGCCTGTCGTGTGCTAATGATGCCCCGCCTTGGGTTGCAGTCTTGCGTGTCGCTGTAAATTTAATTCAGAATATCTTCTATTCACCCAAACTGCAGAGGCTTGGGCTTTGTGACACAAAGGGTTCCACAGGGTTTAGTGCAACGTGATCTTTGAACTATTTGTGAAACCAGTCTATTCAGCAGATTGGTAACCTCAGCAAGGCAAACGAGGAATGCTGCCTGTCTGCAAGGCGGTTTCTTTTTGAGCATTTCAGAGTGTGTGCAGATAGGAGGTAGCTTGCCTGGCCCTAGTCTCTCCCATCTCCACTCTGCCTGCATCTTGGGCTACTTGGCCTGGGTGTAAGGGTAGGGGTCTAGCTCAGCAGTGACCAGGACACTAAGGGGCAGGCCAAGATGCTACTCACATATCTGGCTGTGCTTTCTAAGTCACCTGACCTTCTCCCCTCCCTGCAGAGACCACTGTCTCCCTGAAAGCTCAGAAAGACTGAAGCGCGGGCACTTGGGGCTGCCTGTGTCTGCCAAGCACAGAGCTGCCTTGGTCTTAAAACATGGTGTTCCCAGAAGGATAGCACAGTAAGCACATAGGCTGATTAAAAGCGTGAGAAAAGAAACACCTGTATGGGTGAGAATTGTTCCTGTACATGGTTTCTAGTGACAGTCACGGATGCTGGCCTTCAGATGACTTCAGGGAGCACATTCGAGACGCAAGGCTTCTGTCAGCACACAATAACTGGGAGCACTGCCCTCCTGGGAAGGAGCTATATTGCAGGCTGGGTGTGGAAGAGGTTAGTGCTGTTGCCGGCTCCAACTCCCCTGGCCCCCTAATCTCCTGTCTCCTTACACTTGGTCTGAAGAGTTGGACGGTGATAGGCATCTCAGCAGATCATCGCAGGGTGGGGGGCAGGAGGGGTGTACCCGCAGAGTGTAGGCAGAGGTGGTATAGAAGATGATGTCTGGGGAGAGATTAGTGTCTCTCTGTGTGTGTGTGTGGCTGTTGTGTATAGTGCTGAGTGTGTTGCATGTGCATGCATGTGTGCGCACACACATTCATATACACACACGCCACACACGTGTGTGCACACGTGCGCACGCACACATGCCACACAATGTGCACACACATGCACACACATGCACACATGTGCACACTCACACACGTGTGCGCACACACACTTACACATGCACACACATGCCGCACACATGCACACACACCATACAACGTGCACACGCATGCACACACGCATGCACACATGTGCACACTCACACACACATACACACACGTGCGCGCGCACACACACGTGAATGTGTGGGCAGGAGCCTGAGGTAGATGGTGAGCATCTTCCTCTTCACATTAGGTTTGAGACAGGAGCTCACAGAACCTGAAGTACATTGGTCACCTAGGCTGGCGGCCCAGTGAGCTTCAGGGACCTCCTGCCTCCACCCAGCCCTGGCACACACTCCCCATGTCCAACTTTGTATGTGGGTGCTGGAGATTTGAACTCAGGTAGGTCCCCATGCTTGCGTAACAGAGCTTTATTGACAGAGCCGTTTCTCCAGCCCAGTGTCTTTAAATTAGCATTCGAGTAAAAACTGAAGAACGGAGTGTGGAGTTTTTATGTTGTTGTTTGGTTGGTTGGTTGGTTTTGTTTTGTTTTTTCAAGTCAGGGTTTCTCTGTGTAACCAATTGTTTCATTTTGTTGTAATGATGGGGGTCTCTGTGTAGCTCAGGGTGGTCTTGAACTTATTTTCCCGGGATTATTGGCATATCCTTTAAGGCCTTTTATTCTCTCCCTCCCTCCTTCCCTCCCTTCCTTCCTTCCTTCCTTCCTCCCTTCCTCCTTCCCTCCCTCCCTTCCTTCCCCCTGCTAAGAGGACTTGTGGAAACCTTTTGCAGAGCGCTCAGTGTGTCCTTACCCTGCACCTGGCCATGCTGCGCCCAGGTAATGTTGACGAGGCTGTATTACTCTTTTCAGTTCCGGCCTGATGGGGCGCAGCACCATCTTCTGTGCTGAGCTGTAACTGCCCATTACCATTGCCGTGACTTCTCGGATGCGCTGTCCCGGACCGGGAAACACTAAACTCATAACTGTCTCTGTCAAACAGGCAATGTCTACTTCGATCTGCGAGCCCGAGGGGACAAGTATGGCAAGCTGGTCAGCACGGTTCCCAGTGCGACTGCAGAGCCAGGTGGGTGAAGGTGTGTGTCCCTGTGGGCCTCAGCCTCTGAGTGTGGGCTTCTGAGAGTTAGGTCTGGAGCCGGAGATGCGACTGCCTTGGGGTCCTTAACCCTGCTGTGGGGTTAATCCGTGAACAGATGAGACTTGCAGAAGACGGTTTGAATGCAAGCTCAGCATGCTGTGCCTCTGCCCTTCTCTGCCCCCTGCCATGTTTGCTCCCTCTCCTTGTGACTTTTCTTTGCATGAGACATGTATGCATATGCATATGCATGAGACATTGGGTCCCTGGCTACTTTGACAAACTTTTTTTTGTTTGTTTGTTTTGTTTTGTTTTCCGAGACAGGGCTTCTCTATGTAGCCCTGGCTGTCCTGGGACTCACTCTGTAGACCAGGCTGACCTCGAACTCAGAAATCCACCTGCCTGTGCCTCTGCCTCTGCCTCCCAAGTGCTGGGATTACAGGCATGTGCCACCACTGCCGGGCTACCCTGGCTACTTTGTATCCCCAAATCTTCTATAACATTTCTCCTGTACTCCTCCCCCACATTGCCTTCCGCCATTCTTCTGAAGAACCATCTCGGGCTGTTTGCTCATCGAGACTTTCCCGGCTGTGTCACAGGCTTTCCCTCTATGCCATGCGTTTCTTAATTGGTAATTAATTTACAGGCTTAGTCTAACTCTGAGTGTCTGTGGATAGAGACTGTGGATGACATACTCATCACCAATCTAGTTTTTAATTTTTATTATTTACTTTTGAGACAGGGTTCCACTGTGTAGCCCTGGCCATCCCGGAACTTGCTATGTAGACCAGGCTGCCCTTAGAACTAGCCGAGTCAGGCCAAGTGCCGGGAATAAAAGACGTGTGCCACCATACTTGGCTTAATTTAATTTTTAATAGCCTTGTTTATCTGGCTCTTAGAAATCATATGTTACCTTTACCCAATCAATAGCCACCTGCTGAGCCACCTCTCCAACAAAGCATTCTGGGATCACTGTACCTATGAGTGGTGGTTTAAGACAGGTTTGGGTTGTGCCTTCCAGGAAGAGGGCTTTGGGAGAGTTACAAGTTTTGGCAGAATCAAGCTAGTTTTGTTGATTTGAATTTGATTGTGGGGAGTCTCACGTGGCCGCGGCTAACCTGGAATTTGCTGCACAGCAGAGGGCGACCTCATCCTGCGGATCCTGCTTTTCTTCCCCAGATGCTGCAAGTGCAGATGTGTGCCTCCAGCCCCAGCTTTAGATTTTGCTTCCACAGGCTTTGTGTTTTCCGTGCCACTGGGGCTCAGAGCCCAGCAAAGAGGGGCTGCAGAATCCCTATTTGGTCTCTTCCTGCCCAGTCCCGTCATCCCCTCGAGCAGTCTGAGCATCACAGCTGTGAGCGGCATCACCCTGGCGTGTCGTTCACGTTAGCTCGCCCCTTGGTGTGGATAGTCTGTACGTTTGGATAAACGCTTCATGCCCTGTTCCCATGGCCCAGTCATATGCAACGGTTTCCAGCTTCGAGACCATCTGTGCTCGGTTCTCCTGTCTCTGCTACCTCAACCCGAGTGACCTTTTCACTATCCAGAACTTTGTTTCTCCAGAGTGTTGCAAAATTGTACACATTCAGCACTGGCCTGGGCCTTTCCAGGATGGCTTCTTTCTGCTAGTAGTAGGCTTTTGTGGCTTACTTTTTGGAGACAGTCTTGCTTGATATTATGTAGTCTAAGGTGGCCTTGATCTTGAGGAGGTCTCACTTCCTGGGCCTCCTGAGGACTGGGCTTAGAGGCATGACCACCGTGCTCCCCGGGTAATATCCTCTCAAGCTTTGTAGATCTTAGCATGCTCAGTCGGCTCTCACTGATACTGAGTGATGGATGCTTTGTGGCCCTACTGTCTGTGCTGGAGTTTCTCAGTCCATCCACTTACTGAATCCATCTTGACTGCATCCATATTTGGGCAGTTAGGGATCAGGCCGTGTGTCAGGCATCCATGTGCAGGCTTTTGTGACTGTTTTCAGCATCTTGGGTAAACACCAAGGAGTGTAACGGCTGTGTCACATGGAAAACCTGCTTGGTTCCTTGAGGTGTCGCCAACACCAGCTCCCAAAGCGGCATCACCACCCTGCATCCCCAGCAGTGAGTGACAGGTGCTCCCTCCACCCCACCCCCATTCGCCCGCCCGCCCCCACCCGACTCTCTCCGTAGGAAGTGCCTTATTCAGAAGCACAGTGTGAGTCAAGGTTTGAATTTGGGGATTAGTGTTTAGCAAAACAAAGGCGCTGGGACCTTCTGGCTCCTCTGCTCCGATTGTCGATCTGTGGTCTTAGAACAAGGCTTTTCTCTTCAATTTTGAATTGTAGCAGTAACTCAGTAGGCAGGGGTGGAGAAGGGGATCCTGCTCGTGACTTCTCCTCGGTTGCAGTCCTGTGGTCACCCAGTGACATGGCCCTGGCCTGGGGTGTTTACATTGTGTTTTTGCATCAGCCCTGCCCAGCCCTGGCTGCTTGGTAGCAATGCTTCTGTATGACTGTGCTCGTCTCCCTCCTCTCCATCCCGGGTGCCTGACTGAGGTGTCTCTGGATGCTTTGTATTCCCAGGTCCTCTAGAACAAGCCTCCTGCATCCTTCCCCCCTCCCCTCCCCCTCCCTCCCCTCTCCCTCCCTCCCCCTCCCATTCCTCTTCCATCCCCGACCCCAATGGCTCACTGGGATTTTCAGGCTTGTGTTTCTCTGCTTTCCCTTCATGCCACGTTCTTCATACAGGTTGGTGATTTAAGTTACAGGCTTAGCACAGTCGTGAGTAGCTGCAGATGTGTGTAACACACTCACCCAGAGATACAGAAGGCCTCATTTTCCGTTCCTTTAGCCATCCTAGCGTACATTCTTAACTGCAGAAAGCGTCTCTGTGATGGAGGTATTCCAGCTCTGTGATTTTCTTGTTTGCTTCCTGGAGTACTTTACATAGATAGGTTGTTACTTGGTTATTTCGTAGTACAGTTTCTGTGGGAACGGCAGAGTGTAAGGGAAGGGCTGGAGCGATGGCTCAGTGGTTAGCAGCTTTGGCTGCTCTTCCAGGGGACCCTGAGTTGATTCCCAGCTCCCATATAGCAGCTCACAACTCTCTGTAATCCCAGTCTTTGGAGATCTGACACCCTCTTCTGGCCTCTGAGGACACTGCAAGTTAAGGGTCTAGATCAGATTCCTGTTCTCTGCCAGTGAAAGAGTTAAAAGGAAAGAAAAGTCTTGTGTGATGGGTGACAGTTGGGAAATTCTCTCCATCACAGAATGAGCAGGTAAAGAAAAGCCTTTATTAGGGATCAGGAAACTCTCTGCACATTGACAGAGGAAAGCAAGCCAGAGCCCAGCTTCTCCTTGAGGGCAGGGTTTTGTCTTCCTGTTCCTAACTTAGGGTTTGTCAGTTTGAAGAAAGACAGGATGCCTGATTAGCCCACAGCTGTTGTGTAACATGTCCTGGTGCAGCCCTGAACTTGTTGAACCAGTCCATTAGCAGAGGGCCTGCTGGTGGGAGACAGAAGCTTACAAGATTTTTGTTCTAAGATGTGATGCTCGTCTCAAGTCGGGGGGGGGCACGGAACATCTTCAGTACCTCTCTCCCTATATGTCTGCTGATCAGGAGTCTGTCTAACTCCTAGTCCCTCGGTCCATGCAGGCAAAACACCTATACACACAAAATATACAGAAAGAAAAGGAAGAAAGAGTTGGTTCCGATCAAAGCTGCCCTTAGTCTTAGGAACCATTAGGCGCTTGTTAAATTTGGACTTCCTGCTTTCTTCCACAGTAAGGTGCTCCCTACTAATGCTTGAATTGCTCTTCTGACACTGGGGACTTCACCCTCTCTCCAGTGTGGCTGGGCACTCTGTTTAGTCGTGGAGGAGTGAGCTCCCTCACATTCTGGAGGCTCTGCCATTCCTCTAGTGGGAACTGAACAGAGTGGGCACTGAGCCCCTCACAGCCTCGCTTTTCCACCCCTCTCAGCAGGCTGAGAACCTGACTCTGTGTGTGTTACAGCGAAGCGAGTGTTGCCAAGGCTCTGGACATGAAAGCTCAATGTTTGGTGGACCCTTTCTGTTACAGTTACTGAGCTTGACAGGTAGCCACTGTCCTCTGTTGGTCCAGTAGTCTGTGGTTAGAAGGCTCCTTTGCTTGTACCCCTGCCTTCTCATGTCATTTGGATCGGTTGTGTATGTGTGTGAGTGTGTATGAGTGAGTGTGTGTGAGTGTATGTGTGTGTCTGTGAGTGTGTGTGAGTGTGTGTGTGTGTGTGTGTGTGTGTGTGTGTGTTGGCACTGGCAGCCTTGGGCTTCACCCCGTCTGTTGCCTGACTTGGATTTGTTTCCAGCCGTTTCTGGGAGAGATCTTCTGTTTGGGGACATTCCTTGTGCTTTCTGGGCCCTACAATAGCAGTATTCTACCATTTTCCTTTGAGGTCAGTTTGGCTGGACATAATACTTGTCCACGGTGTATCCTGGAGCCCACAGACTACTTTCTTCTCATGGAGTGTTGTCAGTGAGGCCTGACAGCCTCCATTCTCCTGTGCCTTGTTTGTGAGTCACCCTGCCTGCCTGGTGCCAGCGACTTTACCTTTTTCTTTGAAGTGCAGTTGTTTTACAAGATGTAGACACATGACCACATCAGAACCAGTGTATACTGGAAAATGCATCATCCTGAGATGCCCAGGGCTTCACCCAAGCCTGCATCAGCCTTGTAAGCAGTCAGGGTGTTCAGGGGTAGTCAAGGTGTTCAGGGATAGTCAGGGTCTTCAGGGATAGTCAGGGTGTTCAGGGAATATTTAGGGTGTTCAGGGGGTAGTAGGGGTGTTCAGGGGTAGTCAGGGTATTCAGGGGTAGTCAGAGTAGTCAGGGGGTAGTCAGGGTGTTCAGGGGTACTAGGGGTGTGGGCGGTAGTCAGAGTGTTCAGGGAAGCTGTATGAGTGCAGCCAGCCCCGTGTCAAACTGGAGATTTGGGGACATAGGTAACCCCGCCTGGGTCAGCCAGCTTGCTAGAACACCATTGCTTGGTCACTTGCTTTTGCACGTTGCCTCTGCGCAGATTGATCTCTTTCTTGGAATGACTGGCTCTCTCTGCTGCTCCAGCCAGCTCCTGTCTGTTCCTGCCAACTTACATCAACGTGCTGAAACCCCGTGTTACTCTGTGCCTCTTGTGCCCATGCCAGTCCATTGCTAGCCTGCAATTCCCAGTGGGCCTCACCTTGTGCCCTGCTCTGTCGGTGCAGAGGTCCAGACTGACCCAGTGACCTCATTTGTCAATGTGTGTTAAGTAGGGACAGCAAATGACAGCCACGAAACTGTGAGTCGAGTATGACTGAGGCAGTTAAGAGAGGGCGGAGTTTGTCTAGGACTTGCTGAACCCTTTCTGGTTGGTCCCCGGGGGGGCGGGGGGCGGGAACTGACACATCTCTGCTCACTCTTTGCTCTCTTGGCTTTTGTCCTCTATCCTAATGTCACCTTTGCCCTCCGGAGGATTGTCATCATTATGGAAAATGTCACGTAGGAACTCGGTCCCTCAAAAGTGGCTGAACGGACCTGGCCAGGCACTGGCCTCTGGTCCCTTGGCAGCAAGTGCCCTGGTGTTTGCAGGCTCTGTGCATACTCCAGCTTGCTCTGCCTGTAGGCATGGAGGCGTCAGTACCACTGGCCCACTGGTTAGGAGTGGAGCCCAACAGGAGGAAGTGTGAGATTTGTCAGAAGGAAGATACATAGAGCAGACACGCCATTGTCATGGCTGGGACACGTGTGGAGAGAACTGCACTGTAGTTCCTTACTCAACAGCTCTCTGTCGCCAACAGTTGACTCTGACAAGCGGCACAGCAGCGACTTTGCCCTGTGGAAGGCAGCCAAACCTCAGGAGGTGTTCTGGGCGTCGCCGTGGGGAGACGGCCGGCCCGGATGGCACATCGAGTGCTCTGCCATGGCCAGGTAAACCCCGCTGCAAATGCTCAAGCCAGGCGTGACGGTGTGGCCTGGCTGAGGGAAAGGACAAGCAGGAGGCTAGAGGGGGCTGCTGGGCCGTGAGGAGGCCCGCCCTGCCTGGCCTTCCTGGTTAGTGCAGCTTCCTTCTAGCAGAAGAGATGCCTGTCGTACAGCAACGGGTAGCTCATGGTCCCTGACAGGTAGCTCAAGCCTGAGAACATAGAAGTGTAAGAGCCAGGCCAGGGAGGACCTTAGCTAGCCGTGGCACCTCTGAAAAGCCATTGCGGACATGTATGTGCCCGTGCTGTGGCCAGCTCACCTCTCCCGAGTGCAGGAGGGTGTACTACCCTCCCTGTTCTCAGGCAACCCTGTGCTTCCCTAAGGTTCTGACAGCCCCACAGTTGGTTCCCGCTCCCTCCCCGACAGCCCGGTAGATCCACATGCAGCTGGGCTGGGAGCGAGCGCGCGGTATGGAGCCTGCTGTCGAGGCTGTTCACACGTGCGTGCACTCTGCCCTGCAGCGAGGTGTTCGGAAGCCAACTGGACATCCACACCGGCGGCATAGACTTGGCTTTCCCACATCATGAAAACGAAATCGCACAGAGCGAAGTCTTCCACCAGTGTCCGCAGTGGGGAAATTACTTCCTACATTCTGGTGAGCCTGACTCGAGGCAAACATCTCTCCTTTGGTTCTGTCAACTCTGCCTGTGGAAATCCATAGCTCTGCTGACAGGGCCTGGAGAGAAGTTTGACTGACATCATTGCTTGGGTTTTTGTAGAGTGACTTTTCTTTCTTCTTTGCTAGTCTATGTATACAATGTATCTTGGCCGTACTGATCACAGCACACTCTGGCCTGTCAGGTCGTCCACGCTATGTCAGTCTTGTGTTGGTAGCCATGGCTGCAGCTGCCGCACCCTTCCTCTGCCTCTTAGTCTCTTTCCAGTCTTTTTTTCTGAGAGGTTTTTAAGGCTTGGGGGAATAGATTTAGGGCTGGGCCCTCGACAGTCATTTACCTCAGTGCTTTGTGAGTCTGCGCTGACCACTGCTCACTGCAGAAAGAGGCTTCTTTGGCCAAAGCTGAGAGCAACTTGACCCCTGTGTATAAATATTTAGAAGGCGGTTTGATACAGTGTTGTTCAGCAAAACCACAGTAGTAGGCTCCCAGCTAGGGCCTGTCACTCCCGAGCCATGGGCTTTTGACCAGGTTTACAGCACCAGGCACAAATTCCCTTCTGTGGAGCAGGCCTCAGATCCAGTCAGGAAGTGGCCAGTCACTATACCGGTTAAATGAACTAAAGAGAATCACAGAGGCACCAAAATGCTTTGATGTTACAGTGAGGAAAGAAAACTCAGCATTTCCCCTTGGATTCATTTAACCGAGAAAACTCCCATGTTTGAATTCTCCACTTCTGTCCCCGTGACCGCCATCTGTCTGCCCCTAGTTGGTGGTTTTTGGCTAGTCTGTTTATCGTGTGTCTTTCTATGCTCCCTGCCCCTAGTTGGTGGTTTTTGGCTAGTCTGTCTATCGTGTGTCTTTCTATGCTCCCTGATGTCTGAGTAGGATATCTGTGTCTTGTGTGTCCACCATAGAACTTTGCTCTAAATTTATTGAATCACACGGAGGAGTGAGGGATATGTTACAGAAATCTTTAACCAGTGTTACAAGGGAGTGAGTTATTTACTCTAGCCAACCCCAGCTGACGCAGGAGCACTTGGTACGATAAACACCCCATCATAAAGTTATATCTGTGTGCTGCTTTCAACACATACAGTGTCTTTTTGTTGAATAAAGTCCCTTTTGACCTGCTTGCTCTTTTAAGCAAGTGATTATTATAACATACATGTATTCATGCACACATTTCTCCCTGTTTCAGGGGCATGCTTAATTAATGTTTATTACAGCTATGCATTCATTAGCTTAGGTTGTAAAAGTTGATTACATGAGAAATCCAAAGCAAGTTAGTTTGGGTTTGACATGTTAAAGACACGTTAAGCAAACAGGCCGAGTGCACAGTAGGATATCAGCTATCTTAAGTGACCTCAAGTTGTATTATTAACTCTGCTGTGAGGTCCAGTAAAAGTTCTAGTGTCTTTAAATTTTAAGAGATATTCTCATAAATTATTGCCACAGGTTACCATAACCCGGTGCCACCATTGCAGCAATGGGTATGCCTTGCCTGGTGGGTCAGTGTGGCGGCATGCGGAGTTCACTGCTAGGAGATGCCACTAATGACACTTCTCCCTCAGAGGCAGAATAGTGCCTCCTAGTACTATTAAAGTAGCTAGCTGGGAGGCAGGGGTCTTTCGGGTCCAGCACTGGGACGGGAACAGAGGCAGGCAGATCTCTGTGAGTCTGAGACCAACCTATAGCATAACCTATAGAATAGAGAGACCTTGTCTCAAAAAACCAACAGCCAGGACCCAGTGGGTTGGCAGTGGCAGTGGTCCTCAGAAGCAGGCCAGAAGTGGGAAAGAGCCCGACTCTGACCGTGGTGGTATCAGAATTCACAGTGGTCATCAGGAAAGGCATGTGTCAAGTCGGCTGAAGGTCACCGGGTCAGCACTGCGCTTTCAAATGACAGCTCAGGTAGGGCCAGGCAGAGACAACATGAATATTTGGCAGCAGTGGGGTTATAGAGTACCAAACACAGCATCTACAACATGGGACGGCGTGCAAATGCAGTTTTTTTAAGTCGTAGAATTTGGAGGCTAGGGGGACATTAGATGCAGGGTCGCTCTGGTGATGTGGCTACAGAAGAGAGGTTCCCACGAGAGGCTGTTGGACTCCACATGCCCACCATCCTGTGCATTTCATTTTCCAGGTACTGTCAATACCAGGTCTGGCGTTATATACACGGTTAGAGGCTCATAGTTACTGTTCTTTATTCAGATCTCAGTAAAACCAACCTTACAGCGCCCTCTGAGTAAAGGCATATTCGGAAAGGGGAAAATCTTCTGTCTGGGACAGCAAGACCCTCCTCTGTAGACAAGCTTTGTTGAGACACATCCCACATTAGAAGTTCCCTGCACAGGTTTGGTTTTCTCCTACATTTTAGGTACCTGTGAGAAAATGACATACAGCTATGGAGAAGCCTGGGAAGACATCTGAGGCAGAAAAACTGACAGCTACACCCCAGACTGTGGCTAGACAGGAGACTAGCCAGTTGGGTCAGCGATCTGGGAGAGGAGAGGGCAGGGATGCATAGGTGCCTGAGGGATGTGTGGGCCTGTTATTGCACCCCCACTGTGCAGAATTGTCCTGGAAGGCTGCGCACAGCACACACTGCAGGAGCATGTTCCTGCAGGTGTGGGTTACTGTCCTGTGCCCTGCGGGGCACACAAGCCTGTGGCTCCATGGGCCCAGCTGTGTCTAGGCACAGGGCAACAGATAAAGAAGCCGAGCTCCCCTCTGGTGTCCTGTTAACTGTGCGTGGGTCTCTCCAGCTCAGGATGGTCAGCCTCAGCCATGGTGGGCTCAGGGCTGCCTAGAAGAGGCTGTAACTGTCAGAGGGTCTCTTCACCACTTTAGAGGGGGTCCTTCCTGTCACCCAACTCAGAGGGGATGCTTCTTTTGTTTCAGGTCATTTGCATGTGAAAGGCAAAGAAGAAAAGATGTCTAAATCCCTAAAAAACTACATCACCATTAAGGTAATAGCAGTGTGCGGTCCTGCCTGAGTGGTTAATGACTGCGATGTGGCTTGGGGGCCTCTGTGAGGTGAAATCACATCACCGGACTCATAGTCTGTCCCAGCCCTACATGGGCTGCTACCAGGGAGCTGCTTCTCCTTGTCTCAAGGCGCCTGGCACCTCCTTCAGGTCTGTTGATCTTCCCTCTGCTGATTCCTTCGTGGACCTGCCTTTCATCTTGCCTTCCCAGAATACATCTCCTCTCTCTCTCTCTGTCTCTCTCTGTCTCTCTGTGTCTCTCTCTGTCCCTTTACTCTCCTTTCCATTCTGTAATTTTTTAAGATTTATTTATTTATTTATTTTGGTTTTCCAAGACAGGTATTCTCTGTATAGCCCTGGCTGTCCTGGAACTCACTCTGTAGACCAGGCTGGTCTTGAACTCAGAAATCCGCCTGCCTCTGCCTCCCGAGTGCTAGGATTAAAGGCGTGCGCCACCACTGCCTGGCTAAGCCTTATTTTTTATTTTTTGTGTATGAGGATGTTGCTGTATGTCTCTCTCTTTGCATGTCATTTCCTTGTCTCTCCTGTGCATGTCTTACTGACGGTGAGCATCACTGGCGCTTCCCAAGGGCTGATCCGTCACCATGCTGTCCTCCTGGGTTACGCTCAGTGGTGGCGTCTGGCCACAGTTACAGATGGCCACAGATCCTTCCATGGTGGTGGAAGGCTTAGCTTCCTCCTCATCACTTTAGGGACCTGAGCCAGGAGGCCATGCTCCCCAGGATCCTTCCACCTTGGGGTTCTCATGGCGGGGCTTCTGTTCTGATGCCTCTTTAACAGTTGCTTTTGGAGTCGCCCTGAGTTGAGGATGCGCTTGGTGACTTGTGAATTTAGTCCTATTCTTCTGGGAGTTGAAGCCACCGCAGACTCAGCCGGGGTGTGCCACGTGCTCCCACACCCCGTGGACATGACTTGCTTTGAGTGACTCTGCATGTGGTTTCTACTTGCCTTCTTGTGGGGTCTCACAGCCTTCAGGCAGGGGTTTGGGCACACATGCTGACCACCACTGCAAAGACATAATTTCTGACTTCCTCAGGGGTCAGACTGAGGAAGAAGATAGATGGTACAAGAGAAACAAATCATAGTATTCTATTTGGACATATTTGATCTGTCTGAGTTAATATAATATTACAAGGTTTTTTTTAAGATTTATTTTATATGAGTACACTGTGACTGTCTTCAGACACCCCAGAAGAGGGCATCGGATCCCAATACAGATGGTTGTGAGCCACCATGTGCTTGCTGGGAATTGAACTCAGGACCTCTGGAAGAGCAGTCGGTGCTCTTAATCTTTGAGCCATCTCTCCAGCCCACTATCACAAGTTTTTAAGTTTTAGCCTTTTCCCCTTTTACTAAAAACATTTTTCCTGTAACAGCTTATGAGCTTTTTGCTTTCTGTTAAATTGTACACAAAATAAATTTTAAAAACTAGTGTTACAATATGACACTAGTGAAACAAAAAGAGTAACTTTGAAGAGTTCTGTTCTCTCTTACTTACTTGGCAGCAGGCACAAAGGATTGAGCCAGGGCTCCCCTTCCAGGCAGGCACTGTGCAGCTAACCGCATCCGCAGCTCACATTCTTGCTTTGTATTCTGATCCCCACGGTAGAATGAGCTTGCTGTCCTCTGATCTCCACATGCTGCAGCATGCGTGTGCCCACATACATACACACTGAATATATACATGTAGTTTGCACAAATCTCTCCATAGATGCCAGAAGCTCCCCTGAAGACTCTTGGTGTGTGATGCATACACAAGTGCTGTGCACGTCGTTGCTACTGTTGATCAGGAGGATAAGGGAAAGAAAGCGAAGTCTGTGTGTGCTCAGCACAGACGCTCCGGTGTTGCAGTCTGTGAATGGTTGAGCTGTAGGCTTGGAGCTCATGGATGCAGAAGGTGGGATGTAGTGACCTTTATATAGGTGACGCATCAGAAGTCATGCACACATGGTATGCCTGGATATAGCTCTGGCAGTGAGCAACAAACAGAGTTTACATGAGGAATAAAGATTCCACTGTACAATGGAGTACCCAGCTTTGACATCTTCTCTAGTGTCAACAGAAGACTTCTGGTCAGACTAACTACATTGTTCCTGTTAAAGTCTTGCAGAATAGCAGGTGGATCTTAATTGTGTTTGTCTATTAGCTGTGCGGAGTTCTTCTCCCCTCTCCTGTAGTTGTAGTTAAACTGCTTTGGCTCCCAGCAGGTCACACGCATGCATGCAAGCACATACCCACCAAGAAGCTATTTGGATTCGCAAATGAAAGACACAGACACACAGACACACACAAACCAGTTAATTTTAAAATGCCTTGGCTAGCTCAAAGGCTGGTCTGGTCTAATTCTTTAATTCTCCCCACAGCTAGCACACATGTCTCTCCTGTAACCTGGCTTTATGCCTTCTAATTCTATATTTTATCTTTGTTGCCCTGGCTCCTTCTGGGCGGCTCCCTAGTCTTTGCTGCCCAAGATGCTTCTGGGCAGCCCTTTTGGGGGCCCACATTCCTTCTTACCTACATTTCGGATTTTCCTTCTGCAGCTCTAAATCTGATCTGTCTCCCTCCGAATCATTGTAATTCCTTTCCTTTCTCTCTCCCAGTCTCCAGCCGCGGTAAATCTAAAAGTCCCGCCTCAGTCTACCTGCCAAGCCATTGGCCATTGCTTCTTTATTGATCAATCAAAAGCAAATGGGGACAAGGACCTTCAGCTTCTTAATTTTGGGGGGCCAGATTAATTCAAAGCATTGGAACCGATCCCCAAACACACACACACACACACACACACACTCTCACACACTCTTTCTCTCTCTCTCTCTCTCTCTCTCTCTCTCTTTTTAATTTTACTTTTAGCCAGTCTGCATTTGCCCTTGGCCCGTGGTTCTGTGGGGTGAGGTGCTCCTGCTCACATGGTAAGGATATCTGTTAGGTTCCTATTGGTCCTTGTTCTGGTGACCACAGTGAGCTTAGACTGTGTCACAGTTCCCTTGAAAGCTCACTTTCTAGAAGTTTGGGAGAGGTGGAGAGCCCTTGCAGGAGCCGCTGCCCTGGGGTCCCTCTGCTGGCCACTCTGTCTCTCCAAGCTTGCTCCTTCCTTCCTTCCTCCTTCCTTCCTTCCTTCCTTCCTTCCTTCCTCCTACCTCCCTCCCTCCCTCCCTCCCTCCCTTCTTTTTTAAATTTATTTATTCACTTTATATCCCGATCGATGTCCCTCCACCTTCCCCAGTCCCTCCTCCCTCCCCTTCTCCTCTGAGAAGGTGGACCCCCACCCCCACTCCCTCCCTCCCAGTATGTCCCCAAGTGACTACCCAGGTTGAGGTGCCTGTGAGATGCGAGTATATAAAGCGGTTAGCTAGTGAGGGCCTGCCTTGCCTGGGAATCGCCCCAGCACGGGGGTCATCAGGTGTTAGCTCCTCCTCTCTGTAGGTCCTCCATGGTGCCACTGTTAGAGTCTGCAGCATCTCACCGTGGTGTCACCTGGCCTCCTGGCAGGTCAGCTCTTCGCTCTGAGCTTCTGACACGGGTGGCATCTGGTTTCACTCTCAGGTGACCCTGGCCAGGTCTTGTGGTGAGTCAGAGAAGTATAGACACTTGGTAACATCTTAGTACAGAGCAGGGACACCCTGAACAATAGTGTCTGTGAACACCTTTGCACACGGCGGCTCCCCCATGCCCTTCTCTGTTCCTGGGGACTTTCTGCAGGACTGCAGGCTGCAGGGAAGCAGCCTCCTGGACTCCTGCTTGCATTACTGCTTTAACTCCACAGAAGAGCCCTCCAGAGGCCCAAAGGGAAAACAATTGGGGTTTCCATGATCTGTCAGATGTGACCCCATGGTGACGCAACTGACCCTGTCCACATTCTGAACAAAGGACTTTTAAACAGAGTCACCCAACTTCTTTTCTGGAGCAAGGCAGAGACCACAGCTTGCAGGTTACTCCAGGTCTGAAAGGAAGACAGTGGCTTTCAGAAATCTAGAGACCTTCAGAGGTAAAACGTCCATATTGCTACAGCTGTAGATTGGATGGTGACTCCACAAACAGGCAGGAGGGCAGAGAAGGCGTGGGATGCGGAAGGGGTCCAGGCCTCAGGACCCCAGGCCATCTCAGCCCTTTCTGCTGGACATGCCAGAGGCTGGAGCTCCCAGGTGAGCTGACTGCAGCCACAGGCTCCAAAAGGGAAGCTCACGGGTGCAGCCGCCAGGCTGCAAGCTCTGTGCTGTGCTGCGCCTGCACAGGGTTTCTAAACAGTGGAGGAAACCCAGCTCACCTGGTGCTGTGGCAGTTGGGAGGACTCAGTAGAACCCCACGCAGCCTCTGAGGGAGGAGGGCACTGATGTTCAGGTCTGTAAGCCTCCCCTCTGAGTCCCCACCATCGTGATGGTGTCACCTTAGCATGCTGTGTGTGACTTCCAAGCTCCTCCAGCCTCATGTTCACCCAGGATGCTGCTTTCTGCAGTTGTGTCCACACTGACAGATGGAGACATGTACTGGACACAAGCTGACACAGTCATGCTTGGTAGTGTGTGATCATGGTAGATGAGGGGGTCTGAACCAGCCAGGTGGTCTGTGAGGATTCAGGCAACAGAGAAGCCCCATAATAATGGGGCGGTGCATGCAGGAGATGGAACTTGAAATTATAGGGCTGTCACTCACCAAGGCCACCATATACTCTCATGTACGCTTGAATACATGTACACATACACTTACCCTTGTGCATACTCAGACATATGTGCACCCACATTCACACGTATATGTGTACATATACACTTGTATATGTTCACACACATGGACACATACACACTAAGATATGTTTACACATACAAAGATACCTTTACACATACATGCATACACTCGTGCACTCATAGGCACACACAAACTTGTCATACATGCACTCACACATTCACACTCATGTACACTCACATAGATACATGTACACACATATACACAGACACAGGTACACATGCACTCACAGATACACAGACACATAGACACACAGATACACATGGCAGCCTGGTGAAGTCCAGAACTCTGTCATGTGATGCAAACATGAGTGAAGCACGTGGGATCCAAACTGACACCGTACTGTGACACTCTGTGTGGCCTGGCACACTGCTTTGCTGGAAGTCTGCAGCCAGGCTGACCTGACTGTGGCCACCCTTCTGTCCTTGGCGGCCATGGGTGGGTCTGGTGCCTCGGATCATTGGTGTGGCCTTGATACATGATTGCCACCCTTAAGCAGTTAGTGGGCCTGGGAGCCATGCCTTACATATGCAGACCGTCTACCCAGTCTCTGCTGAGTCATGGGCCAAGGAGGTCATGGAACCCAGGGTTAGGGACCAGCCAAGTGACCTCTAGTGACTGCCACTGCTGTTTGGGAAGTCACTGGAGGTGGAAGAGTTGTGGGGAGGTTCCCATCTGAGAAGGCAGACCAGAAACCCCTCTCCTCAACCTGAGGAGTCGCATCAAAGGTTCTTCCCCATCCCCCCTCAACCTCCCCACCCCCCCCCACCCCGAGCCTAGGAGCCCACAGAGACATTGTCCTTGTGCACTCCTGTGGAGGGTGATGGGCGGAGAGGCCCTGCTCTTCCGGGAAAGCCAGTGCAGCTATGGGACCAGAGGCTAACACCCCCCCCCCCCAGGGCAGCTGTGGGACAGGAGGCTAACCCCCCCAGGGCAGCTGTGGGACAGGAGGCTAACCCCCCCCAGGGCAGCTGTGGGACAGGAGGCTAACCCCCCCCAGGGCAGCTGTGGGACAGGAGGCTAACCCCCCCAGGGCAGCTGTGGGACAGGAGGCTAACCCCCCCCAGGGCAGCTGTGGGACAGGAGGCTAACCCCCCCCAGGGCAGCTGTGGGACAGGAGGCTAACCCCCCCCCAGGGCAGCTGTGGGACAGGAGGCTAACCCCCCTCCCCCAGGGCAGCTGTGGGACAGGAGGCTAACCCCCCCAGGGCAGCTGTGGGACAGGAGGCTAACCCCCCCCAGGGCAGCTGTGGGACTGGAGGCTAACCCCCCCCCGGCATGTGTTGGTAAGGTGGCTAACCCCCCCCAGGGCAGCTGTGGGACAGGAGGCTAACCCCCCCCCCCAGGGCAGCTGTGGGACAGGAGGCTAACCCCCCCCAGGGCAGCTGTGGGACAGGAGGCTAACCCCCCCCAGTGCAGCTGTGGGACAGGAGGCTAACCCCCCCAGGGCAGCTGTGGGACAGGAGGCTAACCCCCCCCCAGGGCAGCTTTGGGACAGGAGGCTAACCCCCCTTCCCCCCAGTGCAGCTGTGGGACAGGAGGCTAACCCCCCCCAGTGCAGCTGTGGGACTGGAGGCTAACCCCCCCAGGGCAGCTGTGGGACAGGAGGCTAACCCCCCCCCCAGTGCAGCTGTGGGACAGGAGGCTAACCCCCCCCCAGTGCAGCTGTGGGACTGGAGGCTAACCCCCCCCAGTGCAGCTGTGGGACTGGAGGCTAACCCCCCCAGGGCAGCTGTGGGACAGGAGGCTAACCCCCCCCAGGGCAGCTTTGGGACAGGAGGCTAACCCCCTCAGGGCAGCTGTGGGACAGGAGGCTAACCCCCCCCCCAGGGCAGCTTTGGGACAGGAGGCTAACCCCCCTTCCCCCCAGTGCAGCCTGAATTTCAGCTTCGCTCTTTGGTTACATGGTTTCAATTCATGACCTCCTTGTCTTTGTTGTTACATTCTGTGTGTGTTTCTAAATCTATGACTACAACTTGCTCAGTCTGTATGTTACTTATATGCATGTTTTCAGGGCTGACCGTTTGGTATTAGCCAACCTGTGTGCTTTTCCCCGGGGAACTATTTCTCTTGCTCACAAAGTTCCTCAGTTACTTGTAGTTCTTTGTATATGGTTGGGGTGTCCTGGGCTGCCACCAGTCCGTGTTAGCCTGTCTAGACCATGTTCAGACCATGCTGTTACGGTCGTGTTGGTGAGACTTCGTAGTTGCAGCTTCTATGGTGTTTCTAGGAGACTCAGTCTCACAGCAAACTCCCTGTTCCTCCAGCTTTTAAAACCTTTCTGTCCATCTTCCACAATCGTCCCTGAGCCTTAGGGGCAGGAATCGTGTTGGAGATAGATCAGTTGGAACTGGGCTACTTCTTCTATGGCTTCCATCTGTGGTGAAGATATGTTTCCTTGATGAGGGATGAGAACTGCATTTGTCTGTGGGCATAAGGATAGATACTTAGATGAAGTTAGGAATTATGCTGGTTTAATAAAGTGGCGACTATAGGTTCTCCAAAATCTATGACTTCACTAGCCATAGATAGTTGGCTAGGTTTCCAGTACCAAGTGGGCCTAAGTCCAGTTAAGGAGAGTTGTTGGCTACCACCAAGGTATGGGTGTCATTATCACACCCTCAGGGTTCTTGTGGTCCATGGGTGTCACAGCTGGCTTCCCACCCTTGGAAGCTTGCAGAACACCTTCTACCACGGGAGCTGCTCTTCAAGGAAGAAGCTTTCAGGTCAGATAAATAATTTCACGAGTAATCTGCAGGGAGGTACCTGCTGAGGGTCACACACTCAGAGCATCCTCACTGTTCAGGACACAGTGCTATGACACGGGGTGGGCAGAGCCCTGGCTCCTGATCCCAGTCTGAACCTGGATGTCAGCCTTGACTGAGCTGTTATGCTCTCTTCCCCTCCATGCAAACATGGGCTCTCTCCTCCGTTACCCCTGTGCACTAGGCCTCTTGGTAGCAGCCAGTCCCCCTCTCGTGTCCATGTCAGGTAGGGCCCAGTCCGCAGAGGTGTCGGATATCCCCCAGCCCTCCCACAGGTTTGAAGATGACCATGTGAAGGATGCTGGAGAAGATGCTGGGAGACCAGCAGTGAGGGTCGGGCACAGCAGGGCTTGGGTGAACACCCTCCACCTCACGTCACGGTCTATGTACAATCCCCGCAGTCCCGACTGACCGCTGCCTGTCTTCCCTTTCTAGGACTTCCTGCAGACCACCTCCCCCGACGTCTTCCGGCTTTTCTGCTTGCGCACCAACTATAGGTCAGGTGAGCTGGCTTCTGTGTGCCTTGGGCTGGCGGAATGCTAGCCTGGGGTAAGCCCATCCAGGCAGTGTGGTTGCTTCCTTTCCTTGGGGTTGACTGGAGACATGAGCCCGGAGGAAACCTCTTTGGGAAGCACACCCAGTCTCTGCCCAGGCAGGCTGCTTTTCCCAGAGTCCACTGTCATGTCTGCCCATCTACGTACATGTCACTGAAACAAATGAGCCCTGGTGTCCAGAAAGTTCTAGGCCAGCAGTGGGTGGAACCTGCTCAGGGGCAGGGCCCATATGCCGAGGCAGCATTCGGCCACAGCACTGTGTGCCGCGGGGTTCTCAGGTGCTGTGCTTCGGGGTACACTAGGCGTTCCCTCGGTGACCATCTCTTCCCTTGCAGCCGTTGAATACAGTGACAGTACCCTGGGAGAAGCCAAGCACCTCCTGCTAGGGCTAGCCTCTTTTGTGGAGGATGCACGCGCCTATGTAAAGGGGCAGCTGACCTGCGGCCCTGTTGGAGAGGATGCGCTGTGGGAGAGGTAAGCAGTCGTACGGACTCACGGTCACTCTGGGGATGGACAGGTGGCCAGGATGCAGGGGTCAGCAGGAACACCCGAGCGAGGCGGGTCCCTTGCAGCCTCCTCACCTGCCAGGTGTCACCCCCCACCGCCCTCTGGTCCTGAGTCCCGCACAGGCTGCAGTCACCTAGAGCTGGACACATTTCCCCCTTGTTCCGGTAGCTCACAATTGCCACAGTTGGTAGGGAGGGGACCTTCACTTCTGTAGCTATTACAAAATCACCTGAGGGATACTGTGTGCCCAACAAGTGGGCAGGTTCCCTTTACTCAACAGTTTATTCGGCTAGGATGGTAACTGGGATTATGTTACAAAACCATAAACACAACCTAGGAAAGGTCCCTGAGCTGAAATATCTTTACTTCTTAGGAAAGGATATTTGAGTATCCAGGGTTGGTACCAGGCCAGGCTGGGGCGCCAGAGAGCCCCTGACCTGCCTCATCATTGTAGGTGACTCCCATATCCCACTCCAGGCTGGCTAGCACCAAGAAGGCCGTGAGGGCTGCTCTAGCCAATGACTTTGACACACCGCGGGCAGTGAACACCATCCTGGACCTTGTGCACCATGCAAACAGACAGCTCAGGGCCGTCTCCAAGGTAACTCGAGGGGGGCTGTGGATGTCAGGGCGGGGCTTGTTTTGAGGTATGGGCACTGACTCCTCCCAAAGCTCCCTGGTGTGGGACTTGGCAAGCTCAGCCTGCGGCACATTTCGATCCCTTCATTCGGTAGTAAACACGCGATGGCCGCAGCGGGTGGATCAGCATGTGTGCAGATGGCTGTCCATGGCTGCCAGTGTGAGTTGAGCAACCTTCCTGGTGGCTTGGAGGGGCTGGTGTTTGTTGAAACAGGAAGTTGGGTTGGCTAAGTAGCTCAGTGGTGAAGTGTTTGCCTAGCACAAGCGAGGCCCTGAGGTTCAATCTCCGGGATCCATTGTGTTCCGTCTCTAAAAAGAAAACAGCCCCCAAACAACGAGAAGCTGTCCGTTGAGACCTGCACTCAGATTCCACCCAGCTGGGTCTTGGTCTCCTGCTGGAGCAGCTCCAGCACCTGAGTGAGCACTCACCGTCCTCCCTGTCTGCTCTGCTCTCGGTGCTCCCGGGGCACAACCTCCTTTCCCCATGGGCCCTCTGGTCCCAAGGCTCTCCAGGGTGCTGCCATGGGAGCCCCCTATAATGGGAGCACCTAGGTGGCCATGCGGATCATAGGAGCCCTTTCTTGCCTGTGTGACACGGGGCTCTAGGGCTTTCTTGGTTGGTGCACCACTGTAGTGCATGGCTCCAGGTGGCCATGGAGTTTGGGGTGCTTGAGTAGATTCCCAGATTTGACACCGTCAGTAGCACAGGTGGGTGGTGTCTCCTGATCAGAGCTCATTTCCACACAAGGCACCTGACAGACCATGGCACCTTTCTAATGAGTCCCCTACATGGTCACCGAGGGTTGGGCATTCAGTCCCGGCTTGTTCAGACTGACATTACGTGCCCCACTAGGTCACCCAGCCGTACTCAGGAAAGCTGGCTGTGGGTGGGTCTAGAGTTCCTGAGTGGCACCTGCCAGCTGCAGCCTCCCCTTGACTTCCCAGCATCCCCTGCGGTGAGTCCCACACCACCTGGCCACCTCTGGGGATGGCGACCACGAGCTGAATACAGAACAGGGACAGGCTGGCACCTGCCACTGCAGGATGAGGCCTGGCTCTCGTGGGTCCACGTCTGTGACTGAGCCCCGCAGCTCCCGTCCCCTGCCCCTTCCCAGGCCCCATGCACTGTCCCCATAGCCATGCTTGGCCCACAGGACCCAGCTGTGCAAGTACAGCACGCTGTGACAGGCAGGCAAGCCGAGGCGTTACCAGCATGGCTGCACTGTAGTTTGTCAGCGAGCCTGGCTGTGCGGGAGCCACAGAAACCGAAGCAGAAATGCTCTGACCTCACTTCCATGCTCTTGCAGGAAGCTGGTGGCCCAAGAAGTCCCACTGTGTTCGGGGCCATCATTTCCTACGTTGAGCAGTTTTTCGAGACCGTTGGGATTTCTCTGGCAGATCAACAGGTACATCCATCTCTTTCAAATGCTTTCCTCTGAAACTGCCTATGTGTTGCACTCTCCTTTGGAAAGTGTTCAGTGAAGGGCGCCTAGTTCCTGACTTACTGGGGTGCACAGTACCGGTTAGCTCACCTCCAGCACTGACCGACTCCCAGCAGAGCTGGTGCCACCATTCTGCCCCAGTACAGTAAGGTGTGTGTGAGGACGTTCCCGCCCCCTGAGCTGTGTAGAGATGGCAGTGGGCGTGAGCCAGTTATGTGGGAGGTCCCGTCCTGTCCGGCTGTGTAGTGTTCGCTCTATGTTCCTGGCAGGGATGCTAGGGCCAGACTCTGGCTGTCCGCAGGACACGTGAGTTCCTTGTCCCTTCCTGTGATGTCCAGTTGTACCACATAGAAAGAGCAGGACTGCCGGGTCCTTCCAGATCCCTCTCCTCGCTCAGAGATGCCTAAATGCCTGCTCCACAGCACAGCAGACAAGCGTCCTGGTCATTCGGTTCCAGTTCAGTAAAGTACATGGCTTACGGCATCCACGGGGCTGGCCATGGTCCCTAGGTGTGTCCCAGGCCTCTGGATGTCACTGTAGTTTCTGGGTTAGTGTCCATGCAGGTCTCTCAGTGCACCTGGGGCACATGACTATAGACGTTAGCTGCTGCACCTACCTATCTGTGGATACTGAAGCCCAGGGTCGCTATCCACCCAGCCCCGGCCCTGGTCCCGGCCCAGGCAGATGTACCCAGGAGCTGCACGGGGCAGCTCTTCTCTCTGGGTGGCCCCTCTGCGCACACAACTCCATTCTGCTGTATTCCCTGGCACTGTGTTCTAAAGTCCCCTTTAGGGTCCCTTTGCTTCTCAATTCACTCTGTCATACCTGACAGCTTTAGGCTGACCGGAAGGACAAGGCAATTGCTCAGAAATTGTCCTGGCTGTAGCCAGCTGTACCTCTGTCGTGGTCAGCTAGCATCACTCCGCAGCAATGACAGCCCTGCCAAGGCCTCGCATTCTGTAGCCTCTCCCCGTCTCCCAGGGTGTCCTGCTGGCTTCCAGAAAAAGGTGCTTTCTGCTTTAACAGGGGACTGCCCTTTTGGCCCCTTAGCCAGTGTTTGTACAGCTAGCCAGACTGTCCAATAGCCTACTTCATGGGATCTCAGTATGCGCGCGCGCGCACACCCCCCCCCCCGCGGGTCACTTGACATTGACACCGGCTTACATGCTTGACTACGGCAGAAGGTTTTGTCTTCATTCATGTTTAAGGCTCGGGCTGCTAGATTATCTGGAGATGACAGGATTCTGTTGACACTTGTACCGTCACACAGTTCAGCTGTTGCTGAAGTCTAGGTGGGACAGGGTCAAAGTGGGTTATTACCAGCTAAACGGGAGCCAGGCCAGGCATGAGTCCTGCTGAGCTGACCCTCCCCCACATGTTCTCCAGAAAGGGCTAGCATCAGGAAAACTGATAACGACTTCCAGGTCTCCGCCCAGAACCTAGTCAAGTGTGGTCTCCCAGGCTGTACGTGGGGTCCTGCCTTGCTGGGCAGACTCATTTAACAGTCTGTGGCTCAGTGTGTTCCAGGAGACAGCAGCACCGTGACCCTGCACTGTGTGGTAGATGAACTAGTGCGCTTCAGGCTGAAGGTCCGCCAGTATGCGCTGGCCACACCCGGGGCTACCGGGGAGGCTCGGAAGCAGCAGCTGCAGGAGAGGCAGCCCTTGCTGGAGGCGTGTGACACACTACGTCGGGACCTCATCACCCATGGCATCAATGTTAAGGTGAGCAATACTGCCAACACAGGGGAGAGCAGTGTCACAGGAGACAGTAAAGGGGCAGACGGCGGCTGGTCATCCAGTCCCTGAGACCCACTGGAGGCAGACGTGGAGGGTTGGAGGGGGCGGTGTGTAAGACGGAAGAACTGCGAAATGGGCGAGGAGCTGCCCTGTCAGGCAGTGCTAGCCCCCTCTCCCCCTCTCCTCGGCATCCCTCGCCGCCTCTGGCTTTGCTTTCTGACCTGTCACCTTGAGTAAGAGGATGTGATGCCTTCTCCTTCAGGACAGAGGCAATGCAGCCTCCACATGGGAACTGCTGGATCCAAGGACAAAACACCAGAAACCTGGGGACTGAGGGTGACACAGCTGCACCCCATGCACCTCCACGCCATGACATCTGCTTTTTTTGTGATGAAAACTTTATATTAAAGTTGTCAGTTGTGGCTGTTTAGCCAACAGTAAGATGAGCCTGTGCTGTCCACTGGTGTGTATTCGGAACGGCCTGGTACCACAACGGCCACATTTTCAACATTCCCTTCAGTAAGTTCATGTCTGTTCCGGAGACCTTCCTGGACGTGGTTAGCTGGCCCTTGTGCTCAAGGATTAGACAAGGGGAGCCAGAGAGCAGACCCCACTAAAGAGGCATGCAGCGGGCAGGCCACTCTCAGGAGGGAGGCCAGCAGGCAGAGCGCAGGGCCACAGTGCACAGCAGTGAGCACACGGGCAGCAGACCTGTGGCATCTTGGCACTCCCCGCCACGCTCAAATGACACCCAGGTTTCCTGCCCTTCCCCCAGGCCTCTGTAAGATCTGCTCTGCGTGGCCACTGTCTTTTCTGAGCTACTTCACTAAGTTAACATTCGGCCACTGAACAGAAAACTAGAGGTCCCAAGGCATCCTGGGAGCCTCAGTTAAAAAACAAGTCCTGCACTCCCCAGCCACGAGAAGAGTGGAGCCCTGTGAGGGGCGACTGTCTAGTAATGGAAGGATAGAGCCCTGTGAGGGGCGACTGTCTAGTAATGGAAGGATAGAGCCCTGTGAGGGGCGACTGTCTAGTAATGGAAGGATAGAGCCCTGTGAGGGGCGACTGTCTAGTAATGGAAGGATAGAGCCCTGTGAGGGGTAACTGTCTAGTAATGGAAGGGTGGAGCCCTGTGAGAGGCGACGGTCTAGTAATGGAAGGGTGGAGCCCTGTGAGGGGCAACTGTCTACTACCGAAAAGGCACGAGAAACTGAGAACAACCACAAACTCCAAATGTCCTGCCTCAGAACAAGCCCAGATCCAGTTGGGCTGCTGGGAGGAATTTTATTCTCGTTTTCTTCTCAGCTATTTTTGAGAAGAAAACCATGGAAGACCAGATAGTGTGGTCGTTAACATCTCTACGTTAGTCAGGATAGACGGCTATGTCCTACTCCCGTCAGCTAGTTCAGGCTAAATTCCATCAAGCACCAAGTGCTGCTGGCCCGAGGCTGGGCGGATGGAGGGTTCAGTCTGCGGTGCCCCAGCCTGCACGGGCTCAGGTCGTGAAGAGCCTGCTGAAGGCAGTTCCTACCTCGGCGATCATGTCGGTAGTGGTGGTGGAGCGCCCATACTTCTGGAAGGCCTGATGGTTACACTCCCTTGTGAGTGTGCAAGCGCCCCAGGCAGCCACCAGGAGCGGGCTGGAGCTGCAAGATAAGAACACAATCAAAGGCTCTTGCTGGAGGCCACAGTAAGGGCTCTGGGCTCTGATTTTCACCCCGTTTCTACCTTCAACTCCCAAATAGCAACCTCAAGCCAACTGGGCTTCTGAGAGGCCACTTTACGGCAGCAGCACGCAGGCACGCCCCAAACACGCTCACAAGGATGGGGGAAGGCACGGTGGCAGCGCAGGCCTGAGAAGCACTCGGAGGCCCTGGTGCCATTCCTGGACATGGCCAGAGCCCACAGAGGGGAGGGTTCTCCAGCTGTATGGGGCCTGCTGGGGTGGGGGGGCGCTTTAAAGGTGCTCACCGCTGTTCTAGGAATGTGCCAGAATGCCCGAGGCCTGCATGCAGACCTGCTACTCCATTGCACACTCCATTGCGGGCCACTGGACAAACTGGAACCCCCTCTGCACCACTGCCCTGCATATCTGAGTGAAGGTCAAGGCCACCTGAGACTACCCCACCCCACCTCCACCCCACCCCCTATCTGCACCAGTGGTAGTTTGTGGGGCCCCAGGAGCTGCACATCCCATACCTAGCATGTGTGGCCAGAGGTGTGGGGACTGCCTGTGAGCTTAGCACCTGCTGTCCCAGAGACTCACAGCTGTGAGTGTCCAGGAGGGCCTCTCCTCCAGCCGGCATGCTCTCTACCCTCAGTTTTCAGAAGCCCCTGCTCAACTCCCCACAATGGTATCAATCAACCATGGCTGCTTGGATTAGCACCAGTGCCAGGGCCACATCTTCAAGTGGTAGATTTGTGTGCCGCAGGTGTGTGTGGAAGCTCCTGTGGGCAGGGAACCTTGGCTCCCGACGTCTCCCATGGTGCTGACAGTTCCCCAGGGATATTAAGGAGATTCAACACATGAACAGTATCAAAGCAGACAGACAAAGGTGCGTCATACCCATTTGTTTTCTCTGGCCCGGCACGGAGGGCCCAGTGCACCATGACACCCAGGGATCCTGACAGGAGATCGCCTTGCCCGCCACACCTGCGACTGCTGCCTTCCTGCCTGCACACAAGCACTGCACAGAACAGACACCATGAGCTGCCCCTCCCTGCCTGTTCCAAGGAAGGCCTCCACCTCAGCCCCCACGCCATCTCACATCACGCCTCCGCACCCCTCCGTACCCCACATGGACACCCCCAACAACCACTGTGTACCTGTGACTCGGGTAATGTCTTGAGAACCTGGGGCGGCATCTGAATGTGCTGGGACCAGGAAAGCCTCATTGCTATAGTCTGGGTCCTGACAACATTCTGTGCACACCCTGGCTCTGGGTGGGGTACTCACAGCCTCACACACATGGCCACCCACCGCACCTCGGGGTTCTGGTTTGTTTGTTTAAATAATAAGGTAGTTTTATTATTTTTATTATTGAGTAGAAACACAAGATACCTAACATAATTAGATAGTAGGTTCTAGAGAATTTACAGGACTTAGAGATTTTAGAGTCAAAGAGCTAAGTAAGCCAGTCCTGAAAGACCCACCCCTGATATGAATAAACCCTCATCTGTAGGCTGTCTTGGAAATTTACTTTGAACTTTGTGAACAATTACAATAATTTTCTTTTCATGAGCTTCATCTGTGTTTACTCTCTGTGTGTATGTGTGTCATCTGTCTGTCTCTCTGGTGGCTCATGTGTCTTCTGCTTTCATTTCCCTTATATCCTTGCTTCTTTCTTCAGTTTCATTTGCAAATAACTGTTAAAATGCATGTATGCATCGCTCCACATCTTCCCATTTAATGTTACAGCACTGCCAGCACAACACATAATGATATTTCCAGAGTTTTCAGGTTGTATAACATAGGATAGTTTTCTTGTCGTTTCTTTTAAAGTTTTATTTATATGAGCACACTGTCGCTGTCTTCAGACACACCAGAAGAGGGCATCGGATCCCATTACAGATGGCTGTGAGCCACCATGTGGTTTCTGGGAATTGAACTCGGGACCACTGGAAGAGCATTCAGCGCTCTTAAAGCTCTTATCCGCTGAGCCATCTCTCCAGCCCATCTCTTGGGGTTCTAAGAACTCTAATTTCAGGTTCCTGTCAACAACTGCATCTCGCTAACAGCTACTTCTACTGAATAATCTGATGGCCTGGCTATCTCAGAGTGCAGAGCGGCAGACTTACTAGGGACAGCCACTGCTCCCTGACGCCACTCTGCTCTTGGTTAAGCAGCCCTTAAGCTCCTGGGGGAGGCAACTGGCATTTCCAGTTCATGCCAGCTGAGGTTTCCTTCATGTCCCAGTTAAGACAAAACGCAGCAAAAGACTCAACTGTTCTTATGTGTGGGTGTCTAGGTGAAAGAGAGGTGACAGGCTGGGGTAGTGGCCTAGGATTGTGCAGATCTCTGGCTTAAACCTGCTTCCAAAAATGTGGGGTTTTTTTTGTTTGTTTTTGTTTGTTTGTTTGTAGGAGACAAGATCCCTCTATGTAGTTCTGGTTGTCCTAGAATTCACTATGTAGACCAGGCTGGTCCCACAGAGATCTGCCTGCCTCTACTTCCTGAGAGTTATGATTAAAAGGGATGTGTGGATTGTGTGTGTGTGTGTGTGTGTGTGCATGCACATGCCCTTGCATGCATGAGTGAAAGCATAACAACACTTGTGAGCCTAAAACATGTCTTATGGTCACCACGGCCCTGTGCAAACCTTTAGGAGTGAACACAGAAGGACTTCAAAGCTGTTCAATATATATCACCACCATGCATGAAGGAACGAACAGTTTCCAGACTTGGGCCACCATGGCCTGAGTGACACGCGGAGCCCTTCCTCACTCACCCTGCTGGCCGTCGGAGATCAGGTCCTGCTCTCCTTTCTGGACCACTGTGATGTTCCCCAGGGCCTGGCTGAGCTTCAGTGTGGACCCACTGAGATTTGTGGTGTCCATAGGACTACTGAGCTATAACACAAGACAACAATCACAGAAAATCAAGTCCTCCTGGACCCTCAGGGCTCACTGCTGGCAAAGTGAATACCCACCCTGCCCATCAAGAGTCTCAGATGGTCATAGCCACAGAAATCGGGCACTGGTTAAGGGCTAAGGGAGTAGAAAGTGGCCAGGACATCACTGGCACCAAGCCCTCAAAGGGACTGATACTAGCACGTACCCTAGAGCTTGTTCTCTTGAGACCTGGCTAGTCCGGGTTTGTAGACACGACGCAAATCTGTATAAGGATGATGTGCTGTGCACGCCCCTCCCCCACAGAGCCCAGGCTTATGAGAGGCCTGCTGTCAGGATTCATGGCTTCACATTATTTCACAGCAATTTCGTTCTGTCCCCACGCCCCATGGAGCAGACTCGCACTGCAGCACACAGTGAGTCCCTGGCCCAAGCCTGCCGCACCGCATTCATCCAACAGAATTCACACAGCACTACAGGAGGCACAGGAAGCAAGCATGGTGGATCGCGGCCAAACACCTACAGCTCAGTCTCCCTGCAGACACAGGCCATGGCCGGAGCTGGGCACAACTCTGAGCCATTTCACCCCAGGTCAGGGCAAGAGGCTATGTCCCTTCTCCCTGCGGCCGTGAACTCACCACAGCTTCCCAGAGTCTGCTGAACTCCACGTGGTTGGGGGTGAGAATGGCCTTCTGGTACCCGTGGATGAGGGCTGGCTGCTGGGCAATCAGCCACAGGCCATCCTGTGCAGAACAAGGACGCACCTTCACCGGCAGGCCTCAGAGACCCTGTGCTGACTGTGGGAGATGAGAGGCCACACTCACCGCATCAATGACAACAGGGATGTCCCTGGCCTTGGTCGATTCCAAGATGTCCTGCAGAAAGCAGACACGCTGAACAGTGTGGAGGGCGAGGGCTCTGTGCAGACATAAGCACTGGAGATGCCAGGGAAGTTACACACAGCCTACCTACCTTCAACGGGACAAGGGGCTCAGCTATTCCTCATGGAATGCTGGGAGTGATGGCGTTTACGGCCTGGTGACCCTTTGCTGTCTGGTGAGCCAGGCCCTGACCATGTCTCCCGGGATTTATGCTGTACTTACCCCAGACCCTTGCCCTAGATGGTGAGCATTGCTCCTAGGCCATAAACACACCATTATGAGTGACAGACATCACTTGTGTATCGTTACCACCGCCTAAGTGACTTCTGTGTGATCTTAGGGCCAGGACAATGCTGACAGCACAGGCACCAGGACAATGCTGACAGCACAGGCATTGTTTTTAGTTCAGTCTCCATAGACCCTAAATCTTGGGCGCCATCTCTGAGTCCACAGCACCCATTCTTGTGTAAGAGCCAGATGCACTCTGGAAGAACCTCAGGGTAAGCATGTCTTAAATTGTTGTGCACAAGGACTAACTTATCTGAATTCTTTTTTCCAGAATTGTGCTGTGCTTAAATATGGTTAAAGCCTGTCTCAGGCTCTAAGAAATCTTGGCCCAGCAGCAGTTACCAAAATGGGGCTGATGTGAGCTCCACTCTGACCATCTGTGTCCCTGCCTGCTGTAAAGCCTGCAGGGAGCCTCCTACGGAACAACTGCACCCCTCAAGAGTGGCAAAAGAGCAGACGGGGCTTCCTTCCCGGTCAGGGCACGGGCACGGGCAAGCAAACCAACCGGTGTGGGCGATTACAAACCACTGGGGCAGACCCGGCAGTGTGGGCGATTATAAACCACCGGGGCAGACCAGGCAGTGTGGGCGATTATAAACCACCAGGGCACACCCGGCAGTGTGGGCGATTATAAACCATCGGGGCAGACCCTGCAGGCCTGCCCATGAAGACCACCCCCCACTGCCAATACCCAGCTCACATCACACTTCAGGACTTGAAGGCTGTAGTTTTAGGAACTCTCCAAATCATCGGTTATCCTTTTTCCTTACCATTTCATTTACATGCTTTTAAACAGCAAGTAATTGTAACAACAGTGGACCATTTTCCCAACAGAACTATACCTTGATCCTATACTGAAAGCTTCAGAGGTTTCCTGTTTTAAAGTACTGATACACATATAATCATAATAGTTGTTAATTAATTCTCAACCAGTGTGCTATGAGAAGACCACATGGCAATCAGATGAGCTAGTAAAGTGGTCAGATTGAAGGTGCCTGCTGCCCAACAGGACTGGGTCCTGCAAGTTGACCTCTGACCTTCATCCACACTCGGTAACTGCACATCCACACATGCAGCACATTTTTAATTTAGAAGAAAACAGTGGTGGACAAGGAAAACATGAGGAGAGAAAGTAACTGTAACTGGAGCCTGACATGCTCAGTCCTCATTTCCCAAGGGTCCTGGTCAGGGAGACTGCTGCCAGGAGGAAACACGGACAAAACAACCTGGGGAGGAAAGGGTTTATTTGGCTTACACTACATCACAGTTCACCACTAAAGGAAGTCAGGACAGAAACTCAGACAGGGCAGGAACCTAAGGCAGGAATGGATGAGAGGCCCTGGAGGGTGCCGCTCACTGGCCTGCTGCTCATGGCTTGCACTGCCTGCTTTCTTACAGAGCCAATCACTAACTAGGAAAATGCTCTACAGTCTGCCTACAGCCAATCACTAACTAGGAAAATGCCCTACAGCCTGCCTACCGCCAATCACGAACTAGGAAAATGCTTGCTTACAGCCAATCACTAACTAGGAAAATGCCCTACAGCCTGCCTACCTACAGCCAATCACTAACTAGGAAAATGCCCTACAGCCTGCCTACAGCCAATCACTAACTAGGAAAATGCTCTCCAGCCTGCCTACCTACAGCCAATCACTAACTAGGAAAATGCCCTACAGCCTGCCTACAGCCAATCACTAACTAGGAAAATGCTCTCCAGCCTGCCTACCTACAGCCAATCACTAACTAGGAAAATGCCCTACAGCCTGCCTACAGCCAATCACTAACTAGGAAAATACTCTACAGCCTGCCTACAGCCAATCACTAACTAGGAAAATGCCCTACAGCCTGCCTACAGCCAATCACTAACTAGGAAAATGCTCTCCAGCCTGCCTACCTACAGCCAATCACTAACTAGGAAAATGCCCTACAGCCTGCCTACCTACAGCCAATCACTAACTAGGAAAATGCTCTACAGCCTGCCTACCTACAGCCAATCACTAACTAGGAAAATACTCTACAGCCTACCTACAGCCAATCACTAACTAGGAAAATACTCTACAGCCTACCTACAGCCAATCACTAACTAGGAAAATACTCTACAGCCTACCTACAGCCAATCACTAACTAGGAAAATACTCTACAGCCTGCCTACCCAGTCCTCTGGAGGCATCATCTCAATTCAAGCTCCGTCCTCTCTGATGACTCTAGCTTGTGTCAAGTTGACATAAGACTGTCAGCACACTGAGAAAAGTGCCTGGAAAAGAAACATATATTATGTCTGGCACTGGCCCAAGTTCAAAAGTCCCCTAAGCAAGGTCTAGGCACATGAGCCTCAGAGAAACCCATTTCCTTCCTTAACAAAGATCTGCCTGTGTGCCATGACTCTGGCTTTACTGTTAACCCAAAGGGTGCCGCAATTCAGATCTTAGGTCCATTTCTGATTTTATGGTCTTTGGCGATGTGGCACCAAGGTCTCTTGTAGTTTCCCGATACAGCACAGTAGCAGCCAAAGCTAACACTGGACACTGGAGAGGTTTGCCACAGCGGGCGAGCCATGCCTCTCAGGATGAGCCACGGCACCAGAGCAGAGCCCTGTGAGGGTGTGTGTGTGACCATAACATCACTCAAAGACACAGCCCGACAGTAAGTACACAGCTCAGAGAGCTATTAAAGTGGATTAGATTCCCCTACCCCAGGCAAGTATCTCTGGGAGCCACAGAGCAGGCTGCAGAAGAAGCATGGTGTGACGAGGGCATTCCAGATAACAGGTCTAAAGCAGCCTGTGAACGAGATGCTCACTGCGAAGGCAGCAGTCCTGGGGAGCTGTATTCAAGGGTGCAGCACTAGGAGGCCGAGAACCCTATCTACAGCGTCAGCTCCCATGGCCCCAGCCTCTTCTGCAAATCAAGGGACTGATTCTAAGACTGAGGAAAGTACAGGCTCCATCGGAGCCAGACCCAGACCCCGTCACTTGGGACCCTGGATTCACCAGGATACTGACTGATGCGGGAAGGAGGGGACGACTGACATACTGCATTATGAACGACAGATGTGGCAACCTGCCGCCCAGTCACAACAGCACAGAATCCATTCCTGTGGCAAGCAGGTTCACACGAGAAGGAACACAGACCTGCTGTGAGTCTGTCCAAACCTCAGGTTTGCTGACCTCCATGAAACCAGACGGGAAATGTCATGCAACCTGTGCTCTCTGCGGCTGCATGAAAAACCTCCAGAGTAGACACCAATCCGCCCTGTTCGGGAAGCTCCTTACCACTCGTGGAGCCTCCCCTCCTCTCCCCTCCCCTCTGCCCCACAGCACATCCCCATCCGCTCCCAAAGACCAGCAGCAGCAGCAGCAGCGGCGGCAGCACTGGGCCTGAGGAACGAAGGGAATGCCTGCGCCCCAGTGTTGTTCCTGAGGGACAGTGCTTAACAGGACACCACTTACCCTCACATTGCTGAGAAGAAGGTCATCTCTGCCTAGACCAGGTCCCACGACAAGGGCATGCAGCCTGGGGAGCCATTTCTCCACCTCCTCAACAGCATTAGAACTGTCACTAACAAAAGAAAAAGGCAGAATGGGTTTCTCCAGGCTTTCTTTTGTTTATCTGAAACCTCGTTGTGTGTGTGTGTGTGTGTGTGTGTTGGGGACTGAACCCAGGACCCTGAACACGTAGGGAAGTGCCCTACATCTCGGCTCTAAACCATTTTATCGTGAAAATAATTCAGGTGTCTAGTGAATGTGTGCTCTAGTACAGAAGCTCCCAGGGACCCTGTCCCGAGCCACTGCTCATGTGCACATCCCACACACTCACATTCCAGACGGAATACCACAAGAAGTCAGGGCTGGGTCAGCACCAGTGACTCAAGTGCAGACTGTTGGCTAAGCAACTAACCCACGGCCCTGACTTTCCCTCCCTAGGATGCATCTGACCTTTGCCAGAGGTCAGAAGAGGGCATCAGCCCCCTGAAGCTGGAGTTAAGAGATGGCTGTGAGCCGCCATGTGGATGCTTGGACTAGAACCTGACTCCCAGGCACAAGCAGCCAGTGCTCTCAACTGCTGAGCCGCTGTGGTTAAGGTGGGACAGAAAGAACACGGTCCTGAGCTCCCTAGGCACGTCCCGGTTCTTGGTGGCACTGCCCAGGGACCCGGGGCACTCTCATCAATGAAGCTCTGAGGAGCCCCTGGAGCACACACTGCTCAGCTCAGAGCTACCCAGGGACCCTACAGACCCCAGTCACTGAGAGCACGGGCCTAAGGCCACCTTGTCCCCACCCAGGCCCCAAAGTCCCCACACACGGCACAGCATCTGCCGCTCCTGAGCCCTGGGTCTCTCCTCGGTCCTCCTTGCTGTTTCATGCTGATGCAAAACAGTGGATGGACTCACTATGATATTCTTTTTGTTTGCGGTGCTGTGGAGCAAACCACTCTGTGAACTACATCCTAGAAACTTTCAGAAGTTTCTTTTGAGATAGGGTTGTTAGTTGTCCAAGCTGGCCTCCAATCCACAAGCCTCTGGCCTGAGCGAACCCTAAGGAGCCTGGGGTGACAAGTGTGTGCCACGAAGCCCAGCAGACACAGGAGTGTGACGGTGCTGCGCAGGGAAAGACACTCATTCTGCACACTCACAGGACTGGGTGGACGATCAGCTCTGGGCTGTAGGACTTGATCACAGGCGCGGCCTCCCTGGCACAGAACACGTGGGTCAAATCTGCACCCTGAGAAGTGAGAGGTGGGCTCAGAGAAGGCCATGTTCAACTCGACCACACGCACGCGCACACACACATGAGCTGAATTGTCCATATGTAACTAAAGCAAATGTTCCGTGATAGAAATTCAGTAACATCCCGGGGAAATGGCGCGCGCTTGTGTGTGACGGTGTGCTGTGCACATGTGGACCCAGGGCAGGAGGAGGCATCAGGCACGCTGCTTCCTCAGTCTCTGCTTTACTCCCGGGGCAGAGTTACTCCCGGGGCAGAGTTTCTCCCGGAGCCTGGAGCTGGGCTGCTGGCCAGTGAGCCCCTGGAATCCCCGTCTCACAGCGCTCCCTCCGGTTGCCACAGTTTTGGTAGGTGGCAGGATGTGAACGCAGACCCTCATGCCCATGTCTCACGTGTTCTTACAGGCAAAGCCAATTCCCCAAGTCCCTAAACAACCTAACTTTTAACCAGAGAAACCCCAATGAAAGACTCTGAGGTAAACTTACCACTTTCAGAGCTGAGATTCCTGCGAAATATGGTGCTCCTGTGTACCTGAAATGGAGAGCCTGCAGTCAGAGCCTCAGCGGAGCAAACACGTTTGCAGTTATGTTACAGGACAGGCAGGTAAGAGTTATATGTCAACATATATGAGTGGTCAACAAGTGATAGAGCTATATGTCAACGTATACGAGTGATCAACAAGTGACAGACTCCAGCTCAAAACCCAAACTCAACACAGAGGAGAGGACTCAATAAACGGTCACACACAAACAGAATTAGAGAGGCGTCACATGACATCTGTGATCAATTGTCACCACTGGCTTGTGCAACTGAGGTGTCCATACCGACTACAGAGAAGAGCTAGCTGGCTACAGGCTTTCGTCAGGGAGAAGGTGGAGATGACTACCACCGAGGCAGTCAGTAGACACCAGGTCCTCGGGAGTGGGAGACCCTGCCTTCTCTGAGTGACATAAGCAGAAGCCACAAAGGGCCACTGGCCACTGCACCCCGCTGTGTGGTTCCCAGCATCCTGCCTATGCTCTGATGGCACAGCAGACGTCCTTGACATGGTGTTCAAGCAGAGTCACTGTGCTCATGGCCGCTGGTATGTCCTCTGCCCAGAGAAACACACCAGGGGCAGAGAGATGCTTAGCACGCAGAACCCGAGACTGTCCTCCACGTGGGACCTGCTCTTCCACAGCAGTGTCACCAAAGTGGGTCCAAATCACCAGAGAAGGGCCACACGGCCCCCCACGCTCCCACTCCTGCACGGTTGTACTTCATGACAAGACACTGCCACAGGCGCTCACAGGCCTCCAGCACCCGGAGGCCAATGGGGTGCAAAGGCGCTGAGGTGATAACAGATGCCAAGAGATGAGGGGAGTGTTACACCAGATGGACGGAGCATACCAAAACCACACTGAGATCCAGGCTGGAGAAATGGGGCTAGAAATGACTTCTAGAGGACATGATTCGGATGAGTATGAAGTGAGCGGACAGGACTTAAAGTGCAAACAAGTGGGGCACAGAAGGTGCGGGGCTCCAGATTACCACGGCTGCTGCCCACCAAGCCCACTGCTGGCCAGCCACAGCCACAGCACATCAGGAACCTGCGAGGAGGGGCACAGGGTTGGCAGGAGAGCAAACACGACCCACAACACACGCAACTAACTGTACCAGCTAACAGTTCAGGGCAAATTCCAAATCCAATTCTGAATGAACACTCAGACGGAAAGCAGAGCCTGTGCTGGGACCACGCGGCGACTCTGTCGCCAGAGCTCTCCGCAGCCACTTGTGAAGCCGTGAGGTGAGGCACGGCACGGAGGCGCAGGGCAAGGGTGACCGCTGGCTCAACTGCAAAGGAAGGCATTTCAAACGAATGCAAAGCAAAGCTAAGAGAGGAAAAGGAGGCGCGGGGTAAGATAAACAAGGAGCAGCCAGGCTAACTCGGGCGCCAGCGATGCCAGCATTTGGAAGGATGAGACAGGAGGATTCCAGGTTTGAGGGTAGCTTGGCGGGAAACTATCTCGAGAAAAATAATGTAGCCATGTATTTACAGGGGTGTGATGTAAGCGTAGGCAGAAAGTAAGCAGGCTCTCAAACAGGAACCAGGGAAGAACAGGGCCCAGAGGCAGAAGGACTCACAGACAAGGACAGGTGCTGGGGGGATGGGGGGAGAGAGAGAGAGAGAGACATGATAACATGGGTCTCAAGAAAACAGACAACAGAACGCCATGCATGACCTAGAAACCTCCTCCACCTGCACAGCACACCGGGGCCTACTGAGTGCTCACATGTGCAAAAACCCCTAAGAGAGGCTGCCCAGGCCCACGGGAGCTCAAAGCCCACCTTCCACATGGCACATGGACACACCACTAGGGTGAGAGGATCCAAAGCACAACATCAACACCAACACTGGTGGGCAAGCCGTCCGGACCCCTCAGCCTTAATCTTGGTCAGAAAGGTTATCGGTGAGAGAAGTACGCTGCATCCTATCAGACTGCATTTGGAAACAATCACTGCATTTGCATGGATAGGCAGATGGACAGACGGATGGGGAAGGTAGGTGCACAGGGGAAGGCAGATAGAGACGGGCAGGCAGGAGGGAAGGGCCTTTCTACACAGTCTCCAGACAGCACTCACTCTTGACAGCCCCCGACTATGCCTATTCTTCCATCTTGCCCCTTGTGTTTCTTCGACGTCAGAGCAGGCACAATGTTTCTCACCAACTGAAAAAGGTTTTCCATGTCCTTTGTCGCGTGTGCTGTATGGAGGGACAATGCTCTTTGTAAAACTGCAAAACAGGAGAATGAAATCATTAGAGGCCATCCAACATGCTTCCCAAAGCTGACTGCGTCAACTCTCGAGTTTACCAGAGTTTCTTAGTTCTTGGGGAAGTGATGGTCAGAAGTGACAGGTTAATAGCAGCGTACTGTCCACCAAGCTTGTGTGTGTGTGTATGTGTGTGTGTGTGTACACAACTCCACCAAGCTTTCTGTGATGTGCCTGATACTGTATGTGTGTGTGTGTGTGTGTGTGTGTGTGTGAAGACTGACTTCATCTTCCATAGTTTTATCAACCTAAAAATACAGATCATTGAACACATTCTCTTTCATTTCAACGCCAATCTTTCCTGGAAAAACAAGCTCCCATTCGCAACCTTCCATTTAGTCAGAAGCCTGACAGAGCCATCCTGTTATCCCCAACTGCTTTCCCACACTCAGATACTAATTAAATAATAACTGGGAAATGCTCTAAACATAGCACAGCTCCCCCCCCCGCCCCCCTGCTCTGGCCCCGTTCACTCCGGCCCATAGGTTTTTTATTTGTTTTTCATTACGGATTGTTGTGAACCACCATGTGGCTGCTGGGATTTGAACTCATGACCTCTGGAAGAGCAGTCAGTGCTCTTAACCACTAAGCAATCTCACCAGTCCAACATAGCACATCTTAAATCAGGTTCAAGGTGGCACTGTGGAGCAATTGTACCACTTCGAGTTGTGTTTAATTACCTCCATTTTAATTGGCCTTTCTTGCAAAGCTTCCTGTGGAGGTGTACTTTGTCTGAGTATTTACAACGGCTCAGCTGCAGGGAAACAACCCTAGGCATATATTCTCTAGAATCATAAAGCACGCATCTGTATGCACTATCTACAGTCTAGAACTTAAGGATCCCTGAAGACAAACACTATTTTCCCAAATGAAGCACCCACTCAGGACAAAGCTCCCTCAGCTCCTTGGAGGAGCGATTCCAGCCTCTCCCAGCCTGACTTTACTCAATAAAACGTTCCACCATATTCCATTGGGGTGTCGGTAGTATGTGCACATGAAGACCAAAGGCCGCCGGGCGGTGGTGGCGCACGCCTTTAATCCCAGCACTTGGGAGGCAGAGGCAGGAGGATTTCTGAGTTCGAGGCCAGCCTGGTCTACAAAGTGAGTCCCAGGACAGCCAGGGCTACACAGAGAAACCCTGTCTCAAAAAACCAAAAAAAAAAAAAAAGAAGGCCAAAGGCCAACCTTGGAACTGTTCTTCAGAAGTAGCCTACCTTGTTTTCTCCCTTTGTGTGTGTGTAGAGGAGGGGAGTGTGCACATGTGAACTTGTGTGTGTATGGAGGATGTAATGAGTGTGCACATGTGAACCTGTGTGTGTACGGAGGTTGTAATGAGTGTGCACATGTAAATCTGTGTGTATGGCGGGGAATGTAATGAGTGTGCACTTGTAAACCTGTGTGTATGGAGGGATGTAATGTGCATACACATGTGAACATGTGTATGTATGGAGGATGTAATGAGAGTGCACATGTAAACCTGTGTGTGTATAGAGGGATGTAGTTGAGTGTGCACATGTGAACATGCATGTGTGTGGAGGATGTAATGAGTGTGCACATGTGAACATGTATGTGTATGGAGGATGTAGTGAGTGTGCACATGTGAACATGCATGTGTGTGGAGGATGTAATGAGTGTGCACATGTGAACATGTGTGTGTATAGAGATGTAGTGAGTGTGCACATGTGAACCTGTGTGTGTATGGAGGATGTAGTGAGTGTGCACATGTGAACATGCATGTGTATGGAGGATGTAATGAGCATGTACAACATGTATGTGTATGGAGGCATCAGGTTAATGTTGGGTGTTTTCCTCAGTCACTTCCCCCTTACTTTTTGAGCCAGGGTCTCTCATTGAGCCCAGGGCTGTTTGTTTTGGCTAAACTGAATGCACAGCAAATACAGGACCCTCCTGTCTGTGCGTCCCAGCACCACAGTCCCCACACCTGAGCAGCAGTCACCTTGGACTGAGCCATCACTCAGGTCCACCTTACTTTTTGAGCCAGGGTCTCTCATTAGGACTTGGGTCTTGTTGATTATGCTCAGCTGGCTGACCAACGAGCCCCACGGATCCTGTGGCCCCCTCCTGGCACTGGGCTTACGAGCACACACCACATGCCTGGCCTTCCATGGGGGCTGGAGAGAGAATCCAAGTCTTCATGCTTACGTGGCATGTGCTGTATGGACTGGAATGTCTCTCTGACCTCGCCAAGTACACGAACAGTCCCAAATGTAAAGACGGTACTGATAGCCACCACCTCAACCACTTTTATCAACTCCAAAGCCCACACAAGGTGAAAACGTAATCTGGTCCACAGGGAACCTCTGGCAGAGAAAGTCCCCCACCAGGCTTGACAAGGAAGCTTCTGGCCTCTGTCTCAGGAGCCTGTCATCGAGAGTCACCTTCTGTCCTTGGTGCTCCCTCCCACCCAGACTGAGCTGCCCATTCTCACCTCTCCTCAGCACCTTACAAACCACCCACACTCCCAGCCTGGCCTGTCTTCACCACAGAGGCCCTGACAACACAAGCCCTCTCCTGGATCTCCCAGGATACACTTGAATGAAAACATTCAGCGTATGTATGCCACCTGCACAGGACTCAATGTCTACTGCAGGGGGAGAGATAGCTGGGAAGACAGTTTGTGGCTGTTCCAGCGGCATGGCTTCTGAGCAAACACCTGCCCTCCACTGAGCGTCTACTTACCCATCTGAGACCTGCCCACACGTTATAAACCCTCTCTCCCGCAAGCCCCTCCTATCACTCAAGGCAAAAGCGTGTGGTCTCAGTCTTTGTGCTTAAGATCATACTGCCCAGTACAGCTAATTCCACCCATGTACAGATGAGGAAACAGGCTCCAGAGGTGCTAAGATGCTATGGTCAGCTGCTAAGCGAAGCGGGCACCTTGGGGACAAACTCCTCCATCTTTGTACCTTTAGAGTTGTTCCTTCTGTTCCAGCTAATATCGAGAGAAACTTGCAGAGACAGCTGGGGTCGCAAAGTCGTGAAGACCATTCTTCTAGACAACTAAAAGAATGATTCAATAAGTATGCCTAGAAATATTTATGACCCCAAACTGAGCACAGCAAGAAGGGCTTGCTTCTATCGTCTTCAGCCTCTGAGCATGGACCCTCTTGCTTTTCGCTAACCGGCCCGGAAACATGTCTACATCCTTTCTTCTAGACGACCCTAAAACTGAGCATGCTTAGAAAAGTACAGCTTAGGCTGGGCAGTGGTGGTGCACACTTTTAATCCCAGCACTTGGGAGGCAGAGGCAGGCGATTTCTGAGTTTGAGGCCAGCCTGGTCTACAGAGTGAGTTCCAGGACAGCCAGGGCTACACAAAGAAACTCTGTCTCGAAAAACCAAAAAAAAAAAAAAGAAAAAGAAAAAGAAAAACACAGCTTAAACTAGGATGCGCCAGCCCCTAAAACACATTCTAGGAACAGTAAAATCCCCTCCCCCACGTGGAATGCAGGGAGGGGACTGCTCTGGGAGTAACTGCAGCTGTGTCCTGCTCCTATTACAAGGGACCTGTCTCCAATCCTTATCTCCTGGCTGTGCTCCTGACTCAGTGTTCACCAACATGTGGTCCATTACACCGTGTTACAAAAGTGCTGCTGGCTGTGGGCTAAATAATATGTTCTTTAACCAGTGATTCACCTGACTAACCAAAAGAGTAAAATCTTTCTCAAATGGTCTCTAAAATCATTTGGGAGGGATTAAAAAAACAAACAAACAAACAAAAAACATGTTGTTATGAAGTCATGAAGTTATGTCAAATAAAATCCAAACTACCAACCTGCACTACGCCCCCCCCCCCGCCCAGTCCTTCGAAGCAGCTGCATCTACCACACAACTCTCCCACACTTCAAGGACACTTCAGTTGTGGAAGGATAGAACGTTCTAAGACAACAAGTATTTTAGGGAGTTAAATATTTACTATTTACTTATTTTAACTTGTCTGTGGCCTAACATTCTTGTGATAAGCAAACTTCCCAAATAATATCACTAAGTTAACAGACCCTAGTTATGCCAACTTCACACAACTGGGAAGAGGGAGTCTCAACTGAAGGACAACATACATCAGTTTAGCCTGTGGAATGTCTGTGGGGAGCTGTTTTGCATTTTTGATTAGCGTGGGATCTGACTGTAAGCAGTGCCACTCCTGGACAGGTGGAGGCAGGAGGTATTGGATGATAGGAGAAAGCAGGCTAAGCGAGTAAACAGAGTTCCTCCATGGTCTCTGCTTCAGTTCCTGCCTGATGTCCCTTCAAAATGGCTGCAACCTGGAAATATAAGTTGAAATAAACCTTTTCTCCACAGGTTGCTTTTGATCACGGTGATTAACATGGCAACAGACAGCCAACTAGAAGTCTACACCCCAAAAGGAGAGAATGCTAAGATAACAGCTGAGACTAACTCGAATTTTCCAGCTGTGCTGTCACTGAGGTATGTTGCTCTCTGTCCCGTGACTATCAATCTGTTCCACAAAAGGATGCCATTAGGATAACCTGAACACACTGAAGAGTCAGGCACTTCACACCAAGACAGAGAGCTCTGGTAGTAAAAGGCTCAAGGGAAGTCGATCAGATTTCCCAACACTTTACACTGGATCAAGTTTTAGTTGGCTTACTGCCACTCCTAGTGGATTTATCCCCTAAAGTATTAAGAGGCTACTTAAAATATAAATACTATTTACCTAAGCGACTTTGTCGCCAAGACCATCCGAGTCTGGATAAGCAGGTCGAGCCTGGTTGCATTTTTGTTGGCTTTAAAGAAACTGCTGCTGAGGAAGACAACCACGGCTTCAAAAGGCCCCAAGTGCTTTAAGTTAATCTGAATTCTAAGCTGGAGCATATGACAGCAATCCTTATATTAAGTGAGATTCACCCTAAGCACAGCCAGTTTTCTTTTCCTTTTAAAACTATTTTTATTTATAGTACACTGTAGTTGTCTTCAGACACACACCAGAAGAGGGCATCGGACCCCATTACAGATGGTTGTGAACCACCTTGTGGTTGCTGGGAATTGAACTCAGAACCTCTGGAAGAGTAGTCAGTGCTCTTAACCGCTGAACCATCTCTCCAGCCCAACACAGACAGTTTTAAGGTCTAAAGTCCAGAACTCTACCAGGTCTTTGGCAGAAATTTAGCAAGTCTGCCGGGCAGTGGTGGCGCACGCCTTTAATCCCAGCCAGCACTTGGGAGGCAGAGGCAGGAGGATTTCTGAGTTCGAGGCCAGCCTGGTCTACAAAGTGAGTTCCAGGACAGCCAAGGCTACACACACAGAGAAACCCTGTCTCGAAAAACCAAAAAAAAAAAAGAAAGAAAGAAATTTAGCAAGTCAATCTAGTAATGAAACCTCAGTAAGTACGAAGAAAAAAAAAAGAGTTGCTAATCAAAATGTCTGAAAATGTAAGGCCATTACCAAGAGAAAAAGAGTCTTTAACTAAAGGGGTGTATAGAAGCCTTCTTATGGGTGTGATACACTAAGTACGGACTTGGAGGTACCACCTCTCCAGGGCTTTCAGAGCTAGGGCAGCCTGTCCCCAGCTTACAGGTACTGGCAAGTCAAGCCAGTGTGTGTACGCGATCCAGCTCATGAAACGGCCCGCATCTCCCGCACAGGTCCCCAATAATTCGCCGGAGCGGGGCAGCCTAATCCTCACACAGGCCGGTCCCACCGGCTTCTCGGAGCTGCACGCGCAAGCGCCAGGCAGAAGCCACCCCGGCCGGTACCTGCGTGCAGCGGCGACCATTGAAACGCGATCGCGGCGGAGAGCAGCGCCACCACGGCCGCCGCAGCCCCACACGCGTGAACGGCCATCCGCGGGAAGCCGGTATCGATCTTACCTCCCCCGCAGGCGCGGATTGCCACACAGCGGATTCCCATGGCGGTCCAGCGGACTTCCGGGTTCCCAGCTACCCCCGCGCGGTCGCCGGGCCACCGCCATTGGTCTTCTGCGGCCCCAGCTTCCGGCACCGCCGGAAGCGTACCGGAGGATTCGTCCCTCCCCCAGGGTCAGTGTCCACCAATTACCCTCCGCTTGCCGCTCAGATTGACCAGCAAGACACCCAATCCGGATTGGCCCAGATAAAGCATTGGCGTGGTAGCGTGCTCACTGAAAACCTTGGCGGTTTAGGGTCCAGTTTCCTTTTAAGTCTGTAGTGTTTTGTCCGTGGACGTTATAGGACACAATTCACTTGGAGGCCAGCTCCCTTGGAAGCCTGCCTGTAGCTGTGCTGCCCAAATAGATGATGTCCTTGCCCCTGGTGAGTCCCACAGCTGGGTCTACAAGATCTTACTCAGCCAAGCATCTCTCAAACCATCTTCTGGCCCCAGCTCCTCGAGATCTTTGTCGTCTCAGTAGAAGATAGGGAACCTTATGAGTACAACACTTAAGCCCCTAAACCGGAAAGCATCCCGACAGCTCATCCATGCCTCTTGTGATACGTCCACTTGTACACTGTAGGTGATGACCAGAGCCGCTTAGGTTGTTTTCTACAAAGTGACACAAACTGATGGCCTCAGTGTATAAACTAAACCTCCATGGTATGGCTAACCAGAAGGTTTTTATTGTAGATGTCAGAGAGAGAGAGAACAACCAGAGGCATCTGGAAGAGTCCAGAGAGAGAAGTAGACTGGACGTGGTCAGCAGACTGGACATGGTCGGGGCTATCTGTGAGAGAGGGAAGAACAGCAGAGGTGAAGGACAGAGTATAGTGAGAGAAAACATCGTGAGAACAGTAGGGGTTTACGGAGAGCAAACGGGCGGTGTGGGGAACCTGTGCGCTGGAGGAAGTTGAGGGTGGTGAGGTGACATAAGGTGGTTAGGAGGAGGTGAGAAGGTTAGCGTGGACTTTGAAACGTGTAGCAGGTGCTTGTGATACTGAGGGCGCCTGGAGGCCAGGATGAGCTTTTTTTTTTTTAAATTTTTATTTTAATTTTAGTTTTTTATTTTTTATTAAACTAATAAAATTTATTTGAAAATATACAACTCAGTATTGACATTTTTTAAGTCATCAGAATAATTTTTAATAGTTAAATGCCTCTTAAAGATATATGATATCTTCTGAAGCTAAAAGTAATATGCACTCATCCAGTTTTTAAAATCTATTTGGAACATTAAACATGATAGGAGTAGAAAAAGGTCTCTTGGGCTAGAGAGATGGCTAGGTGGTTAAGAGCACCGACTGCTCTTTCAAATTATACTTATATATAATAAATAAATCTTTAAAAAAAAGAAAAGACGGGCGATGGTGGCGCACGCCTTTAATCCGAGCACTTGGGAGGCAGAGGCAGGAGGATTTCTGAGTTCGAGGCCAGCCTGGTCTACAGAGTGAGTTCCAGGACAGCCAGGGCTACACAGAGAAACCCTGTCTCGAAAAAAACAAAAAAAAAAAAAGAAAAGAAAAAATCTCTTATGAAGTCCTCTATAAAAGGAAATTATGAAAAAGGTAGTTTCTTTTTTAAGATTTATTTTATGTATATAAACAGAGGAGGAGCTTTGATATGCTCATAAGCATCACAGGTAGCCACGTGTCCTTTATGCCCAGAGGCCTAGGGGAACCAACCAGCTTCACAAATCCCTGAGGAATGCTGGCTTTTATCTAATACCCAGAAATTCTTTTTTATTTATTTATTTTATTATATGTAAGTACACTGTAGCTGTCTTCAGACACCCCAGAAGAGGGCAGCAAATCTCATTACAGATGGTTGTGAGCCACCATGTGGTTGCTGGGATTTGAACTCAGGACCATTTGGAAGAGCAGTCAGTGCTCTTAACCTCTGGGCCATCTCTCCAGCCCACACCCAGAAATTCTATAGTCCAGGTTGAACTTATTTCTGGATAATTGGACTGCCTTTTGGAGTTTGGGGAACCGGAGTTTCCTTTAGTCCTAACATTAAGGAATGTTCGACCCTATGGTGTTGTGACACTATTGTTACAATGTGTTACTATTGCAGTAATTTTTATAGGGCGTTTCCACCCGTTCTAACCCATTGAGCTCCCAAATAAAAGACCCAGAAACCTGGTATTTTATTAATGAGCTGTCAGCACTGTGCCGGGCAGGTTCTGAGCTCTTCTAACCTACATCCCAGCCGTAGGCCCTGTGTAACTTTCCAGCCAAATCTTGCTGTGTTTGCTCTGCTCCATGTATGTGCTCAGGGCTGTTTTCTCCTGGCCACATGCTATGGTCCATCCTGCCTCATGGAGACCTCCTTTCCCCCTACCTCTTCCCTTCCCCTCACGGTCTCTACCTGAGACCCCCTACTCCATCTCTCGTCCTGTCTTCCTTTCTCTCCCCTGCCCAGTCACAGGCTTTAACCTTTTATTGTCCAATCAGAGATTATTGACATTCTTTACAGCACATTGGTCAATACAGTGCCCATGTCCAGACTGCAACCTGATCTTGGGACTCAGAACTCAGCATCTGAATACACAACCCACACAACCCACCCCAAGATCACCCCTCTTTTTTTGGGGGGGGGTTTCAGACAGAGTTTCTCTGTGTAGCCCTGGCTGTCCTGGAACTCACTCTGTAGACCAGGCTGGCCTCGAACTCAGAAATCCGCCTGCCTCTGCCTCCCAAGTGCTGGGATTAAAGGCGTGAGCCACCACTGCCCAGCAATCACCCCTCTTTTAATCCAATAAAAGGCTCTCATAGTAATGAACTATATGCAATAAAAACAATTATAAAAAATATTATATAAGAGTTACATTCACAGGCTGAAGAGATGGCTCAGCGGTTAAAAGCACTGACTGCTCTCCCAGAGGTCCTGAGTTCAAATCCCAGCAACCACATGGTGGCTCACAACCATCTGTAATGAGATCTGATGCGGGCTTCTGGTGTGTCTAAAGACAGCTACATTGTACTCATATACATAAAATAAATAAATCTTTTTTAAAAAAGTTACATTCACTCCGAATTATTACGAACTTACTTATTATTACTTACTTATTATTACTGTTTCATCTGGGCTGCTCTCAGCTCCAGTTGGGCAGCACTCACGGCCACACCCTCTTTTCTCTTAATAAATGACCACTCTTTCTCCTCTCTGTAGAGTGCCTTATTGGGGTGCCATGCCACCTGGCAGGGATTTGACATCCACCAATGTGTAGTTCCTCTCTCAGCCTTTGAGCGGGAGCTCCTGTGTTAGCCATAATCCCCTCCACCTGGGGTGGAGCGCTCAGACCAAGGTGAAGCCCATTGTTCTTCAAGGACCTGCAGTTTCCTGAAAAATACTAGTCACCCGTGGAGAAGCTTCCAGCCTTTGGGGGAAGGGTTTCCCCTGCCTATATATTTGGAGTTCTCCATTAAACTGTGAAACCTTGAATAGCAGGTGTTGTCTTGGTCTCCATCTCTTTTCGCCGCCTTCCCATAGATCCCCAGCTTCCCTTCCAGGTAACCCATTCGCTGTAACTGCGGGCAGTTACACCTCTCCTGCGTGTCTCCTCTCCGAACTCAAGTCCATGAAGCCTAAGAACCACCTATGTCTCTTCTGCCAAGCTATTAGCTGTTGGCATCTTTATTTACCAATCACAAATGGAGGCAAGGTCACTCAGTGCTTTACATGCAGACTCTCTTGTCTTTGGGGCAGCCAGTCTTGGGGACCCAGATTAGCATTAGAATGCAAGCAACATTAGACTAACCCACTACAAAGGAGCTTTAGGATTGAAAGGATCATAGGTTTGGCACCATTGGCTCAAGAAAGCCAGGATAGGCTACTGATGAGGGTGCAGCAGAGACCCCAGCATACTGGAAATATTGGAGGCATGGCACAGTCACCCATAGTCACAGAGATGAGCTGGCCTGAGACTGCTGTAAATAGCAGAGTGTGAATATCAAAGCCCTTTGGAGCCCAAGGTATCATGAGTGACCCCTTGACATCGGATACCGAGTTATTTATATTACTGGAGTTTGTTTTGCTTTGTTCAGATTGTGACTGCCTTCTGGTTCTTCCCTCTCTCTCTCACACACAGACCTCTCACATACACACCTCTCTCACATACACACATACAACACACATGCATGCACACACATCCCTTTCTCTCACACCTCTCCCTCTCCTCCTTGCTCTCTGTCTCTCTGTCTCTCTCTCTCTGTCTCTCTCTCTCTCTCTCTCTCTCTCTCTCTCTCCCTCTATCTCTCTCTCCACATACACACACACACACACACACACACACACACACACTTGGCACCTTCCATGTGGTGCAGTGAGTTCACCATTGAGGCTCGTGAATTCTGCTTCAGGTACAATGAAGCGTTTTAGTATCTCTGTGGGCTCTCCAGAGTTTCTGAGCTGACACAGACATTGTGTTTAGAATGAGTTGGTTTCCTTTGCAGAAGTAAGTAGCCTGCATAAGGGCAGGTTCAGAGTCACAATGTCACTTACCAAATGTCTGAGAAGTCCTTAGTTTAGACAAGTTATGAGAAAGGTAATTGAGCCAGAGGTCACACAGATCATCCTGGAGAAAGCTGAGGAGAGATGACACTCCAAGCAGAGAGTGGGATGTGTTTGCCTTAAGAGAGGCAGGGATGGGGGCAGGCTTTAAATCACAGACGATAAGTGGTTACTCATCCCGCTGCTGCTGCCTACTTATAGGTCACTCTGCACTGGACCTCAGACAGAACGTTTCTGTCAGTTTCAGTTAGTCCTGATATTCTCCGTCCAGGTTGAAGATGACAAAATTGCTTCCTTCATCACACCTGGCCAGCCGGAACACTGTAGCAGGGTTTAAAACAATGTTTCTTCTGACTGAAAGGAAAAAACTGTCACGGTAACTCCGTGTTCCTCTGGAGATATGTTTGTGTCCTTTGCCTGTCCTGTGATTGTAACAAGCCCAGCTCTTGGGATTCTTGACTCTCCTTTCTTGTTCCCCTGGCCAGGCCACCCTGTTCTGTGTGACAGTAGTAAGGATTATAACTAACTTTGTCCTATTTCTGACGTTAATGAAAATGGTTTTAAAATTAAAATGAACGGGCTGTGGAAGTGCACGCCTGTAATCTAGCACTTAGGAGACCCTGTCTCAAAACTACAAGATAAAATAAAAGCTTAAAATTGAACAGGAAACATGAGGTTTATTTTTGATAAATACCTTCTTACCAGGTGTGGTGGTATGAAATCTCTCACAGGACTGGAGAGATGGCTCAGTGGGTAAGAGCACTGACTGTTCTTCTAAAGGTCCTAAGTTCAAATCCAAGTACTAACATGGTGACTCACAACCATCCATAAAGAGATCTAATGCCCTCTTCTGGTGTCTGAAGACAGGTACATCATACTTACATATAATAAATAAATAAATCTTTGCCGGGCGGTGGTGGCACATGCCTTTAATCCTAGCACTTGGGAGGCAGAGACAGGCGGATTTCTGAGTTCGAGGCCAGCCTGGTCTACAGAGCAAGTTCCAGGACAGCCAGGACTATGCAGAGAAACCCTGTCTCGGAAAACCAAAAAAAAAAAAAAAAGAAAGAAAGAAATGAAATCCCTCACAGTGTTGGATATCCAAACACTTGGTCATAGGTGGGGTGGTGGTTTGAAAGAATATGACTGACTGCTCTTCCAAAGGTCCTGAGTTCAAATCCCAGCATGGCTCACAACCATCTGTAACAAGATCTGACTCCCTCTTCTGGAGTGTCTGAAGACAGCTACAGTGTACCTACATATAATAAATAAATAAATCTTTAAAGAAAGAAAGAAAGAAAGAAAGAAAGAAAGAAAGAAAGAAAGAAAGAAAAAGAGACACTAAAGCTTCATATTTGAATACTTGGTTCCCAGTTGGGACTGTTGGGAAGACTTAGGGGGTGTGGTCTTGTTTGAGGGGGTGTCTCAGAAGACTCAAACCTGCCTATTGGATGCATGGTCTCAATCACTGCTCTAGCAACCTGCCTGCTGCCGTGCTCCCCGTCCCAATGATCATGCAACCCTCTGAGCCCACAGTGAGAAAAACACATTTGCCAAGTCCTGACCCAACCCTGGGCTAAAACTAAGGTCAGCCTGTCCCTCCTGTATGCACAGGACATTACAGGAACCATAATTCACCTGTCATTGTTCCCTGTCTCTACCCCCAAGGGTTCATGCTCCCCTCCCTGATCAAATAGAAACGCCATGGTGACACAGCGGTGCCCTATTAGTGAAAGTCCATGTCCTGTCATGTTTGCTAACAGCCATTGTGGCTACATCAAGGGGATGTACCAAACTTGTGGCTTTTATCTTTGTAAACTCCTGGGTCACTCAGCTTAGAACTACCTCTTCAGTCTTGTAGTCACAGGAGTGTGTAACCCTGGCCAGCCTGTGTGGCTCAACAAAAACTATAAAAGCTATAAAACCCTTAAATTCAGAAGGAGCCCGTCCTGGCCTTTTCCTGGGTGAGAACAGCACGGCGTACAAAACTCCAGAGTCAATGCTTTCTGGTATGAGCTGTCTTGGTCATGGTGTTTCGTCATGGCAAAAGAAAAGTCACTTAGTAATCCAGGAAAAGAAGGAGTCCCTTTTACTGTGTGTTTTTAAAGACTTAAAAAAAAAAAAAAAAAACCCTACAGGACTGGGATATCACTCAGGGGTAAAGCACTGACTCCTGGGAAGTCACCAGGCTAGTCACCAGGGACCAGGGCAAAGTCCATGAATTGAGTCTCGGCTGTCCTCTGCGAGCACACAGTTCCAAGACACATCTCCAGGAGGGGCTGTTCAGTTGGAGGGGAGCTTGCAAGAAGGGAAGGCAGAAGGTCATGTCAACGCCACACTCATATTCATGGCAGGACTCTTGCTGTGAGAGAGGACCTCCCCACCCCCCAACAGCCCTTTCCATCTGGGGCTGCAGAACGCTCTGACTACCACCAGTAGGGGGAGCAAGAGGCTGACATGGAAGTCCCTAGTTCTGATTAGACTCGTTTGGGCTCCTGCGTAGCTTTCACACACTGCTGCACATTAATAACTTCTGTGCCTGGGGCTGTAGGGTCTTTTACAAATACTACTTACTATCCGTGGAAAGACTTGAAGAGCCGTTTCATCAGAGATACACAAAGCGCAAACACATGTAAAAAAGGCGTTTAGCATCTTTTTTTTTTTTTTTTTTTTTTTTTGGTTTTTTGAGACAGGGTTTCTCTGTGTAGCCCTGGCTGTCCTGGAACTCACTTTGTAGACCAGGCTGGCCTCGAACTCAGAAATCCTCCTGCCTCTGCCTCCCAAGTGCTGGGATTAAAGGCGTGCGCCACCACCGCCCGGCGGCGTTTAGCATCTTGAACCACTGGGACAATGTAAATCAAAACCAGAGGGGGCAGGAGAGATGGCTCAGTGGTTAAGAACACTGACTGCTTTTCCAGAGGTCATGAGTTCAAATCCCAGCTAAACCATCTGATGCCCTCTTCTGGTGTGTCTGAAGACAGCTACAGTGTACTTACATATAATAAATAAATAAATAAATCTCTAAAAACAAACAGAGGAGGTAACCCTGAGCCGCCAGCAGGGTGAATGGAATAAGGAAGACCAAATGTTGGCAGGATGAGAAATCAGAACTCTCACAGCAGGCGACAGTGGCGGTGGCTGACAGTGGGACAAGCACAGCCGGGCAGCACTGCCTGAGTGTCCGACAGGAAGTGGATCAAGATGTGGGGTCCACACTGAAATGAAAAGAAGAAGCCATTACCAGTGCCTCTTCTGTTGGAGGACCCAGAGTATGAGCTAAGGTATGCACATACTTATGAAAATTTGGAAAATTAAATTAGTCTGTTATGGCAGAGGTTGGTTGAGACTGGGAAGGATGGAGAGAGTCAGTATCAGATGTGACCCAGGAGTTAAGAAGCCCCTGGGACAATGGATGTGGTCCCATGACTGAACATGTGTCAGATATATCTAAGTGTACACTTTAAAAGCATACATGACACCTCTTAACTACACTTCAGTAGAGTTGTCAAAAAATAAAAAATCGGGGCTGTGAGATGGCTCAGTGGGTAAAGGTATCTGCCACCATGTTTGATGACCCGAGTTTAGTCCCCAAGAGGAGAGTGATGATTACTACAAGTTGTCTTCTGACTTCCACACGCTTGCTGTGGCACTTGTGTATACACACACACACACACACACACACACACACACACCACACACATACCACACACACATATATACACATACACACATACATACACACACATACACACATATATACACATATACACACACATACACATATACACATACACACACATACACATACACACATACACACACATACACACACACACACACACACACACACACCAGCCATAACGACTACACTGGCCACCCGGTTGTTAAACTCGGGACTTGGTGTAGTAATGGGTGATTTCTGAGAATTAAATCTGGTTATATGCAGCTCCTAAATTAGGTGAGGCTCATGCTAATACTCACATCAGCAGTTCAAAGTATGGAAGTGTGGTTTGTCCCCGGGCATTAACACTAGATTCTTTCAGGGGTCTAGATAGCAGTAGGGTCGATTACTGGTTCACTTGAGACTGGAAACAGTCAGTCACACACACTAGGACACCCTCCCTGAATATCACATATGTGCTAGAACCTTGATAGAGGCTTCCTGGCTTTGTGCTCTAATGCACAAATTAGGGGTGTCATGGTTTGAATATGCTTGGCTCAGGGAGTGGCACTATTTGGAGGTGTGGTCTTGTTGGAATAGGTGTGTCACTATGGACATGGGTTTAAGACCATCATCCTAGCTGCCTGGAAGTTAGTATTCTGCTAGCAGCCTTCAGGTGAAGATGTAGAACTCTCAGCTCCTCCTGCACCATGCCTGCCTGGATGCTGCCATGCTCCCCTCTTGATGATAATGGACTGAACCTCTGAACCTGTAAGCCAGCCCCAATTAAATGTCCTTGGAGGAGTTGCCTTGGTGTAGTGAATATTCCTGGTTGTCAACTTGACTATATCTGGAATGAACTATAATCAAGAATTGGAAAGCTCACTTGTGATCCTAATCTGGAGGCTGGGAGATACAAGTTTCTGACCTGGATCTTGGCTTGGAGATCTTGAGGCATAATGACTGTGAATCCCAGAAGATTAAGACAGAGAGATCTCTTAGCAAATCCCAGATCCAGGCATGGTGGCACACACCTTTAATCTGGACCACACTTTCCGCTGGAGTCAGACATAAGGACATTGAAAGAAGGAAGATTCCCTCTCTCTTCTTTGCCTGCTTGCCTTGGGGGACTGAGCAACTGCTAGATCCTTGGACTTCCATCCACAGCTGCTGCTGACCATTGTTGGGTGTTGGACCAATGAATTCCCCTACTATATAGAAGTATTGCTGTAATAGCCCTGACCATGCTTTTGTTTGGAAGAATGTGGATTTGGGAACTTTGGACTTAGAAAGCCATGGACTGCTTTAAGTGGGGCTTAATGGACCAGCCTTGTAGGAATATGGAAGACAGTGGTGCTGAGGGCCATTTGAACTGTGTAGGCCTGATGGCCCAAGAGGTTTGAGTAGAGAAGAACTTTAATATGTAGCCAAGAGACTGTTTTTGTGATGTTTTGATGAAGAACATGGCTGCTTTTTGCCATTGTCTGAAGAGACTGCCTAAGGCTAAGGTAAAGAGATTTATATTAATTGCATTGATAAAGGAAGTCTCTAAAAAGCCCAACAAAGACTTTGTTCTCTGGGTAAGTCTGATGAAGAGTGTTTTGAACAAACATAGCAAGCTGAGAAAGGAAAAATCCAAGCCGGGCGGTGGTGGCGCACGCCTTTAATCCCAGCACTTGGGAGGCAGAGGCAGGAGGATTTCTGAGTTCGAGGCCAGCCTGGTCTACAAAGTGAGTTCCAGGACAGCCAGGGCTACACAGAGAAACCCTGTCTCGAAAAACCAAAAAAAAAAAAAAGAGAGAGAGAGAGAAAGGAAAAATCCAAAATACATAGTTTGAGTGTTAAAGGGACACCGGGAAGTGAAATGGAATTGAATTCAAGTATATTAAATTGAATTAAGGAAGTAGCGACCTTGGGGCAAGATTCCTCCCAGCTAAATTTAGGTCCAGGCAAGGTAGTACAAGCCTTTAATCCTTGGAGGCAGATCTCTGAGTTCAAGGCCAGCCTAGAACCGAGCAAATTCTAGGTGAAGAACAATTTAAATCCAGGCTTGGTGGATCACACTCTTAATCCCAGTGCTTAGGAGACTGGCATGCAGATCTCTGAGTTCAAAGTCAGTCTGTAGAGCAATATCCGGGACAGCCAAGCTTAGGCAATGAAGGAATTGGAAAAAAGGAAGCTAGAGATAATGTAATAGAACAAGGGGACCAAAGTTCCAGCTCCTGCAAACAGCAGAACTCAGCAGCTTTGGCCATTTGTCTCTGGTTTTATATTTAAGAGAAGGAGACTACTGGGACAATTGATGCTGGTTAGTTGGAGCTAAGAAATTAGTGGTGATTAAGAAGAGACCAGGAGCTGGAGAGATGGCTCAGCGTTTGAGAGCACTGACTGCTCTTCCGAAGGTCCTGAGTTCAAGTCCCAGCAACCACATGGTAGCTTACAACCCTCCATAATGGATCTGACTCCCTCTTCTGGAGTGTCTGAAGACAGCAACAGTGTACTTACATATAATAATAAATCAGGAGGAGGAGGAGGAGAAGGAGGAGGAGGAGGAGAGACCAGCATCACTTAGGTGAAATCTTCTGGGAAGTATTTTCTGAGAGAACAAAGAAGCTGTATTCCAGAGATAGCCTGTACCTCATGCTGCAGCTCTACTTGGTAATATGTAAGAATCACCCAGGTGGTACTGGTTTTGAAGGCATGAAGAACAGCTGAGGATTGACACTGAGGAGAGGCCATGAAAGGCCATTGGTGAAGGTGCAGCCTCAATTGTAGTTGACAGCCCAGGACTGAAGGGGTTAGGTGAAGGAGTTGAGGCTTGGTACCATGAAGACAGCCTATGAGAGGCTATTGGTGGAGCCTAGTTGCAGTGGAAGACCCCAGTGTATTGGAGATGCCAGTACCATGGGATGATCACCAAGAGCAGCAGTGGCAGCGGAATGGATCAACTTGAACTTAGAGTGCTACAGAGAGCAGAGCTGGAGAAGTGACACCAGCCCTTTGGAGATGCACAGAAGATCATGTGTGGAACTCAGACACTGGAACAAGAAGCTGTGAAGGTGAAGTTGACTTGGGGACCCCAAGATGTTAAAGATGCCAGAGACACAGGATGCCTGCCAGGAAAGCTGCTAACAGGGAGTGGAACCTGCCCAGGAGAAAGAACCTTGTTGCAGTCAACAATGATGAAAAAGGAGTCGAAGATCTGAAGACTGCTTTGCCATTAGACATGGAGATGCAGAGTTTGGAGTTTACCCAGCTGGTTTCTTGTCTTGATTTGGGGATTACAGTTAAGTGATTGGATGAATCTCAGAAGAGACCTTAAACTTTGGACTTTTAAAACTGTTGAGACTGCTGTAGACTGCAGGAACTTTTGTAGTTGGAATAAATGTATTTTGCATTATGCTATGTTTAGGTACGGGCCCCATAGACTCATGTTTGAACAAGCCTATGGGGGCTAGGGGTTGGAATGTGATGGTTTGTATATGCTCATCCCAGGGAGTGGCACTATTATAAAGTGTGGCCTTGTTGGAGGAAGTGTGTCACTATGGGGATGGGCTTAGAGCTCTTCCTCCTAGATGCCTGAGCATGCCCAGTCTGTTCCTGGCTTCCTTCAGATGAAGATGTAGAACTCTCAGCTCCTCCTGCACCATGCCTGTCTGGATGCTGCCATGCTTCTACCTTGATGACAATGGCCTGAACCTCTGAACCTGTAAGCCAGCCCCAATTAAATGTTGTCATTTATAAGACTTGCCTTGATTCTTGGCATCTGTTCACAGCAGCAAAACCCTAAGACAAAGGGGTTAGGCTGGGGTATAGCCCCGTGGCAGAACATTTCTCTAGCAGGCATGAGGACCTACAGCCTGTCGAATGCATCTGCGTTTCAAACACACAGATGCTTGGGAGCTCCCCACAGAGGAACTCCCAGCATCAAGGAGGAAGCCTCAACTGGAGTTTTGGTGGCATGGTGGCTTTCTGCAGAGGTGGAGTCCAGGGTTACAGTGGACAGAGAGGTGCCCTAGGCTCTTCCTGACTCTGTGAGTCACTGCCTTTGTTCCTTTGGCTGCCCGGGTCACAGTTTAAAACTGGGGGATAAAATCATGTTTGTCTCTCTTGTATAACCTAAAAGTGTCTGTGTTTCTAAGCCTTGAGAATGAAAACTAAATCACAAGATGAGATGCAAGAGGGTCATTTTCCCTTGGAAATACTGACCATGGCTTTCCCTTAGGCTGGGAAGTCTCATTGCACTCAGGGAACCCGTAGTCCTCGCTGGCTTTAGAGCACAATCAGCTCAGATGCCTGCCTTGCCTTGCTCTCAGGGAAGAGCTCAGCAAAGATCCATGTCACTTATTTTGTTCTTAGTTTCATGTTTTAAAACTAAACACAGGGCTGGAGAGATGGCTCAGCGGTTAAGAGCACTGACTGCTCTTCCTAGAGGTCCTGAGTTCCATTTCCAGCAACCACATGGTGGCTCACAACCATTTGTAATGGGATCCGATGCCCTCTTCTGGTGTATCTCAAGACAGTGACAGTGTACTCACATATATAAAATAAATAAATAAAATAAACAAATTAGCAATGAAAATAATTAAAAAAAACTAAACACAGCTGACTGTAACAAATCCAAACACTATGAGACTGGAGAGATGACTCACTGTTAAGATGGCTAATCTTGTAGAGGACCAGGGTTCAATTTCCATCACCCACATAGTGGTTTGTTACAATCATCTGTATCTCCAGTTCCAGGGCATCCAACTCTTTGTCTGGCCTCCTTAGGTAGCAGGTATGCAGTCAAAACAGCTATGCTAGTAAATAAATGCATACACACACACACACACACACACACACACACACCAAATCCAAACATCAATGTTGTAAGGTGAACTGAGACTCTACCCCTCCAGTTCATTCCCTTGGGATGGCTGTTACAGGCCCTTTTGTATTCACGGACCATAGTTTTCAATACACTCCCAAATGTAGGCAACATAGAGTTAATGTTTTTCTGTATAAACTGTTTTATAGCATTAGCAAAAATAAAAGATTTAAAAGTTCTGTTATAAGTGAAGGAAGCCAATATGTAGTCTCTGTGTGCTTCGATTCTCCAAGACAAAACTCTGGATAAATCAGAAGTCTGGGGTATGATCAGGGCAGGTTGTATGTGCAGATCATGAGGAGTGTCAGAGCCACCAAACCTTCTGATCAGGTTTGCTTCCCCCTGATGGGATGGAGAGGTTCCTGGGTGACTGGTAAAACACACCTGTAGGGCTGGAGGGATGGCTCAACGTTTAAGAGCACTGACTGCTCTCCAAAGGTCCTGAGTTCAAATCCCAGCAACCACATGGTGGCTCACAATCATCCGTAATGAGATCTGACGCCCTCTTCTGGTGTGTCTGAAGACAGCAACAGTGTACTTACATATAACAATAAATAAATCTTTTAGCCAGAGCGAGTGGGCCAACCAGAGGTTCTGAATTCGAATTCCCAGCAACCACATGATGGCTCACAACCATCAGTACAACTACAGTGTGCTAATATACATTAAATAAATAAATGAATCTGTTTTTTACAAGATTTTTATGGTGTTTCTGCCTCGCCATGGGCTTATAAGCAAGAACCTTATGACCTCGAACTGAAACCACAAGCCAGGGTGGCTCCGTCCTTCGATCAGTTGTCTCTGGTATTTTGTCAGTTATGAGACGATAGTGGACACACGAGGCCTCTCATTACGGTTGTCCAGACCCATGGATGTGTAACATGATGATGAGCTCTCCAGAAAGTCGGACTGTGGTTAGCAACACTGTATTAGGGGCTCATAATGAGGATGGGCGTTCCGATGAGGACATTGCCAGTTTTTCGTCAGTGTGACAGAATGCCTGGGGAAACGGAGGAGAAGCCCAACCATTGAGGTGCTGGCTCAGGGTCTCTCGGACTTTGGCCGAGGTCTGTGCAGGGAGAGCATTGCATGGCGAAGCAGCTCGCCTGAGAAGGGAAAAGGGGCCGGGGCAGGTGTATCTTTTTAGTTTCCTAGAGATCTAAAATCTCCAGCTAGGCCCCGCCTCCCAGCAATGCCATGGCATTGAGTCCTACCACTGATGAGCTCAGAGCCCCGTGAATGCAGAAACACAGCTCTCACCACAAAGGGGTAGGGCAGCCTATTCTTGAGTCAAGTGTGAGTGTCTGGTTTGTTCCCAGGGACACAGACTCAGGGCGCCTGGAAAGCCATATTCTGCTATGGAAATGGCTATAAGAGACTTTATTAGTTACAAAGGAAGTCATAAATCCAGGCAAATACATTGGTAGGGATCACAGGTAGGCGGGGCGTGGTGGGGGTGTACAACAAATCGGCAAATTGAGAAAATTGCTGTCTACTGTAGGCCTCAGATGCTATCTGATGACAGTTTTAGCTTTGGGATTGGTGGAAGCTAGTAGCATGCTAAGAATACACTTGAAAAGTCCTGAAAGTCACAAGGCTGTTAGGTCAGACACGGGAGTGGCTTTCAGAGGGACTAAAATAGTCCGAGAGATAATCTAGTTCTGTTCTGTAACACTTTAACTCTCGGAGAGCAAGAGACCCAGTCATTCGTCCTTGGGGACAGGAACGCCATTCTTTTTTCTCAGAACTTTAGTTTCCAGTTTACCCAGGATCCAGTCACCCTCCCAGTGATGTGCTATCAGGCACGGAGTTAGGTCTTGGCATGGTCTTGGTCTCACTGAGAAAAGAACTCTAAAAGCAGACCCAGACGGGAACATGAATACAGTTGTTGGAGTCAGAGAGAAACAGATGTTCTGAGATTTAGCACCAAGGTGTCTGAGGGAGGAGATGGAAGGGAAGACCCGAGAGAGCCACATTTTGGATAGAGAACAAGCCGGAAGCGGAACCACGGCTTTTGCACTTTGAAGATTAAATGAGACAGTAATGGGTCACGGGCTTGAAGGTGTCACTTGTGTGTGTTGCTCCGTGTAACCTACAGTCCAGATAGGTTAAGATAAGAAGGAACAGCCGACTTTGGACGGCGCCTATCGTTGTGGGTTTACCCGCCGGCTTTGTTAGATTTGGATGGGGAATAGCTAAAGACAGTTCCCGTACCTTTGCCCTTTACCTTTGTAGGCAGCCCTGCTCATCAGTTGAACTTTAACCTTATGTAGCCTATGTCTCGGTACCCCTCACTGAAAGGCCAGTGCTGGTTTCTTTTGACCTAACCAGATAGCACTTGGGATCTGCACCCTTTAGAAACTGTAACTCTCTGCTTCCCAGGGAACTGCCGAGGACTCAAGTGTCATTTGCTTCAGAGGAAGCCAATGCATTGACATTCCTGTCTTATTCCAGGGGTTCGAGGGCTCTTACACTGGCTTTCTTCCTGCCCTTATTCTTCCATCTCCTGGATCTACCCAACTGGGGACTGAGTGTCCAACACAGGAGCTTTGTGGGGAAACTTGATATAAACCTTAGGAAGTTTCAGGTTCTTCCCTCCCCCACGTTTCTCTGAGTAGCCCTGGCTGTCCTGGAACTTGCTTTGAAGATCAGGCTGGACTAGAACTCACAGAGATCAGCCTGCCTTTGCCTCCCTAATGCTGGGATCAAAGGCGTGCGCCACCACCTGCTCAGCTGTGGGCTTGCTTTAAACTCACAGTTCTAAAGGATGCTCCTGGATTTAAAAAAAAACATTCCTCTTTGGTTTGAGGCTTTAAACTTGTAGTTTTCCGAGGCAGTTTCACTACACAGCAGAGGCTGATCTTGAACTCAGGAGTCTCTTGCTTCGGTCTCCCAAGTGCTTATATTATATGTAAGTATCATGTATGGGTTAGCTTGGTAGCATTCCTTCTAGGCTCCACCCAACAGTTACCTAGCAACAGCCAGGTAGGCCTGGCTTGCTAGAAAAGCAACTGTTTGACCCCTCTTTGCTCTCTGCCCCTCTCTCTCTGAGTCCTTTCTCCCTCTCTCCCCTTCCCCTCTCCCCTCTCCAAGTGTTCCCAGCTGGCTGGCCTCTTTTCTTCTTTTCCCTTCCCTTCCTTTCCTTTCACTTCCCTCTCCTCCCTCCCTCTCTGTCTTTCTCTGTTCCCTTTCTTTCTCTGCCTCTACTCCCTTCCCTTCTCAATCCCCTTCTCATACCCCCAGATAAACTCTATTCTATACTAGACTCATGTATGGCTAATACCTCAGTGGGGAGGGATGCCTCAGCATGGGCCCCGCTAAGGTGTCCCCTCCTGCTACACCATCCGGCACTCCACAAAACATATCATTGGTTGTACAAAACATCTCAATGCGATACTGTGCTTGCCCGAACAAAATGCGTGTCTTGCAGCCTTCCTCCTCTCCTCAGCACATCCTATGCATAAGCTATGAATCAATCATTTGTCATCTGCCTATGTATATCCATATATGCTCATATAGAAATAACTATTAAATTATAATGGATGTACATCTGTGGTAGGAAATAAAAGCAAAACCAAATAGGTCAGCCAGGCAGCCATCCGCTCAGTGCTCCTCCGGTTGTTTTCTATGCATCCACTTTTGTTTTGTTTTGACAGGGTTTCAATGTCCTGGAACTTGCTCAGTAGACCCTGCTGGCCTTGAACTCAGAGATCTGTCTGCCTCTGTCCCCCAACCGGGGATTAAAAGAGTAAGCCAGTACACCTGGCTTTCATGTTGCTTTATTTTTTAAGTGTTTGGTTTCCTTGTTTTCTGTTTAACCACATCTCCATTGGGAAGTAACCTCTCTCAGCTAGTATATCATGAAATTAGGGTGTTTCACCTCTGAGAAAGTTAGAAGATCCTCACGCTGCCCACCTGTCGAAGGAGGTGGGGGGTAGGGACCCTGACCCTGGTTTAGATGTTTACACAGAACCCATACATTTCTTTCTCTCTCAACCTCTGGGGACATGCCGTCTGGTTACTCCCCCAGCCTGGCCCTGCAACTTTTATGCAACAAGCCCTTAATAAATTGGAGACAACTTAAATTTTCCTAGGAGGGTGTGCCAAGAGGCAGGTGGCTAGCAGAAGCCTGGGGCTCAGAGGGAGCTGGTTTCACGCGCTGGTGAGCCTTCCACGCCCCAGAACGTACTCTTCCACCGCATTCCCAAGAGCATTGGTCCTCAGTTCTCAGGCAGGGTGCTTGGGCGTTGCTATCTCGCCTCAGTGGAATCTTGCACGTGCAGAGGCAGACGCTCCTAGGAGAGTTGTCTCCCCTGTAAGGAAACAGGATCCGGTTGGCTTTACACAGCCCCAGGTAACTCCTCTGCCTACCTGCCTGCTTGAGCCACTGGGGGAAGATTTTGAACTTATTTCAAGAGTTCTCTGTTATAGGAGAAAGGGAAGCTTTTTCTAGCAGTCACTGCAAACGCAAAGTCAATTTTTCCTGTTCTGAACAGCAACTGCTCTCCATCGCCGCATAAAAGGTTTCTTGCAGAAGTAAAAAGCGAACCCAGCAGGTATCTTCCGGTGTCCCCGCCCCCTCCACGTTCTCCCTTAAATCTCAGCCTACTTCCAAGGGACTTTCCCAGCCAGGCAAACTCTCCGGCTGTGTGGGTGCAACCAAGGTGCACCGAGGAGCGCTGGGCATGGGCCGGGAAGCAAAACAGAGCCCACGGTGCCTGTGACGAAACACCAGGTCCTGGGTCGCTCCGCGCCTATCCGGGTTGCTGGAGGAACTGGAGTGTCCTAAGGAAGGCGCTCTGGAACTTTCACCTTCGGTCCCAGGTCCTAGGCTCCGTGCTTGGCGACACACAGGCTTTCTAAGGGTGGGGGACTAAGCGGTACTGTGATCCTGCTATAGTTAGGGACGCGGGGAGTGGGGACTGGCGTGGGTTGGGCCAGTGGAAAGGGGTTCCAGGAAAGGGCTGCTGGGCTGGAGAAGGACTTAGAGAAGGGATGGGAAAGAACTGGGGAGGGAGGTAGGGGCCAGAGCTCTGGGAGGGGCAGAAAAATAAAGGAGGAACGGAGTTTGGGATTACAGGGACGCAGGAGGGTCCTTGAGGGAGGAGGAATGGGGAAGAATGGGGAGGGGCTGAGATTTAGCAGGCGTAAAAAGGGAATTTGGGGAAGGAGAGATTGGGAGGAATAGGGGCGTGGCAGAGGTGATGGGGAGTGTGGAAGGGGCTTGGGAGAAGACTGGGGGCGGAGCCTGGGCGGCCCAGGGGGCGTGGGGTGGGCGTGGTGGCCGGGCGTCCCACGTGGTCGCGGGGCTGAGTTCACACTCGGGTACAGAGCTGTGGCGCGCTTCCTCTTTGGCACTTCAGCGAGTTCGGACCTCAGTCCAGAGCCACTAGAGTTCGGAGTCCCTGGAGGTCGGGGTCCTCATCTCCTGTCATCCTGGGCGGGTGACCGAGAAGCGCAGGAGCCACCTCCTCCGCGGCTATGCGGAAGCCGGATGGGAAGATCGTGCTGCTGGGGGACATGAACGTGGGTAAAACGTCGTTGCTGCAGCGCTACATGGAGCGTCGCTTCCCGGACACGGTCAGCACCGTGGGCGGCGCCTTCTACCTGAAGCAGTGGCGTTCCTTCAACATCTCCATTTGGGACACCGCAGGTGAGGGCGGCGCCGCCGGGACAGGCCTTCTTCGGGGCTCGGCGGGGTCGAGGAGTCGTCTGTGGGCAGACGCGGGGTCTCCACCTTGGGCTGTGACATTCATTGCTCCTCTTTCCCTACTTATCTTGCTTTGCCGATTGAGAAAATCTCCAGTTCAGCAGCACTCTGTACGGCTTCGCGAAGATCCAGGTTACCCTGGGAGAGATTCCCCGATCAGTACGACTCCCGCGTCTTAGGTGCTTTAGTGCCCCCCACCCCCCAGGGTGCCCTCCTTTGGTGTGCATTGGGAGTTGAGCAGCGCTGCTATTACCGACCCCTTTATGAACGAGGAAACTGAGGCAAGAGAGCGTTGGATCACTCTGCTGGGTGTAAGGCGACTGGGAAGTAGAATTGGAATCGCCTAGCCTCTCCGACTCACGGTTATTTACCCAGTGCTGGGTCTTGGCTGGTGCGCAAGTCACGTGGGTGGAATAGCTTCCTGTACTGGCATTTTTAAGATAGGTAGTGAATTATTTTTAGTGCGTGTAGAACTTGGTCTTGGACTTTCCAGATCAGTTTGTCTCTGTCTTCTTCCTTTTCCATGATAAAGAAATAATATACTTTCAAGTGAAACAAACAAACCCGGAAATAGAATGGTATAATTTCAGGGAGAGAGGTTTCCAATGTCTGAAACTCCACGTTCTGACTTTTTATGTTGTTTAAAGAGTAATGTACTCAAAAGCCTTGCTCCTAATCCCTGACTCCTTGTCTTGCGCATATCGATCTGTTGAATATGTAACACATTCTGATTTAAGCTGAGTTAATGAAGGTCTCGAGCTTTCCCTCCCTCCTTCGTCTTGCCTGTTTCTTACTTGCCGCTGTGGGAAATGGACTGATTCTCACTCTCCCTGTCTCTCCTCTGACTCTGGTCTTTACTCCGTGTTGCAGGCAAAGCCTCCGATTTTTCTCAGTCTGTCCACCTGCTTCACTGAGCACCCATGAATGCAATCTCCCAGAGTCAAGACTAATCAGACCCTGGGCTCCTTTTCCAGCCTCGGACAGAGCTCCGCTTGGCTTAACAGGCTTGCCTGCTGCTCTTGGTTTATAAGAGGAGAAAGCAGAATTGGTCAGCTTTCTCCATAATGTCCATAGATGTGTGGACACAGCACAGGGTTTCCTGTGTCCCCGCAGGGCATGAAGTAGCTGTTTCAGTTTGATGGGTGGAGCCACTTTCTTCTTCAAGGCTGAGGATGTGATGAATCCGGAATCTTGGTCACCAGAGGATTTTGTAACACTGCGGATGTGCTGTTCTGAGAGTTTGCTGGTTCCCTTCATGGGGGTGGGAGCAGCCCAACTCATTTCCCGGCCTCCTGGGCTGCTTTTGTGTTCCGGGAAGCCTCAGCGTGAAGGCAGAGGACTGGAGCCTTGCCGAGTGGCCAGGCCCCTTCTCCACATTCCTGGTGTCTGTGTACACATGCTCAGGGGAACAAGGTACAAAGTCAACAGTGGTCCGTGTCACCAACTTTGTGCCTGCTTTCCTGGTGACTTCTGGGCTGCCAGTCACTTGGAGGGAGCAGAGAAGAGGTGTTAATATTGTTCAGGATTCTGTGTGGATTATCTATCCTAAAGGGTTACCTTTCCCGCCTCATGTACTGTTTAAAATCCCCTGTCCTTTCTCTAATTGACCTTTAGCATAGCAGACCAAGACTAGCTTGCCATGACAGGCAGGATGTGTGTGTGTGTGTGTGTGTGTGTGTGTGTGTGTGTGTGTCAAGTACACACCTGTGAGGGCTTTGGGACAGGCAGTAGTCAGTGCCATAGCACTTGGTTAGTTTGTGTTTGACTTTTTTTTTTTGAGACAGGGTTTCTTTGTGTAGCCCTGGCTGTCTTGGAACTCGCTCTGTAGCTCAGGCTGGCCTCGAACTCAGAAATCCGCCTGCCTCTGCCTCCCAAGTGCTGGGATTAAAGGCGTGCACCACCACTGCCTGGCTTGTGTTTGACTCTTGACAAAGTCAAAGCTGTATGAGCGTGCTGGTGTGACTGGGGGTGGAAGGAGGCACTTGCTGGCTCAATAGGAATCTTATCTATTCCTTTTGCAGTAGCCCAGCGGCAGGCAAGTGGGGTACAGACCGTGTCTGTCTGGGTACAGGCATGCTCCCCGTTCTGCTGTGGTTACCCACACCCCTTTCTAAAATGCTCGGATAGAGAGAAGGGGGCACTCACCCTTGGTGGTATGCTCATGGAGAATCAGAGCTGCCAACAGGATGGTGATCTTACCCGCTATTAGCAAACAGAAGCCAAGCATCTTTCACGAGCTAAGTTCTGCCTCCGGCCCAGACCTGTGCACAGCAATGGACTGAACGGGCTAAACAGTGGCCATTGTGGGGCGCTCAGTTGTGCCTCCTTGCAGAGATTGTCCCAGCTGAACTTTGTTGACTGTTGGGTTGGGTGTAGGGGCGGGGCACGGGCCATGTAACAGTTCCCTTCGTGGTGGGTGTTGTTGGTATTGCTGCTGTTGCTGCTGCTGCTGGGAAATAGAGCAAATGGCTTTTGCTTGTGGGAGGACGAGTGGGATGCAGGTGTGCGGGAGTGAAAGGGTTGCAGTCTATATCACCCCCCCCATCTTTGTAAGACTTTTTAGGCGGGCTGTGGACGGGGATAGGGGGCACCCGCTCATCAGCTTCAGTGCCCCCGGGGCAGGCTTCTCGTTGTATTTTTCCCCTTTGTTACAGGGTGAGGTCTTCCATACACTGTCATAGGTACTTTGGAATCTCCCGGACATCAGGCTGTGTGGGCACCTTTTGTGCCTCGGTAAAGACTCTTCTGAAGGGCAATGTGATTTCCTCAGAGCTTGAGGCTTTTGTAACTTAAAAGTTCCATAACCGCTGGGCAGGGCATCCTGACTCGCAGACTCAGAGGGCTTTGTGACGAGTCTTTGTTCACAGGCTTTCTCCCTCATCCAGTAAATATGCAGAGAAATGGAAGCCATGGGTTACAGGGAGCTAGGAGAAGGTCTGTGTGTTTGCCTTTTGTAAAGGAGAGGTGCATTTACCACACACATTTTGTGGAATGCTCAAAGAGTATTAGAGTTAAATAAAACTTTATTATGCACATGTTTTTTTCTTTTGTGTGTGCTCATGCGTGTACATGTGTGTGCGCGCACGTGTGTGTAGCCAGGCTCACGTATGCCACAATGTCATATGCAGGTCAAAGGGCAGTTTTGTGGTATTGTTTTTCTCCTTCCACCGTGGCCTCTGGGGATGGAGCACAGATCTTCAGCCTTGCATACCTACTGAGCCATCTTTCCAGGCCCAGATTATTAGAATTTTACTGAAAACTCTTGAGCCTGGAAACTTTCTAAGTGGAACATTTTCTTGAAAAACTACTCCGCCTAAGTGGAATTAAATTATCAAGCAGGAAATGAAGCTCCTCTGTGTGTTTTATGTAATACTCAGAGAACAGAGTTACGGTGTCACCGGGTTACAAGGAGTGTGACACTGTCACTGAACTTGCCTAGCTAAGGTTCTGTGTCTGTATTTTGTGGGCCGGCTTTCTTCTTTGGTTACAGATGATTTTATGTGCGCGGTTATTTTGTCTGCCTGCACCCTGTGCACCAGGTACCTGCCTTGCCCACAGAGCTCAGCAGAGGGCATTGAGTCTGGAGTTACAGACCCTTGTGAGTCACCACATGGGTGCTGGGAGTTGAATACAAGTCGTGTGGAAGAGCAGCCAGTGCTTTTAACCTCTGAGCCCCTTCCTTATTTAACTTTAAAAGTGTTTAACCTTATCATCCACGTTCACAGACATAAATAGCCTCTTGTGCAAGTAGCTTCCACTGATTGCAAGTGAGTGTCCTTGGGTGAATAAGGCGTGTGTGTGTGTGTGTGTGTGTGTGTGTGTAGGGGACATTTTAGCTCCTGTCAGCATCTGGGATCCTTTGCCTTCCTCCCTACAATCCTCCAAGGCCAACACGACTAACGTCCCTCTCAGGGGAGGCGCCTTTCCCTTCTAATGTGACTCTCCTTCCTTGCCATTCCCGGGCCCTGGCACACTGCAGCATGAATCTTATCTGCCGGGAGATTACACTGAGGAAGCGGTTGAGGTGGAATCTGAGCCTGGGGAACTGCCCCAGGGCTTGTGGACCTAATCTCTGTGTCCTGCTATGCTCTTTCCAGAGTGACATCATTCTGAAGAGAGTGCAAAGAAGAGTGGCTCTGTATGTGGGTCCGTGACGCCTGTATGCTGCTGCACATGCCACCTTGTAATGTGCATGTCACATATGGGAGCTGGCAGGGCACAGCAGCATACTAAGGTGGTAAATTATAAACTGTCCCACCTTAGAGCTTCTTGTCACACAACTAACTGGAGGAGTGTGTCAAATACCTCAGCACTCCTCGTCGTAAGCTCTTCCCAATCACGCTCATTTTTGAGCGGCTGAAGTCTTCAGTGCCAGGTTGTGAGTGGCGGTGGGGCAGGCAGGCTACCTCCTCATGCTATAGAGGTTCCCCAACCTGGCTGAAGACCGTGCCCTGCACTGAGGCCAGCCCTGCAGTCAACTCCTGGTGCATGGAGTTCTGGAGGCAGAGGCACATTTTCTCAGTTCTGTGCCAAAGTTCAGGACATGGCTGCTTGTAAGGACCTGACTTGGCAAGGCTGATCCCGGTGAGGCATGAAGTGCTGTCTGTCACAGCACACATCCATGCCTGTCCCAGAGACCGAATGCTGGCAGGAGGGTCACAGTGTGGAGGGCAGGATGTGCCTCAGTACAGCAGCTGGAGGACTTTGAACTGCTCGGGAGGCCACCGGTTCACAGCTTTCCTAGAATGACTGTTTCACTTCCTGGACACAGGCAGGGAAGCTGCCTGTCCCTCACAGCTGCACTTGGGCCCTGTGCTGAACTCTGAGGGCGAGGCTTGAGGGTAGCCCAGCCTTCATTGCTAGGTGGGAACATGTAGTCAGAAGAGGTGAAAGCTTTTCTCTAAGAAAGACTCCATTCGAGATAATGCTAAGAGTGCTCGACACAGTGACAAGGCAAGAAAAAAAAAGGCATTAACTCTGGAAAGGAAGACCTGAGATAGTCCTTGTCTGCACACACCATGCGTTGGTGAACAAAGAAAAGTCTAATGTCTAAAGAAACCTATGAGAGCTGCCACACATACATAGTAAATGTAATGTAATGAGGACGCGACCCCTCCAGGGTGTGGCTGAGGAGAAGTTTTTTATTGTAGATGTGAGGGGAGAGAGACAGGCAGGTGATGGGGGAGAGAGAGAGAGAGAGAGAGAGAGAAAGAGAGGCAGGTGTGAGAGAGAGAGAGAGACAGGCAGGTGAGGGAGCAAGAGACAGGTGAGAAGAGGGAGAGAGAGAGGCAGGTGAGAGAGAGGAGAGAGAGAGAGAGAGAGAGAGAGAGAGAGAGAGAGACAAGGTAGAAGGAGCAGGAGAGGGTGAAGAGGACAGAGGGAGGGAGGCCGAGAAATAGAGACAGACATAGAGACAGACATAGAGAGAGGAGCAGGAGGATCAAGACAGAGAGAGACGGACAGAAAGACAGAGAGAGAGAGAGAGAGAGGGAAGAGAGCAGAGAGTGCATAGTTTAAAGGGCAGGGTACTAGGAATGAGAACCCCGGAAAGGGGAAGCCCACAACTGGAGAGGTTTAGGGTAGGGGCCCGGTGAGAGGAGCTGAGGGGAGACAAGGGTGCTTGCTGAATGAGCCCTGAGTCCAGCGTTTGCCATGGTGAGCTAACGGGCACCACGGTTAGCTCTTCGTCCCCAGTTTGTTTTTGGACCTGACATAAAAGTTGGTGATATTTCTGTACTCCAGCAATGAACTATCCAAAAAAGGATTAAGGCGGTGGTGGCACACGCCTTTAATCCCAGCACTTGGGAGGCAGAGGCAGGAGGATTTCTGAGTTCGAGGCCAGCCTGGTCTACAAAGTGAGTTTCAGGACAGCCAGGGCTACACAGAGAAACCCTGTCTCGAAAAACCAAAAAAAAAAAAGAAAGTGGTTGGTTTTTTTTGCTTTTTTTTTGTTTTTTGTTTTTTTTGTTTAGAATAGCATCAAAAATAAACCAAATATTGGCAACATTTAATCAAGAAGAAGAAAGAGCTGTGATGTGAAATTGAAGGAAACTGAAGTGTTTCTGACAAACTGAGGAAGGCAGGGCGGGACTCACGCGTGTGTCTGTGCCCGGTGAGACTACTGCTGAAATGTCAATACTAGGAACAATCTACAGATTCAATCACTGTTCTCTGAGACACACACAAAAGTAGAACAAAATCCCCACCCCACCCCCAAATTTCCGTAGTCCAGGCGGGGACTACAGAGATGGCTCTGTAGGTAAGGACGCTTGCTTCACACATATGAGGAGCTGAGTTTGAAAGCTCCGGCCTGGCATGCCCGTGTGCTCACCTGTGACCCTGTGCTGGGGTAAAAGTGGGGGTGAGGGTGGGGTTCAGCCTGGCTGGAAACCCGCAAACCTCAGCTTCAGTGAGAGCCTGTTTCAAAGCGCTGAAGATCAATGGAGGGAGGAAGTCTGCGATCCTTCCCCAAGGGCCACACAGGCGAGGGTGCACCAACCGCTCCCAATGCTCAACACACACACACAAATAATAGAAATAAATAGGAAAATGGCGTTCCGAGTTCCTCGCACATGGAGCACTTTGCTGTCCAGAGACCTCAGCCGCCTGTGCTGGCTGTGCGCTGCCCACAGTTCCAGATCGTTTGGTCTGTCCTCATCTTCCCGTCTATCAGAGCCGGTGACCTATTGCTTGCTTAGCAAGCCACACTTTCAACAGAGATTGCGAAACACATTCCAAACTTAATTAATTTCAAATCTGATTAACTCGGGTTAGCCGTAGTGATGCCATTTTTATGAAAGTGCCTCTTACATTCGGAGACTGGAACTTTTGTTGGCCTCACAACCCGGTTAACAGAAGGCCTTGAGGGACATCCTGCTGTGTAGTCAGACTGTGGGTCTCGTCTCGGCTCTATGACTCTGGTTGGCCTGGAACTCACTGTGTAGACCAGGCTGGTCTACAAATTCTCCGAGATCCACCTGTCTCTGCCTTGTGAATGCTGCCATTAAAGGTGTGCACCTCCACAGCCCCGCCTAACCTATGGGTTTAACCTGACTTTAGGAGGGCAATATAACAGCCAACCTTACCTGTCTTGGGCTTCCCATAGAATCTTAGTTATGTATACTTCCATGCCCCTGGCCCGGAGTTGTGTGTGTGTGTGTGTGTGTGTGTGTGTATGTATGTATGTGCGTGCGTGCGTGTGATCACTTGTTGAAGACATCCATTGGGTTTTAAAGCAACCTCGTACAACAAATATCTGACTTAAATGTTGAGAGCAACACAGATCAACTTGGTAACAGTATTTTTTTCAGTACTGCTTATTATCTGAATCAGTTGAGGTCCATAACTTAATCCCTTGTAAAACGCTCGTAAAGATTTCTGTAAAGTATCTCTCACTTCTTTCCCATTTGATGCTTTCTTTAAAACACAAACAAACAAAAGTCAAATGTTTTTAATTGAAATACGTCGTCTCTCCTCCCTTTCCTCTCTCTAGTTGCTCCCAGCTACCCTCTCCCAGACCCCTCCCATGTCCCCCCTCTCAAGAGACGGTCTCCTTTTCTTTTATTATATTTGTTACATATATATACATATGTGTCTGCACAAATATATATATACACATATATATATAAGCTGCTGGGCCTGTTTTGTTGTTTGGGTGTGTTGGGTGTGTATGGTTTCAAGGCTGACCACTGTGCATTGGACAACCAAGGGGACTCATCCCTGAGCAAGGCTAATTCTTCTCCCAGAAGCCAATAGTTGCCTGTAGTATCCAGTGGTATGTATGACCCTGGGAAAGTTTCCTCCTTCAGTGCTAATATACCCATTGATGTTGCTATTGTTCTGGTCTTGTTTATGCAGCCCGTTCTAGGACAGGCTGTCTCTCGCGGCCAACTTCCTGGTATTCTGGGTCTTAAAAGACTTCTGCCCTCTCTTCTGTGATCTCCTTTAGCCATGGATGCTGGATTGTGTCGTAGATGCCTCTCTGTTGGGGGTCAGGTCCCCATGATAAATTGATCTCTGTTCAGCTGTGGTTTTCTGAGGTGGTGTTTGTTTGCTAGAAAGAGAGGTTTTTTTTTTTCTTTTGGTTTTTCGAGGCAGGGTTTCTCTGTGTATCCCTGGCTGTCCTGGAACTCACTTTGTAGACCAGGCTGGCCTCGAACTCAGAAATCCGCCTGCCTCTGCCTCCCAAGTGCTGGGATTAAAGGTGTGTGTCACCACCGCCCGGCCGAGGTTTTTTTTTTTTTAAGAGAGAGGTTGTAGCGACACTTATAGGTGGGTATAAGGATAAACTTCAGAACGTAGCAAGGAATTCTGCTGTTCGAGCAAAGGACTGGTAATAGAGTCTTCTCTAAGGCTCAGGACCGCATGCACCCTGGGAGGCTGCCTTGGCTTCTAGTACCAGGCATGATTTTCCTCCTGTTAAGTCCAATTAGACAGCCGTGGATTACGGCCTACGTGTACCAACTCATTACCCCTAAGTCTGTCTCACCATGCTGCTAATTGCCATGGTTCACAGGTGTGGCAGCTGGAAAGCAAGGGAGCCATGTTTAATTGCCTACCCCTGGTGGCAGCTTGCATAGTGTTTTCTGGTGCCATGGAAGCTAGAATACAGGAAAGAGGCTTTCAGGTCAGATCCAGTTTGAATCATCAAAGTCCTGTGTGAAAAGTGTCTTCAGCAGCAGGGCCGATGCTCAACCCCTGACAGGTAACCAATACTCTGTATTGTTTTCAGAATTCCTTGGGCTACCCTGATCAATCATTTGAAAGGAGGTCTCCTACGCCTGGCCCTGCATGTTTTTGTTAGCTGATGATTCTTGTGGAAAGCATTATCAGCCCAAGCAGATGAACTTCCTTTTATATGTCTATACACCTCTCACATATATATGTATATGTATGTGTGTAGAACATCTTCTGGTGTGTCTGAAAATAGCTACATTGTACTTACATAAATAATAAATAAATCTTTAAAAATAAATAAATAAATAAATACAGAACAAAGTCCTTCGTTAGGGACAGTCAGGATACAGGGAGAGAAGTTATCTTCATCAGCCAGAGTGTCCTGGCTCCTGATTGGTCAACCTGACACAAGCTGGAGTACACATACATATACTTACATGTATTGTATATAATTTTGGGTATATATAAAATAATATGATGCAATGTTTTCTGCACTGTTCAATAAATAAAGAACACAGGCAGTGGGGGGCGAATGCCTTTAATCCCAGTACCCAGGAGGCAGAGGCAGGCGGATTTCTGAGTTTGAGGCCAGCCTGGTCTACAGAGTGAGTTCCAGAACAGCCAGGGCTACACAGAGAAACCCTGTCTTGAAAAATTAAAAAAGAAGAAAGAAAGGAAGAAAGAAAGAAAGAAAGAAAGAAAGAAAGAAAGAAAGAAAGAAAGAAAGAAAAAAGAATCTACATGGGCTGGAGAGATGGCTCAGTGGTTAAGAGCACTGACTGCTCTTCGGAAGGTCCTGAGTCAAATCCCAGCAACCACATGGAGGCTCACAACCATCCATAATGAGATCTTCTAGTGTGTCTGAAAATAGCTACAGTGTACTTACATAAATAATAAATAAATCTTTAAAAGTAAATAAATAAATAAATACATACATACATACAGAACAAAGTCCTTCGTTAGGGACAGTCGGGATACAGGGAGAGAAGTTATCTTCATCAGCCAGAGTGTCCTGGCTCCTGATTGGTCAACCTGACACAAGCTGGAGTCATCTGGGCAGGGAATCTTGATTGAAAAAAATGCCATCAGATTGGCCTGCAGGCAAGTCTGTGGGGGCGATTTCTTGGTTAATGATTGTGGACGGGACTAGACCACTGGGGGTGGACTCCCTGGTGTAGCTGTATTAAATAAGCAAGCTGAACAAGCCACGGGGAGAAAGCCAGTAAGCAGTGTTTCTCTGTGGTCTCTGAGACCTTGTCTTTAGGCCCGCCCTGCCCTGCCCTGCCTTCATGATGAACTGTCTGTATGCAGTCAGGTGAAGTTAACTCTTTCCTCCCTTGGTTCCTTTTGGACCTGGTATTTATCACAGCCATAGAATGCAAACTTAAGAGCAAAGGGGAGAGGGATCATACCATCTGTCTTAGTTAGGGGTTCACTGCTGTGAACAGACACTATGACCAAAGCAGCTTTTATCGAGGACAACATTTAATTGAGGCTGGTTTATAGTTTCTGGGGTTCAGTCCGTTATCATCATGACGGGAAGCACGGCAGCATCCAGATAGACAGGGGGCTGGAGAAGGAGCTGAGAGTTTTACATCTTAACCTGAAAGTAGCCAGGAGGAGGCTCTCCTCTTCTGAACTGGGTGGAGCACGAGTACTAGGAAATCTCAGCCTGCCCACACAGTGACACACTTACCAATTCCAACAAGCCCACATCTCCTAATAGTGCCACTTCCCACGGGCCAAGCGTTTTTCAAACCACCACACCATCCAGTTTTTCTGGGGTCAGTAGCTGTTGATTTTATATCTGTTACAGAGTTTGAAAATTGTGGTATGATAACATACCCGAATTTCCCATTTTAACCTGTGGGGTGTGTGCAAATACATTTGTGCCATTTTGCTACCGTCACTAGCTCCAGATTCTCCCTCTGAAGCTGGAGGATGAATCTAGGGCCTCGAGCTAGCCCAGGAGGGGAGGCACTGTCTACCGAGTCCCACCTCTCACACTCCTTGCCCTCTGGAAAATCTCACTCTGAAAATTTACTTCTCCTCGCTGACTCCCATTCCTCTCTCCAGACCCTGGCATACACAGTCTATCCTCTATCACAATGAATCTGACAGTTTTAGGTATTTATTTAAAATTTTGACTTCTGCATACATACTAATGTTACGTTTTTAACGTGATAATCGATCCTTATAAAATACTCAAATACTTAGTGAATGTGCTTGCAGGGGTCTTGCTGGAGCACAGCCCTCCTGCCGCTTAAATGACAGGTGACTGAATGCCTGAACCTCTCTCAAGTTCTCTTTCCCAAGAAAGGGCTGAATAGGTTGCCCATGGGATGGTACTGATTGGAAAATGCTTGTATGTTTCTCAGAGGGCTTTGCAAGCTACAGAAGGGAGTTCTCCCAGACAGCAAAGACCTTAGCGTTCTGGGATGTCTGCAGAGTGATGTGTCCCTATTAGAGGCCCTTCTGAATATGCATTTCAAGAAAACCCCTTCTAGACCCTTCTTAATGTGGTTCATTCTTGTGGTCCAGTCTTGGCTTTGAAGCAAGTTAAAACTTGTTTGAAGCTGACTTTAGCTTCCTGCTTTAATAAGCAGACTTTGCAAGAGATTGGATTTTTATTTGTTAATCTCCTTTGAGAATCAGTGGCCAGCAGGCCACACGGTGCCTATTGAAGAGAAAGGATCTGGAGGGTGGCTCTGTGAGGGCTTTTGTCTCCCAGCTCAGTCTGTTATGTAACTGTATTTTTCCTGGGTGTTAAAGAACCTCTCTTTTCTTTGCGTTACTAGGTGTTACTGGGCTACCCTCGTAAATTCTTGCTTAAGCACACGTGGTTTAGGTGACACTGAGGAGCTGGGTGACGACATTCTAGTGGGTTTCACTGTGGAGCGCCCCCTGCCTTCTGTGATCAGGGTGTCTAGAAGAGGCATCACCCCTTCACGTGCCGGCTTTGAGTGACTGTGGCTGGGCATTTCGGACTGATTCAGCTTAACTGTTACTGCGGAGTGGTAAGCCCAGCCTGTTAATCAGATTCGCATTTCATCTCCAGTGTGTCCAGCATCATGCCTTGTCTCTTGTCTTGTTCACTTCTGTCCATGTCACCTGTGGGAGGAAGCCACATCTAGCGGAAGCGCCCTCGCTTTTCATTCTTTAAGCTTCTCTGGCTTTGTGGGTTTGCCTCATCCGATATTTCTTGAGATTGTGACAGGCCAACATTCTTTTATTTGTTATGTGTGTATGTATGTGGGCGCATGTGCTGTATGTATGTGAGGTTGATGTGGGGCGTCTTCCCCAGCTATTACCCTCCTCAGATTTTGAGACTGGGTCTCTCACTGAATCTGGGACTCACCGGTCTAGCTAGATGGACTGGCCAGCAAGCCCCAGGGAGCAGTCTGTCTTCCTTCTAGGTGCCGGGGTCACAGAAGCACATTGCCATATCTTGCTTTGTCATCTGGGTTTTAGGTCATCTGAACTCAGGTCTTCCTGCTGTGTGCAAGGACTTCACTGACAGAGCCACTCCTGAGGCCACCGGCCTTCTTTTTCCTGACATCTGTTTTCCCAACATTCCAGGGTAGGACCTGAGGTTGACAGTTCACATGGTATGAGGATCGGGGACCTGAACTCTGACTGTAACCTGCCCTACTGCCTATATGGCCATGGCTCCTGTGACAGTGGCTCCTGTGACCCAAGCCCAGCACTGTTTCACATGCTAGGTTCTGTGGCGGCCACCCTGAGTGAGGTTCAGTGCAGGTCACCGGAGCCCTCACAGGCCTCAGGGCAGCTTCTGTCCCCACCATGCAGCTGCAGAGGTTTGCTTTGACCTATATGTCCTTAGTCTCTTGCACAGCTGTTCGGGGTTAGACCTCTTCTTCCTCATGTTTGTCAAACGTGATAAAGAACCAGACTTGGCTCTTCATTTCTCCAGAAGTCAGAAGGGAGGGCAAAGGTCGTTCCTTCTAGTGGCCTTGGATTGGGTTTAAGGTTGAGAAACAAAGTCAGATGCTGATGTCTCTGGGAATCTCTGTACTTGGATAAGTCCTGTGCTCAGGAAGTGAGCGGTTTTGCTGACTTGGTTCAGGGGTAGCATTTGGTGTTTTTGTGACGTAAGTCCAGTGTCATGTGATCCACTCTTACCAACTTCTCTTCGCTCATTGAAGTTTGTGATTGGCTTGTCTTGATTTTGAAGGTGGGACAAGGAATGACTGGGCTGGGAGGAAGGAACACCCCTTGCCTGTCTGACCCTTGTACATCGTGGGGACACGGAGGAAAAGGAAGTGTGACTGTTGATCGGTTTATGGTTTCTGATTTCCTGATGAGGGTGAAAGGTGGCGGCCTCCAGTCTAGGCCTGAGTAGCCCAGGGCTGCTTTAGAGAGTTTCACACAGTCTGTGGCTTACCACAATAGAAACTTATTCTCTTGAAATTCTGGTGTTGGATGTCTGAAGTCCAGGTGCCAGTGACTGGCTCCACCACAGAGCAAAAACCAAATGTCTCCCTCCTCTGGGGGAATCTCCACAGTCCTGTCAGACCCTCCTCTTCCTGCAGGCTCACAGCCTCTGAGCACTGGGCACCGTCCAGTGTGACATGATCTTAACTAATCGTCTCCCCCAGAGAAGGTCACAAATACAGGGTATGGATGAGAACTTGAGTTGTCTTTCAGGGGCATAGCTGAAGCCACCTCAGTGACCGTAGTGTAAATTTATCAATTTTTGGACATGAGTGGTGTTGTTCTGGACTTCTGCTCACCTTTCAAGAAGGAAGTGAAAGCCAGGACTCTGTATCAGGCTTCTGAGAAGCCATCGTGTCTTAGGTGACACTTCCCATCTGGGGCTGAGAACAGTGTGGTCAGATGGTCAGACATCCACCTGACCTGCTCTGGTACACACCAGAATGCCTGTGCCCAGGGCGTGAGGTGGGGCTTCCTGGTTATCCATGGCGTCTTACTAGTTGCCCATGATGAGTGGAAGGAAGGGCTGTGAGGGGCTGGGACAGGCAGGACAGTTAGATTCCAGGGGACTGGGATTGCTGGCTTCTGTGGCTCGGCTTGTGATCAAGAATGGGGAAAGGGTACAGGCTTGGTTGATTGGCACCTGACTGTGAGGGTCCAGAGGACTGAAGATGCTGGTGCTGTTTTCTCCTTCCTAGGCTCCTTCCTGTGATGATGGAGCACTCCCTGGTGCTGGGAACTGGGCACACAGGTGCATGTGGCCTCTGCCTCAGAGAATTTAAGTCCATCTGCACTGCTTAAACACAGCCATGGTCACGTGTGAACTGAACAGTGGGGGTGTCACATGGAGTAAAATACACTCCGGTTTAGAAGCCGTGGCCCAGACAAAGGTCTCAGTAGCTTTCTATGGACTGTATATTGAAGTGTTGGTCAAATAAAATACAAAATTGGGGGCTGGAGAGATGGCACAGCGGTTAAGAGCACTGACTGCTCTTCCAAAGGTCCTGAGTTCAAATCCCAGCAACCATATGGTGGCTCACAACCATCCATAATGAGATCTGACACCCTCTTCTGGTGTGTCTGAAGACAGCTACAGTGTACTTACATATAATAATAAATAAATCTTTAAAAAAATACAAAATTAAGATAAACCCTGCCTTTAATTTTTCTAGTGGGTATGTGTGTGTGTGTATACATGTGTTTTGTGTGTGTTTGTATGTGTGCACATGCATGTATGTGCATTGCATATCTGTATAGATGCCAGAGGTCAACCTCAGGTTCCATTCCTCAAGATGTGGGTCACCTTGTTTTTGAGACAGGGACTCTCACTGACCTGGAACTTGTTGAGTTGGCCAGGCTGCTGGCAAGCTCTAAAATCTTCCTGTCTTCCCCAGCACATCTTGGCTTTCTACCTGAGTTCTGGGGTCGGACTCAGGCCTCATGTGTGTACAGTAAGCATTTCACTGGCTGAGTCATCCCCAGATCTACCCTTTTAAACTTAAGCAATCTGCAACTATTGTATGGGGCTGGGGGTAGCTTTGTTGTTGTTGCTGGATGGTGCCGGTCATCCAGTGATTTAAAATAACAGGAGCCATTTAAAAACCATTCATAAAGTTGTTGCTTCCCATGTTCAACCATAGTGTGCAGGAAGGAATGAGCGAGAGTTAATTATTGAGGTTGAAATGGTCGGAGAAGCCTGGAGATGGAGGAGACCAAGAGACGGTTGAGAGCATTTTGGGACGGGCAAGGTTTCATGGACAGATGGCTAGAGCAGGTCCTGCTGGGGAAGTAAGTGGAGGGTTAGGCTGTAAAGGGGCAATGGGACAGGGGTAAGAGTTGGGGGAAGGTTAGGCTACAAAGGGGTAGTGGGAGAAGTTTGAGGCTAGGCTGGAAAAGGGCAATGGGAGGGACATTGGATGCCAGATGAGATATGCAGTCATTGGCCTTGGAGTGGGGGTTCAGAGGGTGACACAATGAGTGACTTGGCTGTGTTCATATCACCATGGCCATCCAGGTCTGGGCTTTGGGACTCAGAGGCGGATGCTGAGAGCGAGTTGCTCACCTGGAAAAGCCTTCTGGAGATGTGAGCTGTGTTGAGGCCAGCCAGGAGCCAGGGCTGCCTCCCAGCCAGCCTGGGAACCTGCTGGTCTGGTTCCTGTGCAGATGGCCTGAAGGGCTGGTGTTGATGGTTTCCTGGTGAGTGTTGGGTGCTGAGACAGGACCACCTGTGTGACCTATGGGACTTATCTCTAGCCTTCTCAGGATTCAGATTTATATGCTCAGACAGGGGACCAAGGACTTGCCTGTGTCTGCCTGACACTTCAGTGATCTGACACCCATCCGCAGCTGAGAGCTACCTCCCAGATGACAGCGGGGCGGAGAAAGCTGGGATTCCTGCTGCTGGTGACTTGAAGAGTGTTGGGCTCTGGAAACAACTGTGACAGAGACCACAGATGAGTGGAATCAAGCTAAAGGCTCTTTCCTTTCAGCTGCAGAGGCTGGTAGACTGAAGTCTCAACCAGTGACCAACCTCCCTAATGCCTTGACCCTCTGACACAGTTCTTCATGTCGCAGTGACCCACAACCATAAAATCATCTCTGTTGCTATTTCATGACTGTAATGTTGCTACTGTTATGAATCATAATGTAAATATCTGCATTTTACAACGGTCTTAGATGACCCCTGTGAAAGGGCCATTTGACTTCCAAAGGAATTGTAACCCACAGGTTGAGAACTGCTGGTGTAGACCGGTGGTTGAGTCACTCTGGTCTTTGTCTCCAGGGTCACAGGGTCTTCTCTTCTGTGGGCACTTGTAATAGGATTTAGGGCCATTGGGATAATTCAGAAAACTTTCTAAACCCTGACTTTATTTCCCTCTGGAGATGAGGGTGGGGACATGTCTTTGGATTTACGATGTAGAAAATTCCCTTTCTGGGGACCTATGCTTAAATGATAAGAAAGGAGGAGGAAGTCACTTAAAAACCCAGCAAATAGCTCACATTTTAGATTCCCTATTATATTTCCATCACCCCACACCCCTTCACTGTGAAGTATGGTCCCAGACTTGAGTCTGGTTGCCAATCCTGGGAGCTCTTCCCTTCCCTTCTGGGCCCTCTTGTTGAACTTTGAAGGTGGAACCAGTGTTGGACAGTAGCCAGGCTCTGTGACTCCTCATACTTTGAAGACTGAGGGGAGTCTGTGTGTGCTGCAGGGGATTTCCACTATTGGGTTTTCAGTAGAAACCACCAGCTGGGTCAGCAGGTCAGGAAGAGACTGCCAATGGGGAAGTGGTCAGTGGGGGTTGGTCTTCCTCACTGTTGTATTGCTGTGAAGGGAAACATTGGCCAAGGCAACTCTTATGAAAGGAAGCATTCAATTGGGGCTGGCTTACAGCTTCAGAGGTTTAGTCTGTTATCACTATGGTGAGGGCATGGCGGCATGCAGGCATGCATGCATGCATGAAGTTGGAGCAGTTATGTCAGATGGACTGTCTGAGGGCCCACCACCTCCATCTCAGGCAGTATATACAGAGTGTGGAGATATTACGTCCTGGTCACAGGAGCGAAAGAGAGACCCACTGGACCTGGTGGGGGCTTTTGAAACATCAACACTCACCTCCCAGGAGCACACTTCCTCCAAGTAGGCCACAACTTCTAATTCTTTTAATCCTTCTAATCCTTTCAAACAGCTCCACTCCCTGGTGACTAGGCATTTAAATATATGACCCTGTGGGGACTATTCTCCTTCAAACCATGAGAGGTCAGAGCACTGCTTATGGTGTTTGAAAGTGAACGGCATTGTGGGGCATCAGATCAGGTGTGTGCGGGTCTAGTCACCCTGGACACTGCAGCTCTCTGAGGCTGTTCCTCTGTGTGTGTGTTGGGAATGGACCTAGATGGGTGGTCTAGAGATGATGTATCAGAAAGTCAAGCTGTTGAGACCACTTATACTTCACGGGGAGCCTCACAGTTAAACGTACCTTTTATCCTGAGGAACAGGTCATAAGAAGCTAAAACATCACTCTAGTAGTATTAGGGCCTTCCCTCAGGGAATAGCTCAGGTTGAGATCCAAGAAGGATGACTGGATTTCTGCCTGGGAACTTCCTAGGCCAGAATCCTAAGTGACAGAAGGTCCCAGCTCATCTGAGACACTGTCACAGGAACTGCCAGCCATTGTTGGACCAAACTCTGGCTTGTGGCCTGTCTGAGGTGGCTTGTGCCATGACCTATTGCAAAGGGTGTCATCAGTGGTACCATTTGTTTGTTTGTTTTTAGAGACAGGCTCTTTTTACAAAGTCCTGGCTATCCTGAGCTCACTGTGTAGACCAGGCTGGCCTTGAGCTCACAGAGATCCACCCAAGTGCTGAAGAGCTTGGGGATCCCCTACGTGCTGAGATTTAAGGTGTACACTGTCATATCTTCAACATTGTCCCCTGAGAGAAGCCCTGGTGTGTGGAAGAGTCTCAAATAAAGCCTGTTGGTGCTTGTGGCTTGCTACCCACACTCCATATGTACTGCCTGGGGTGGGGACAGTGGCCCTCAGGTAGCCCATCTCATGAACCTCGGTGGCAGTGGTTCTCAGCCTTCCTAACGTAGTTTCTTACGCTGTGGTGACCCCCAACCATAACATTGTTTTGGTTGCTACCTCATAACTGGAACTTTGCTACTGTGTGAATCGTAACGTCGACATCTGTGTTTTCTGATGGTCTTGTCGACCCCGGTGAGAGGGCTGTTCAATCTCAAAGGTGTTGAGACCCACGGGTTGAGAACCACTGACCCGGGGAGGCATGTGGCCTCATTTTCCTTGTCGCATGGAGATTTCATTATTCGGTTTTGCAAACATTCCTGGAGAGCCTTGCCTTCCACAGAGCAGCCCAGCATCAGATACTTTAAAAACATGCAGATGAAATGCTCTAGATCTTATGTACTGAAGGGAGTTTATGGCTGGCTGTAAATGTTGTTTAAAATTCATTGGATTCCATGAAGTGGAACTCAAATAACCTTTCTAGTAGCGCTTGTGGGTTGAACTTGAAAACACTGGGGTGATCATACAGGGAGGCACGTCACAGCGGAGCCACGCAGGTCTCCAAGGCTGGGCTCACGGCTCTGACCTTTGTCCTTGTCCTCACCTCTGCTTCCATAGCTCTTTGACTTATCTTTGTTTACACCATTGTAGGGATTCTGCCAGCTCCCAGATAGTAGGCTATGGGACTTCATGTGCAGAGCTCCCTTGACAAAATCCCCCTTTTCTCTGGGCTAGCCCGGAACTTGTAGAAGTGATCTGAGTCTCACATTTCCACAGCTACTTTAAAAAAAAAGTGTGTTTATTTTTTCTGGTTCTGGGTAATGGGACCCAGACGAGTGCCTCAATTCTGACTGCACATGTGTATCGAAGGTTGGAGCATCGCGATTTTTGAAAGTGCCACCCCCCCACCCCACCCCCGTGCCCCACTCATTGAGAGTATGCGGGCAGGGTTGCCGGTGATTTCTGAAGGACAAACCAACACATTCATTGATATGAACCACAGAAGTAAAAATCACAGATGTTTGGGCTCACAGATTGTTTGGCTGTGGGGACTGGGGAGTGTGGTAGAGAGGCATTGGACTGTTTCAGAGCCCTGGGAGCTGACCTGGGTTACTGTAGGGCAAGTCCCCTGGTTTGCCTCTGGGCCTTTTTAACCCCTTTTTAACCCTGAATCGGAGAAGCACCAGGACTGGGGAGAAAGCCGTTCTCAAGGACTAGGGAGACACAGGGCATAGGTCAGCTGCCCAGATGACCAGCCAGCAGCAGGGAGAGCTCGCAGCGGTGTATCCAGAGAGCAGAGCCTGACCCTGTGTGTCGAGGGGTGAGGGGGAGGAGTCAAACTCACGATGTATTGATCACATGCTAAGTACAGCGCTAAGCTGTTTACCAGGATGAATTCATTCTGTTTTCTCAACCACCCCTTGACAGGTGCTACCACATTTCAGCCACGGGAGAACTTTACACTCAGGACTGAGAGGCTTACTGGGCTCACAGGGACTTTCAGTGTAAAACTTGGAATCCACGGGAAGTAGATGTTGATTGCCAATGCCAGTGTTTGGGGAGGAGACCTTAACACAAGCCCTGTGGTGTTAGCTCAGTTCTCAAGGAAGTCAAACTGCTTGGCCAAGGACCCAGGAATCCAGTGGGAAGGAGGCAGGGAGGGGAGAATGAAATGCCCTTGCCTTACAGGGTGTGTGTGTGTGGGGGGGGGGGACTTCGGGACTCGCTCAAGCCTGCCTGACTGTGTACAAGTTCCTGGACACAGATGAGGAATGTTATGTACAAATGTTACGTACATACATACGAAGGCAAGGTGAGTTTGGAAAAGGCAATAAGGCAGAATGACACCTTGTCATTCAGTTTCTCTGTCTTGTCTCAACGCCTGGGTCTCCTGCATGGTGTCTGTTCCCTTCATCTGGGCCCATCTTGCAATGGACGCTTCCCACATTCGTGTGACCTGGGAGTCCTGTTAGCCACCGGGAGAGCTAGAGATCTGAGCTCGAAGACTAGCCTGGAAGTTCTTTATCTGATTTGCAGACATCATTAATATGACGAGCCTGGTTCATCGGCCCTCTCTCTGCTTCATTCAGGGTTCTCTGTCTCACGTCTCCTAGTTCCTTCAGTGTTTGCAATCTTCATTTTCTATAACTACTATTTTACTTTTCAAAAGGCAAATTCTACTTTTTTCAGGACAGGGTCTCGCTGTGTAGCCCAGGCTAGCCTTCAACTGGGAAGCCCTCCTATTCCAGTTCTTCAAGTGCTGGATTGCAGGCGTGTGCTGCCACGGCAGGCTTCAAATCAGGCAGATTTATCTGGGACAGAAGCTATTTGGGGCGTGGGTGTTAATACAATTCTTTCTTTGTCCTTAGTGAACTATGTTACACAGACTTGAAAAAAATTTCTTCGCGGCTGGTGGAATGTCCTCTCTCTGTGTCCTTGTGGCTGTGCTCCTGTGGGATCTGTGGTTAAACGGATAACATTCTACCTGTTGGAAATTTCATGATCCTGGAAAGCTGTGCTGAAAGATGCCTGGTGTGTGTGTGTGTGTGTGTGTTTGCATATGTGGTACATATATGTTCATGTGCATCCATGTGTGTGTGTATGGGTGTATTATATGTATACATGCATGTGTGCATATGTATGTGGGTGGACATTTATGTGCATGTGCATGCATGTGTGTGTGTGCATGCACGTTTGGGTATGTTTGTGTGTATTGGGGGGAGGTGTTTCTCTTTTGTAAGCGAAGGTTTGTCTTGTCAGTGTTGCAGACTGTAGTGGGATAGTAGCCACACATTTGGAGGATAGTACTGTTTGGCTGGGCATAAGTACCCTGTCAAAATGCAGTTATTTCAGAAGGATTGAAGATGGGGTGGGGTTTGTTGCCACCTGGCTGAAAATAGTGGTGGAAATCGGCCAGGGACACCATCATTTTGTATTCGATGGACCCCTTTACTCAAGGGTGTAAAACCCTTCAACATTGTCTTGGTTAGGGTTTTACTGCTGTGAACAGACACCATGACCAAAGCAATTCTTATAAAGGACATTTAATTGGGGTTGGCTTACAGGTTCAGAAGTTCAGTCCATTATCATCAAGGCAGGAGCATGGCAGTGTCCAGGCAGGCATGGTGCAGGAGGAGCTGAGAGTTCTACAGCTTCATCTGAAGGCTACTAGCAGAATACTGACTTCCAGGCAGGTAGGATGAGGGTCTTAAAGCCCACACCCACAGTGATGCACCTACTCCAACAAGGCCACACCTTCTAATAGTGTCACTCCCTGGGCCAAGCATATACAAACCATCACAAACATCTCAGCGGGATGAACCCAACCTTTACACAGATAATAGATTAAAGGGCCTTAGCTACAGACAAAGGGAGGCAGCGACTCTGAAATACAGTTGTCTGGAGGTGTTTAAAGATTATTATTGACCTTGGCAAAGTAGTGTTGGAAGGCAGAGGCAGCTGGATTTCTGTGGGTTCAAAGGTCGCCTCATCTACATAGCAAGTTCCAGGCCAGTCCAGTGATAGAAACATGGTGAGACCCTGTCTAACAAACAAACAACAAACAAACAAACAGCAAGAACAAGCCCCAAACAGATAGTGTGTGTTTTGACTGATATATATTTTACTATCAACATGGTAAACATCTTAGTCCCTTTCCCTGTTGCTGGGGTAGACACCCTGACAAAAGCAATGTAAGGGAGAAGGGGTTTATTTCAGCTCACAGTTCAAGGGTGCAGTCTGGCATGGTGGGCAGTCAGGGCAGTAGAAGCAGTTGGTCTCATGACATCCACAGTAACAGAGAGTGATGAAAGCATGCTGCCGCTCACCTCCCTCTCTCCTTTATACAGTGCAGGGTGTCAGCCAGGGAAGGAACTGCCCTCAGTAGATGGTCATTCCACCTAAGTTAAACCACAGGCCTGCTCCGAGGCCCATCTCCCTGTGATTCTAGATTCTGTCAAGTTGACAGCACACACTCCACGGTAATGAGATCCAACCACAGGTAGAATAGCTACTGTGTCTTTGAAGGGGTTACACTGTCGGGTCTGAATGGCCAGTGGGACGGAAAACATCCGGTTGTGATGATAAAGGGAACACTGTTGCAGCTCACTGCTGGTCCTTGTGTTTGTGGGGATGCAGCACTGTGTACAGTGACTCTCCCTGCCCTTGCCTTGCTGCTTCCTGAGCGTGTCCTCACGTCACAGCACAAATGCTGCAGAAGGGAGAACACTCCTGAGCCACGGATGGCTGGGAGATCCTCATCCAATGAGTGTGAACCATCTCGTCTCCTCAGTCTGATCTGACTGGGACATCGCAGGGTGTGACACAGACTGTTGCTGTTAGAGACCGTGTGATTAGGAGCCATCACGAGGGTGCTGGGAATTGAACCCAGGTCCTCTGGAAGAGCAGCTGGTGCTTTCGACCACTGAGACGTCTTTCAAGTCCTGGGAGTCTTGTGTTTTAAGCGTAGTGTGTATGTGTGTGTGTGTGAGAGAGAGAGAGAGAGAGAGAGAGAGAGAGAGAGAGAGAGAGAGAGAGAGAGAGAAAGAGAGGGAGAGAGAGAGAGAGAGAGGGAGAGAGAGAGAAAGAGAGGGAGAGAGAGAGAGAGAGGGAGAGAGAGAGAAAGAGAGGGAGAGAGAGAGAGAGAGAGAGAGGGAGAGGGAGAGAGAAAGAGAGGGAGAGAGAGAGAGAGAGAGAGAGAGAGGGAGAGAGAGAGAGAAAGAGAGAGAGAGAGAGAGAGAGAGGGAGAGAGAGAGAAAGAGAGGGAGAGAGAGAGAGAAGCTTGTGTGGGTCCATGCTTGCATAGAGGCCAGAATAAGACATAAGACATTCAGTGTTGTACTCTATTACTGTTCATCATAGTCCCTGGAGACTTTCACTGAATCTGGAGCTAGGACAGTGACTACCAAGCCTCAGCAATTCTCTTGTCTTCTCCCCACCTCAGGGATAGGTTGATGGGTATGTATGTGACTGTGTTTATTTTTTGTTTTTTGTTTTTTGAGACAAGGTCTCGGAATGCAGCCCCTGCTAGCCTGGAACTCTCAGACATCTGTCCTATTCTGCCTCCCAAGTGCTCCTGAGGATTAAAGTGTGTACTGCCACTCCTGACCATAGATATCTTTTTACGTGGGTGTGGGGATCTGAACTCAGGTCCCCAAAGCATCTTATTTTAAAGTGGTTTTAAACGCAACCACTCTCTGATCAGGAGGCACTTCGTGTCCCTTGTTCTGAATACTGAATATGGTGCTGTGAGAACTTCTGGTGCCTGGCGTGGAAAGGCCAGCTTTAACTGGATATGGGGTCCTGCTCAGTCACCTGGGCCAGCTTTATGTGACCACTGGTGTTTCAGTCTCCTGTCCTGGGGTCCTAAACTCTCTGAGGGGAGGGTGGAGACCCTAACCACTGTTTGGTGGTGGCATCTCCTGACTTAAATAATCATCTCTTTCTCTTTTTTTCCCTGCCAGGGCGGGAGCAATTCCACGGTCTGGGTTCCATGTACTGCCGGGGAGCGGCCGCCATTATCCTTACCTATGATGTGAATCAACCACAGAGCCTGTTTGAGCTGGAGGACAGATTCCTGGGCCTGACAGAAACAGCCAACAACGACTGCCTGTTTGCCATTGTGGGAAACAAAGTGGACCTGACCATGGAGCGGGCCACAGAGGGTGGGGAGAAGAAAGGGCTGGCCTCTGGGAAGGCGGTCAGCTGTGTCTCCTCCAAGCAGGTGCATCCAGAGGACGCGATGGCCCTTTACAGAAAGATCCTGAAGTACAAGATGCTGGATGAGAAGGAGATGCCAACTGCTGAGCAGATGTGCTTCGAGACCAGTGCCAAGACTGGACACAATGTGGACCTCCTCTTTGAGACCTTGTTCGACCTGGTGGTGCCTATGATCACACGGCAGAGGGCTGAGGAGTCGTCTCAGATTGTGGACATAGCCAGCGGCAAAACACCCAAACAGACTAGATCTGGGTGCTGTGCCTGACGGCAGGAGGTCTACCTTGTTGTCTGGTGTGTGTGGGAGCCGCTGGGCTAAGAAACCTCACACAACACTGTGTACTGAGGACAATGGGCGCAATGACCACCAGCTGCTAATACAGGCCATGGTGCCCAGAAACTTCTGGGCATCCGGAGGCGGCACTCAAACCTTCTGTGGAGCCAGCCTGGTGCCACCTCATCTACTGCCCTATGTGTCTCTCATGGAGACTGCAGTCTGAAGACCTGCCTTGGACTGGTCTTTCACTACATCCCGCACCAGGTCTGTTCTCAGAGGCCTGTGTCCACTGTGATTCATATATGGTCTTCCCGTTTGATATCTGTACCTTGATATATTATGATGACAATTTTCCACATTTAATTTATATAAAATCAGGAATGGCTGTTTTTATACTGGGTGAAGTCAGATGGGCGATACATTATTAAAAATGATTTGGGGGAAAAGCCTTGTTCTTGGGAATGTTTGACTTTTATTTGAACCACAGGAAATTCCTTAATTTCGGGAGGGGTGGGTGAGGGTGGGTGGGGGTGGTTACCATGAACCTGTCATTAAATGTGACAGTGAATCTCTCTCTCTCTTGAAAGTTTCATTCAGTCCTTACCAATTCCAGGATATCTGGATGGGTCTTTTACCAAGTTGTCGGGACCACCTGAACTGTAGATGTGGCTACACTCCCAGCTTCGATCCTAATCTGATCTGACTCCCCACCCCTCCATTCCAAGTCAAAACCCCTTTGTGGTTTTCCTGTGGGTGGTGAGCTCTGCAAGAAACTGACAGGCAAACGTGGGAGACAATAACGCCTGTGTTCTCAGGAATTCATTGAGAGCAAGCAGGCAGAAACGGGGATTCTATGAGGCAGAGAGGCCAGCCCATTGTAGGCGGGCTTTGCTTTTGCTGCTGAAGGCTGGTGTCTTGGTTGGCCGGGTTGTTGCAGGCCTGCGTGGCCTTCCCTGCAAAGCCTGCATCCTTCAGATGAGATACAATGTTGCACCTGCCATAGAGTGTGGGTTAGAACATGGCGGCCAAGCCTTCTTCCTGCATCCCAGAGCCCCCACGCTCAGCTTCACAATAGCTTGTTAAAAACTGAAAGTGAGAGTCTGCTTCCCACTGAAATAACTGGAGCACCGCAATAGAGGCAGAAACTGTACTTCCTGTCCTCGAGATGCATCTTGGCCAGTAACCCATCTGGGAAGTGTGTGACTCAAAGAGCCCAGAGTCATTCTTTTGACCCTTCAGAGTGAAACTGTGGTCACGTGACGTGGCTTTTGCTGTTCATGTATTTTTTTTTATTTTTTATTTTTTTTGGTTTTTCGAGACAGGGTTTCTCTGTGTAGCCCTGGCTGTCCTGGAACTCACTCTGTAGACCAGGCTGGCCTCGAACTCAGAAATCCTCCTGCCTCTGCCTCCCAAGTGCTGGGATTAAAGGTGTGCGCCACCACCGCCCGGCTGCTGTTCATGTTTTAAGGTCCTGAATGGGACCTTAATGAATTCCCAGGATCCTTTCTTCATAGTGTTCTCTACCTTGAGTCCTGCCTGCACTGCATTTTCTCAGCTGCTGTCTTCTTGAATGGCCGCATGCCCAGGGGCTGGTATTGAGAGACAGAGAGGGGCTGGTATTGAGGGACAGAGTGCCACCTGCGTTTGCTACTCCAGAAGTAAAATTAGCTGTGGGCCCTTTCACTGCTCTCCTATGTATTTCTTGAACGTCACTGGCCCGGTGTGGCCTGGATGAGGGAGAGTCAATTCATCAAATGCCTGCTTAGCAGTCTGTATACCACCCAGTGACATGGTGTCCTGAATGGAACTCTGGCACCCTGTCCTGAGCAGTGCTTCTTGGGGACTTTGTACATTATTAGCCTTGGTCTTTCTGTAGGGAACCAGGTCCTTGGGTTCTATTTAAGGGGCTACAGGGCTTGAGTTTTCTCTAGGAAGCCACAGGTCTGTGAGTTCTCAGTGGGTGACTTGCCTTTGTGCGCAGTGTGGATCTCCACAGGATTGGGGAAATGGTCTGGGAACGTGACCACAAACACCCTTCTTTCCTTTGTCCCAGTGTGGTGCGGGGCCAGGAGTAGGGCTACAATTAGGGACCTTAGAAGCCTGTTGTTGGGACTGTCACTCAGGCTCCACGGTGGTGTCCCCAAGCAGAGGGACAACTCCAGACATTTGCCACTGCCTTTGAGGATTCAAACTTGGTCATGGTGGCAGGGAAATGTGAGGTTAGCGATGTTAAATTCTGGCTGCTGCCTGTCCATAGCCCCAGGTCCTAGGGTGCAGACGAAAACCAGAAGGATCCTGTCCCAGGCTGTTCCTTGGTTCCTATGACCATCTGATGGCTCTGGGCGAGTCCCTCTTGAGCCAGGAATTTGAGCAAGAAGTGGTGGTCTTACCTGTGCTCACAGGCGTGTCGGCACTCCTGGGAGACCAGCTCTCCCTCTGCGGTATTTGGGTATGGAGAGTTGTGACACAGGGTCAGTTCCAGGTACCAACTTCTTAAAAATCACAACAGTCGTGCCCACCCTTGTCTCCCTAGTATAGAAGAACTTCAGACTGACAGGAAGCAGCCTCAGACAAGGACCCAGTTCCCACTTTACCCACGACATAGTCTTACATAGGTGCTTTTGAGGAACCTCTAGAGACAGGGGAGAGAGATGGTTTCTTTCCCACCGTGGAGAGAAAATAGCACTGAACATATCTTCAGTTCCTTAGTCCTGGGGGATCCCCAACTGGAGGGATGACCATAGGTCTCTGAGAAGATGGGGGCCTGGAGACCCAGGGACCCAGAGACCTTAGCTGGGTGTGTGGTCCCTTCTCCAGGCATTTGTGCCTCTTGAAGGTACCTTGGCTCCAGCCGGAAGTGAGGTGGTCAGGATGGCACTTCCCATCCCTGCTTCCTGCCCTTGGCTGCAGTCGGTGTTCCTCAAGCCTCTGTAGCCCGCACCCCCTCCCTTCCTACACTGGTTCCTTTGGGCCTGCAATGAGCTCCAGGCAGAGTATAGGGCACATCAGCGCACCAAAGCCCTTTGATGTTTGTCTTAGAAGTTCGTGGACCCAGACTTCCTCAGGCTATTCATAGGTCTGTGTGGCTCACTGCACATGGAGACCACTGCCCTGCTCCTCAGATGCCGCCCTGGCTGGAAGCACGTTTGTTCTAGGGCGAGGACTGGAGGCTCACGGATTGCAAAGGGCCTCTGAGGCCAATGTGTGTTGTGAGCTAGAATGAGCCTGGTGTGAATGAGCCCAAGCCAAGTACTTGGCTGCACCCTGCTCTTCTTAGGACGGAAAGGGAGGTCGTGCAGCCCGGGGAGGGATGCAGCTGATTCTGCAGGTCATGGGCTGCTCTGTAGTGGCTGTAGCTGTTTCTGTCCCTTGAATGTCAAATGGTTCTCCATAAGGGTCTCTCCCCTGGCCTTGGACAGTTAGTTCAACAGCTCTTGTTTCTCATTTCACCGCTCACTCAGTTTTTCCCTGTGGGGAGTCACAGGGGTCTGGAAATCTCTGTGGGTAGTTGAATTTGCTGACCTATTAACCCTATTAGAGCGTCTCTGGAAGCAGTGGGTTAGGAAAGCCCTAGGGATGCCCAGGGGCCCTCCAAGTGTAAAATAAGGACTAAGCCATCACAAGGCAAAAGGACAACCACAGCCTACCGCACAGAGGCTGGGTCTGTCCCTTGGAGCAGCAGATGGCTGTGTGGGAATCACTGCACTGCTGGGGTTGGTTAATACCACGGCATTAATCTATCAGGCTGTCTCCACCCACCCCAGCTATCCTTTGTTCTTGGACTTTAGCCACACAAGGGACAGAGCATTTCCTGTCACTCCTGCATTCCGCAGAAGTTTATCTGGAGCAGGTGTTGGAGCAGGGTGTGGGTTTTTTTTTTGTTTGTTTGTTTTGTTTTTTTTTTTTTTGAATTTTCGAGACAGGGTTTCTCTGTGCAGCCCTGTAGACCAGGCTGGCCTTGAACTCAGAAATCCGCCTGCCTCTGCCTCCTAAGGCTGGGATTACAGGCGTGCGACACCACTGCCTGGCACAGGGTGCGTTTGTAACCAGGGAAGACACACGCCTTCTCCATGTCCCTGTATGGCTTCACGATGGGGCCTCTAGTCTGCATTCTGTCCTCCCGGAAGGTCACTGTGTTAGTTACTTTTCTATTGCTGTGATAAAACACCATCGCCAAGGTAACTTATAAAAGAAAACATTTAGTTTGGCTTTTATAGTTTCAGAGGACCAGGGTCCATGATGGCGGAAGGAGGGAACAGCTGAGAGCTCACATCTTGATCCACAACTGCAGAGAGAAAGCACCAAAAAATTCCACCAGTGACACACCTCCTCCAACAAGGCCACATCCTAAGTAGGTTCCAGGGCTATCAGAGGTTGAGCTACATCCTGGGAAAGTGCCTTTGAATGCTGAAAGTAGAGATGGAAGCCATCTTGGGACTAACAGTACCTTGGAAATGTACTTAGAGGTAGGTGCCCAGCCTCCTCGCAAATTCCAATTTGTGGGCAATTCCCAAAAAAATGTCTTGAGAATACAAACAGGGACCAAATCTGCCAAAACACAGAAAAGAGCAGCTTGTGTCTGCTGAGCCATGCACATGTCAAGATAGGTGGATCTCTGGGCTTGCCGGCCAGCCAGCCTACTTGGCAAGATTTCAGTCCTGTGAGAGATCATGTGTAAAAAAAGAGCGGTGGGTGGCACCTGAGGAATAACACATGCACACCACACACACACACACACACACACACACACATATACACACATACACCACCCCCCACCACACATATACACACATACACATATATATACATATACCCCCCAAACACATACCACACATACACACATATACATACCCCCCCACACATACACACCACACACACACATATACATACACTACACACACACACACCACACACACACACACCCCCACACACACATATACACACATACACCCCCACGCACATACATACCACACACACACACCCATACACTACACACACACACACACACACACTCACTTGGTGATTCGGGGAGGCAGATAAGATAGTCAATCAAATATTTAGAATATCTTTTATTTGTGGTGTTACATAGGAAAGTCACAGAACAGCTTGCTGCAGGGAACAAGGTTGTGGAGGGAGGTGTTTCGGGTGACACGGGTTGTAGGACACCACTGTGAATGACTTGCTAAGTGTACCTTCCAGCAGATGCTGGTGAGGGCTAGAGAGATGTCTCCTTCCCTGTGGGTTTGCCTAGAGCCAGAGCCATGTGCCAGCCCCTGTCAGGGACCAACATGTGGGGACTTGGGAGGTGGTGGCTATGAATTTGGTAGAAGAAAGTGCTACCATCCCCTCCACCAAGAAAACAGGAAACAGGTATCAGTGAGCCCCAGCCATCATGGCCACAGTCCCTTTTGCTATCTCCTAGGCTCTGCCCCGTTCTAGGAAGACTGAAGGAAAATGAGCCACCTGCTCCCAGTGGAAGCACAGGGACACACAGACAGCTATTGTTGGGTACACCCGGTGGCACGATGCTTACGTCCTACATGGTGAGGGATCCACAGGCTACTCCGAGGTGTTGGCTCTTGCAGGTGGGTGTTAGCAGGACTGGCAGAGCCCAGAGGAACTAGTGTCCACTTGCTGAGAGACGGTTGGAATGAGTGCTGGTGCAGGACCACTTTGGTAATTTTGTTTTTAAAGAAAATACTAAGGTCAACTTTGGGATCAGCATCTGAGGTAATAAGTTAAGAGTAAGCACCGAGCTGGGTGTGGTGGCGCATGCCCGCAATCCCAGCATCTGGGAGGCTGAGGCAGGAGGTTTGCCACAAGTTGGAGGCCAGCCTGGGTTACATAGTTCCAGGCTAAACAGGGATGAAAAGTGAGACATTGTTTCAAACAAAATGGAAACAAATACAAAAGGATAAGCACCAGGGTGGCCTTCCCACGCAGCTGCTGGCGAGCAGGGGTGGAAGGCTCACAGATTCTTCATGCACACTTGGCAGCGGCTGATGTGCGTGCGGATGAGGCCGGCCTTGAGTGTGTCAGCCGATGGTGTGCTCTGGAAGTTCTGCTCAGGGATTGTGGTCAGCCAGAAGCTGTACTTGTTAGCAAAGTAGTGGCAGGTACCACGGCCCCCGTTACACTCGATAAACGGCGTTGCTCGGAAGTCCTCCAGACAGCTGCCCGGTGACACCAGTGACTGGCCACCGCCTTCGTCCCCAGCTGCAGTGTGCTGCAGAGAGAGAGAGAGAGAGAGCAGGAGGTGGAGTGTGTTAGGGCCACGTGCCTGGAACGCCCAGGCACCTCTGCCAACTGTGTTAAGTACATACTTTTTTTTTTTTTAAGATTTATTTATTTTATGTGAGTACACTGTCTCTCCAGACACACACCAGAAGAGGGCATCGGATCCCATTACAGATGGTTGTGAGCCACCACGTGGTTGCTGGGAATTGAACTCAGGACTTCTGGGAGAGCAGTCAGTGTTCTTAACCACTGAGCCATCGCTCTAGCCCAAGTATATTCTTTTAAGGCAGAAACTCACTAGGTTGCCCTAGCTGGTGTTGAAATCCTGGACTCAAATGATTTCTCCTCTCTTAGAGTCCTGAGCAGCTCAGATCAAATGCATGCGACACCACTCCTAGTTTTAAGAGTCTTTCCTGCTGCCCAGGCTGGCCTCAAACTCTCCACACAGCTTAGGATGACCTTGAACTCTTGCCCCTCCTGCCTTCTGCCGCCGCTTCCTGAAGGCTAGGCTTATAGGTGGGCTCTGGTGCCCAGCTTATCTGGTGCTGCAGATGAAGTTCAAGGCATCGTGCGAGCCGGACCAAGGCACATCCTCCATCCCTGTTGGGTCCCTGTTTGTTTGCTAAGTCAATAACAGGAATATCTGTCACAAAGACCCTGAGGAGTGCGCTCTGCCTTCAGGGTGACTGAAGGGACTGGTCCAGATGTTAGAGGAGGGCGCTATAGGTACAGGCATGGTATGAACTATAGCACCTATGGCTGGCTGTTCAATAAAAGCTGCAACCAAGAAGTAGGTATAATCTGTAGATATGGCTGACTACATTTTGGTTAAACAAGATGTAAAAGACTATCAGTTATCCATTCAGGATGTCCAGTAGATAAAAAACAAACAAAAACAAAAAAACCTTGAAATAGGCTGGTCTTGGTAGCTCATGAGGTTTTTTTGTTGGTTTTTTGTTTTCTTTTTTGGAGTCAAGGTTTCTCTCTGTAGCCCTGGCTGTCCTGGAATTCAATCTCTAGACCAGGCTGACCTCAAACTCAGAGATTTGCCCATCTCTGCCTCTTGAGTGCGGTAGCTCATGTTTGTAAGCCAAGGCAGGAGGATTGCCAAGAATTGAAGGATAAGTTAGGCTACAGAGTGAGAATCTTTCAAAAAAAAAAGCCAAAAGTAAAACAAAACAAAACAAAATTATCATACGGAGTAAGTACCACAGGAGCTGGGGCTCTGCGTGCAATAGAGTCCAGATCCCAGGCTTCCCATCGCTGGATGCATCTGAGATCAGCTAGTCAGCCTGTGCTGTGTAGGAATGTTCTGCATTCCAGAAAGAGTCTGAATGAGAACTTCAGCACTTTGGATAGAATTCTTCCATTCACTTAAAGTGCAGCAAACCAGAAAGTGTAGACTTAGGTGCTAAGGCAGAAACATTGCATTTTGTATGTAAATGTGGGTTGGCAAATCGATCCTCTCACTGGATGAAGCTAGCCCCTTGCATAGCACAGAGCTCAGCCCAGATCAAGATGAATTACAGCCCTCCACTCCTGCTCCCGCTGCGCTTGGATGACACACAGCTTGAGCAATTGCCATGTATGATTAGTGTGTGTATATGTTTATCCGGAGGTCACAGGTTGAAATTGGGCTATTTTCAATTGGTTTCCACCTTATTTTTTTGAGAAGGAGGTGGCACCTTGAATCTGGCGCTTTTTGGATAGTCTGGCCGGCCAGGGAATGACTGGGATCCCACTGACTGTCTCCCGGCGCAGGCTCACTCTACCTCGCTGGAGTTTACATGGTTGCGGAGATCCAAACTTTATCCACGGAACTGAAATCTGCAGCCCTGGTATATTTATTATGTGTCTTTTTGTTGGACATAACCCTATGGCCATCAGGCACATCGGGCCACGCCCCAGGCCCCTAGTGTTCTGTCTGGACTCCACCCCCCAGTCACCTGGCTACAGCTAGGTTTTCCCCGCCCCACAGTTACCTGGCAACAGCCAGGTGGCCCTGCCCACTTAAAAGGGAAGGCTTGGTCCCTCCTCGCTGTCGCGCCCTTTTCTCTTGCCCACGCTCTCCCTTCTCTCTTGCGCCCCCCCACCTTCCCCCTCTCTCCCCATTCTTCTCCCCTATTTCCACGTGTTCATGCCAGCTCTCACCCCCTCTATCTTTTCTTTCTCTCTTTATTTTTCTATCTCCGGGCTGTCTCTTCTTACCTAAACCCTCCCTGTTGGAGCAATGGAACAGGCCTCACAGTGCTTTCAGTTTCCAGACCGGAACAAGGACCCCCCCCGCCCCCGCCCAGCCCAGCGGGCTTCCTCCACAGGTACTTGGGCCTCCGCCCCACAGGATCAAGACCGATCAGGACTCCATCCCCCCTAGCTGGGTCGCCTTCCTCTACAGGTACTCGGACCTGCTCCCCAGGCCTACATCCTTTCTGTGCCCCAGCTAGGAGGCAGATGCTCAGAAGATGGAGAAGGGACACATACCATGAGGAATGAATATCCGATCCACAGACTCCGCCATCCAGCCGGGCAGTGGGGTATAGACACGTCTTGACTGTGGACGGCAATGGCCACGGCCGGAGCCTCGCACACAGAGCAGCGGCTGATGTAAGGCTTGATTTCTTCCTCAGCCACGGGCATCATGGGCAGAGGGGCCGTGGTGGAGAGCCAGTAGGACTTGTCGTTGCGGCTGGCATAGTAGCAGACGTCCCCCGGATTGCAGTACAGGAAAGGCATCGTGCTGAAGCGTGCCAGGCAGGAGCCTGCCAGCCCTGTGTGTGGAGCACGGGAGAATATAGCCCTGCCTGCCCGTCAGCGGTGCGGCCACGAGGCACAGAACTGGATTCCGACTGTGCCGGGCCGGGGGCAGGTGTTACTTCTCATGCTGCAAAACTTTCAGACAGGGTCTACCCTCAGCAAACCCGCAGGGGCTGAGGCCTGCCCTCCATCTCCCTGATCCTACGGCTGTTTTGGGTCCTCTCCTTGTATGCCCTTTCTCCATTGCGTGGTCAAACTTACTGTGGGAAAGGGCCCACAGACAGGAATGCCCGCTGTGGCTAGCATCCCGTTGGTATACTTCCAGGAGCTGATGGAACCTGGTGTCACCAACACTGACATACAGAATGCTTCCACATGCACTTTGGCTCTCTGAGGGATGGTAGGCAGAGACACCCGTCCACTTTCACCGTGCGTGTGTTTTGTGGTTTTTAAAATTCTTTTTAAAGGCATACACACGCACATGCCTCGTTCTGTTTTTGTTTTTTTTTTAAGCATCTGTGTGAATTGATTTAAGTCCCTGACTCTAGGTTTGGGTCACAAAGCAAGAGCATCATGAAGCAACTGGAGCCTCCAATGGGGGAGGGCAGTGCTTGGCTAGACTAACTCCATGGATGCTATCTGCAGTTAAAAGGCCCCATGTGGGGTCCTGAGGCTGGGGGTACAGTGAGACGTCTGTCTCCGTGGCCATCTCAGCCTCTCCTGGGCCTGGAGAAGGAGGTGGGTCATGTAACTGAGAGAAGCTTGTCTCTGTAGCTCACAAGCTCATAGCCATCACCACCAAGCCGGGGAATGGAATTGCGGCGCGAGAGCAGTGCCTACCTAGGTCCTGGTTGTGAGCTTTCTCCTGGCCCTCGAAATACAGCAGGCTGTACCCACTCCAGAGCTTGTTCATGCCCACGGGGCACATGGGTTCCTGGTCCGTCTGACTGTGCTTCACCAGGAGGTAGCCAATGCTCACACTGCGGCCTGGCATGCCCGGCAGACCTGGGCTCCCTGGACGGCCTGGTTCCCCTAGGGCCCAAGAGAAAGTAGGCACTGTTCAGTTGCTGTGAGCCCCCCAGGGTACCAGGACAGAGAACAGTATCCTGGTTTGTTTAGGATACCCTCTCCTCTTTCTCCCCGACACTTGGGCCTCAGGCTCTCTAGACCAAAGTCAGCTAGACATACATCAGCTCAGGAAGGCAACAGAACAATCATGACGGCACCAAACATGTAGAGGGAAAGACCGGAAAAGCACAGTGGTCACAGGAATACTCTCCGGGGAGAGCCAGGGGTATAGCAGAACTGGGGCCTCTTGGGGTAAGAGGTGTTAGGGAATGGTCAGTGCCCATGCGATGACCCCTGCTACTAGGCCTCTTCCCCCAGGATGGCTATTCTCAGAGCAGCACCTCAGGGCGAGTGAGATTGTACAGGGTTAGAATACCCCACAGTAAGAGTGAAACCCGCCTGCTGTAACTGTCGCTAAGGCCTGTCCTACCCAGACGGCCACCTGGTCCTGCTGCCCGCCATTCTCCCTGAGACACACCCTCTAGGTCTGCTTTCTCTTAGGACTTGACAGTCCCCTGCCCAGGGCTAACTCTGTATCGTCCCTGCTGGGGGATGTGTGTCTCTGTGACTGCCCACAGCTGCCACCACGATGCCGCTCACTGCCCTTTGGCTCGTACTGGGGACATCTCTGGTGTTTTGTCTTTAGTATAACTGCTGCTGCTGCCGCTCAGGTCAAGCTTGGGTTGATTAAAACAAATCTTTTGGTGTGTGTGTGTATGTGTGTGTGTGTGCGCGTGTGTCTGTGTGTGTGTGCGCGCGCGTGTGCAAATGGCTGTCACTCCTGGCCCATTTCTTTCACATGTACCAATAATTTTAAGAAATAATACAGGTCTTTACAGCACCCAGCCATGCCTGGGTTCAACCTGCATCTGGGCTTCGGAGCTTTTGTGTCCCAACTCAACCAGGTCTGTTCCCCCCCTTGCAGACCGTGCAGGGTGTCCCCACCCTCAGCAGAACTTCTGTCCCATCAGCCGTCTGTCACATACCTTCCTGGCCAACTGGACCCTGGTGTCCCATGGGCCCCTGGTCTCCCCGGAACCCTGGAATGGCAGACACGCCACCTCTGCCCTGGGGCCCAGCCTTGCCTGGGGCTCCACGGAAACCTGTGAGGCATCAGATAGGTGGGTGTTAACTTTTCTTAGCAGCGTGGTGTCCTGCTGAAGGGGACAGAGGTGGGTACGGAGAAAAAGGGACGGGAGGCCTTTTCCCGGGGAGGGGGAGTCACAGGGCCCAAAGCCAGAGCCCTACCTGGATCTCCAGGGGGGCCCTGAGGCCCTATCTCTCCCAGGGCACCGGGAAGGCCTCTCCTGCCCTGGGGACCCATGGTCCCAGGCTGGACAGTGATCTTCTGGGGGATCCCTGGGATGCCTGGGGATCCTATGGAGCCAGGAGCACCTGCAAGGCAGAGAGAAGTCACTTTTCCACCTTGACCTCACCGGCCTCTTCTCACTGAAGCCACCCCGAAGGCACACAGAGACACACCTGAAGGTCCCCTCCCCCACAGACTTCTCAACACTCCACTTCCACCGAGGCTCTAGGAGCACGGACAGCCCGCCTGGCTTTCCTCTCCACTCTTAAGAGAATGGGGCACATGACAGCTTGAGCTGTCACACACTGGCACCCCTCACCTGGGAATCCTTGGTCGCCTTTGGGTCCCTTGGGGCCTCTGTCACCCACGGCCCCAGAGGGCCCAGTATTGCCCATGAATCCTTGCTCACCCTTGGGCCCTGCAATGAAGACAGGATAGTTAAGCCCAGTGCATGGCGTAGGTTCCCCCACCACACACACACACACACCCCAGCCCACAGCGCTGGCCCCTCACTGTACCTTTCTCCCCTGGAAGACCGAACACACCAGGCTGGCCCTGGGGCCCTGGGTCCCCAACCCATCCTTTCTCTCCAGGGAATCCTGCAGCTCCGGAGCTCCCCTCATCTCCTTTGATTCCAGGAAGTGCATTTGACCCAGGTGGTCCTGGAGGGCCTTGGTAGCCTGAGGGCATACGTCACAGTGTGGGAGGGTGACCTACCGTCCTCAGTGGACTCTGTCCCTATTAAACCTCAACCCTCCACACCCTCCTGGGCCAGGAAAGCATTCTCTCTGTGGGGTTTAATGCCCCAGGGACCTTCTACATGTGGAACCACATGATATTTATCCTTTGTGACTGGGAAACTTCGAGGAACATTCTGGCCTCATCCCTGTTGTGGGCATGTCAGAAACACTATCCTTTTAAAAGCTGACTATTGTGCCTTAATGTGTGTAAACTGCCTTTTGCTTGTCTTTTATCTTGAATGTTTTAAATAATGTCTATAGGAACTTGAGTCTATAGGAACCTGACGTTTAAATCTAGTCGGTAGCTTTGTCTGTACGCCATCTCCTCTCCTGCATATTTTTCATGCTGTCTGTCTTTCTGTCTGTCTCTCTCTGTCTCTCTCTTTTCTCTTTATTTTTTGTATGTGAGAACACCGTTGCTGGCTTCAGACCCACCAGAAGAGGGCACCATATTCCATTACAGATGGTTGTGAGCCACTATGTGGTTGCTGGGAATTGAACTCAGGACCTCCGGAAGAGCAGTCAGTGCTCTTAACCTCTGGGCCATCTCTCCAGCCCCGCGCTGTCTCTTTTTAATACTTAGCTAGATCATGGTGGACGTGGTTGGTGATTAAAAATACAAACACTAAATGGTGAGAAAGGAGGAAACATTGGACATTTCTGAGGCCACCCAGGCAGGTATATAGCTTATCCTGCCTTGTGATGTCACAGGGACCATGTGGTGTGGGTGACTGGGTGGTGATGACACCGTTCTTTTGCTTGTCTGCACAGTGTGTGACTTTAAACTGCTCCCCGAGGCCTGTCAACCATCACAGCCCCTGCTTACCTTGCAAGCCAAATATTCCTGGTGCGCCTACATCACCAGGCAACCCAGAGATGTTGGATGGTGGAGAGATACCAGGGAATCCCTGAAGTCCTGGGCTTCCAACTGGACCACGTTCCCCTTAGGAGGAAAACAGAAGTGAATTTAGTACCACCTGCCCACTTGCAAGGACCCCATTTCCTCCTGTGTTGTTCTCTCTAGGGGAACGGCGTTGATGAGGGTGAGATAGGTGTCCTCCGGACAAGGAGCATGTCAGGAGAGGAGGAGGCACAAGACTGTGCTCGGGAGACTGAACCCCGGTCCCATTAGCATCATGCAGGCTACCGGGAGTCATGAGAACCCATGAGAGGGCGTGGTCCTCAGACATGGCCATGAGAGAATGGCTGCCATGACCACAGCTAACCCCCCATCCAGGGTCTCCAATACCAAAGGTAAGGAGGAAGAGAGAGTAGGTATCTTTCAATAACGGAGTGGGGCTGCAAAACGAGCCAAGATTGGTGTAAAATAAACTGGACCACAAAGTAAAACAATAGAGATAAGTGAAGATGTCGTGCCCGTGGATTCTCCGCGGAGGATCTCGGCTATGTAGCTCCATTCACACGCTGTGGGTTCAGCTCGCGGCGACAACATGGCTACTTACCTGGGGTTCCCCGTTCCCCTTTCTGCCCTGGAGCTCCTACAGGGCCTGGAAGTGTGTTGGCTTCTCCCCGGTCACCCCTGTCTCCAGTGGGGCCTGGGAACCCTGGGTCTCCATGGGCATCAACACCTGTGTTAAAATTACAACAGCAGAGGTTGGTGCCAGCTCCGTTCATGTAGGGAGGTGGCCTGCCCCTTGTGGCATGACAATCCTCATGGTGAGAAACTGAGGCAGTCGCCACAATGTCTCCTAGCCCTGGTCTTAGCATCATGGGATCTGAGACTCAAAAAGGGCTGCCCCAGAGAACACGGTAGAACCCTCTCTCTACGGACAGGAAACCTCAGACCTGCAGAGGGTGTGAGATCACACCGGTAGCCATGCTAGGGGACGTGACATTATTTAAAAATATTCCCTGTTCACACGTCAGGTGCTCAAGGCAAAGTGAACAGCAATATAGACTCACAATGATTAGCACAGTCCCCACCGTGACTGTTGCAGCCTAGTTAGGGCTGCCCCAGCCTCACTATGGCCACCACAAGTTCACCAGGGTTACTGTCATTTGCGCATTGAAACTGGAACCCACATGTTCATGGGAACATGAATTTCATCCACCACGCAGGTGGATGAATGCTTAGTAATGTAAAAGTCTACCAAAGACAGCCGAATAGCAGTTATAGGATGGTGTTAAATATATTAAAAAAAAACTTCCTCACTGAACATGCATGGTTTTTATAAATTATAAAGAAAGTAGTAGGTGGACTGGCAATCCCAGGCCAGCGCCCGGGGCACTGCTGAGTACCTGGGGATCCAGGGAAGCCTTTGGTGCCTGGCAGGCCGTGTAATCCGCTGATCCCTCGGATTCCTGGAAAACCTGTAGGAAATTGGCTCACCGTTAGCCATGTCATGTGGGACAGCAGGGGGCCGTGGCTGGGAGTGGTCCCAGGACAAATCTAACATGCTTTTCTTTAGACGTGTGGGCAGCGCTGCCCTTCATCTGACATCTCAGGACTCTTAGAGCTGGCAGAGAACAAGGAGGCATTGTCTCCGGGATGCCTGTCATGGCATGTAACCGATTTATAGAAGCTGTGCTTGGGCCAGTGAGTTGGCTCAGTGGGTAAGGGTGCTTGCTTCCGGGCCTGACAACCCGAGTTCAGGAGTTCAGTCTCTACATGGTAGAAGGAGAGAACTCATCCCTGCAAGCTGACCTTTGACCTTCTCTACTCACCCCTGCAAGCTGACCTTTGACCTTCCCTACTCACCCCTGCAAGCTGACCTTTGACCTTCCCTACTCACCCCTGCAAGCTGACCTTTGACCTTTCCTACTCACCCCTGCAAGCTGACCTTTGACCTTCCCTACTCACCCCTGCAAGCTGACCTTTGACCTTCCCTACTCACCCCTGCAAGCTGACTTTTGATCTTCCTTACAAGGACCATGGCATACCCTTCACCCAGTCCGTTTTATGTATATGTGAGACCCAGTAAATGTAATTTACAAAATAAAGCTTCGCTGGGAGCAGACAGCCTGGTGTTATTTCCATCCTGTCCATTTCCAGAGGAGACAGAACATAGGTGACTGCCAGGGTTGGGTGTGGTCTCAGGATCCCAGGGTTTTTGTCTTAAGGCCTTGGAACCCAGCACAAGGCAGCCAGCAACTGAACATGAGGACGCTGTGTATGTCCTGATCTGCTAATATACGATGTGGAGTGACTAAAGAAAGACCCAGTCCTCTCTGGAAGTTTCGGGTCATTTTCCAACAAGCGTATCCCCTCTCTGCTGAAGAGTGTCTGGCCTTTGGCCAGTGGATTCCACAGATGCAAACCAGCACTTAAGAGTGTACTGGGGCCATAGTTAGCCCCTGTCACACCTGTCCCTGTATACCCCCCAGGCTCTTCTCTGCAGAGAAGCTCTGATCCTTGCAACCTGGCAACTTGTCCCTGAGTATTGGGGGTGGGGTCACTTGTCTCTCCTCCTGGAAAGAGCATCCCTTACCTGGTAGACCTGGTACGCCCGGCCAGCCAAAGTCACCCTTGTCACCAGGGATTCCGATCCTTCCAGGATCTCCCTGTGGACCTTGCAGCCCTGTGAGCCCTGGAAAGCCTGTGGAGAAATGTTCAGGTAAGAGATCTTGCAGGCAGCGTGGGCCTCCGAGGCACCTCTCGTGAGATTGTAACTGGCTGTGTACATTCTGCATTTCTAGGGGTTATCACAGCCCGTGTGGCTTCCGCTATGCTCTGCAGGTCTCCGCAGAGCCAGGAGTCACCTCCCGTCTCCTGGAGGTGAGCAATTGCCGCGGAGGAGGAAATAGCAAAGGTGGCTGGCCACTGGCTCCTCGCCTCAGGAGGCCATACCCCTGGGCAGGCTGTGGCTACAATCTTACCTGTCTGTCCTTTAAGTCCAGGAGAGCCCTGAGCTCCGGCCATGCCTGTTATCCCAGGAAATCCAACGTCACCCTCAGCTCCTTTCTCTCCAAAGAATCCCTTGAGACCTGGACGCAGAGATTTGCTATGTGGCACCAGTGTGCTTTCCATGGGTGACACGTGTTGACGTGTGTGCTGTGTCTGCAGCCCCTCGGACACGGGGGCTGCTTCTGGCTACAGTCACTCCCAGAAGATAATGGGCCTGTCCTCCAATTAAGTAAACGATTCAGACTCATTAATGCGTGTTGGCTTTGAAGACCTCAGCCATTCTCCACAGTCTCTTATGACTTTAGCAACTGCTAATATACCTGGCAAGCCAGGCGGAGATAGGCTGGTGACTGAAGAAATTAAATCACCCGTGTACCTGGAGTTCCGGTGACTCCCCGTTCCCCCTTCAGGCCTGGGCTTCCTGGTAAGTCCACAGTGTCCCCGATATCACCTACGACACGCAGAGAGGATGATGAGCAGAGACTTTGCTGCTGGGAGGTAATTAACTCGGGAGCTTCACCTGCGCAGTCTGGCTCCGGCTGCCCAGAAGCACCCTCAGGCCTGACGGCCTCACCCCTGCCTGCTTCCACTGTCCCAACAATACTCACCAAAGTCCCCAGTAGGGCCAGTCTCGCCAAAAACCCCTGCTGCTCCTGGAATACCTTTCTCGCCCTAAGACAAAATGAAGCAGAAATGCCATTGAGGCTTCAAGCCCTGAAAACCCAGGACAGGGGCAGTGGTGGCTACTGGGTATCCAAGCGGCCACTGACAGGCGCAGGAAGGGAACCTTGTCCTTGTGTTGGCTCATGGCCTTGAGCACAGTCTTCGCTGCTTCTATCTGTGGACTGATCCCAGATCAGAGGTGGGGAGTGGATCTCATAGGAGAAGCTGAGCAGAGGCACCCACTTACCCGGCTTCCTGTGAATCCTGGGAACCCCGTAATTCCAGGAGGGCCAGACACCCCAGGAAATCCCGGCAAGCCCGGTGTGCCAGGGACTCCGATGTCTCCCTTGGCCCCTTTGATGAAGCCAGGCCTTCCAGGTAGCCCAGGGATTCCAGACACCCCGGGGACCCCAGGCATTCCTTGGATGCCTGTGGAAAGAGCAGTGAGTGAGTTAGGCCTGGTGATGGGGTGGCCCCGTTCTCCCCGCACTTGCGGTGGTATTCTGGGCACGTCGGCCAGCATCCAGAGGTAGAAGCCACCGCACAGAAGAGGGCCGTCGCTCTGGTATCAAGAACAGCCCTGAGTCCAACTGCACAGATGCTGAGGTATGGGAAAATTTAAAGCACAAAGAAGCCAGGCAGAGTGCAGGGACACCCTGCCATCGGGGCGTGGTCAGCAGGGCGGGGCTATTGCGCCGCTGGTGTCTCACCTTTTAAGCCCAGGTAGCCTTTCAGGCCCATTGGCCCTTCATCTCCCTTTTCTCCCTTGATGTCCTTCATCCCTGGCAGGATGAGAGGAGGTGGTCCTGGGGGGCCCCGGTCCCCTCGGTTTCCTGGAAGGGAACAGAATTCGGTCATGTCCCGAGACCCCAGGGATGGTGAGGGAATCAAACTTGCTAAACTGGTCTTGTCCCCAGAGCTCTGTCTGCTGACACTCAGAGGAACCACAACCCCGGGAGGCTGCAGGAGCCACAGAGATGGAGAGAAGACCACAGAGCGCAGGGCAACTGCATTCCTGATTTGATTTACATGTTTAGCCTTTTGTTCTGTTTTCTTTTGAGATAAGATTCCATGTAGTCTAGACTGCTGGAGCTCATCATGCATAGATCTTTCCAAGTCCTGGGACTACCGGCACGCACCACCATGCCCAGTTCTAATTTAATTGCAAAAGATCAACTTTCTGCTCGATGTCTGGCTTGAAAGATCTAAGTTAGCATGAAAGCTATTTAAGAACAGAGGTGTGGGTTAAAATCTTGGAAGAACTATTTTGCTACAAGTCTGTCAAAATTGTAACTTTTTAGCTAGGTGCAGTGGGATTAGGCCTGTGTGCTGGCTGGTTTTGTGTGTCAACTTGACACAAGCTGGAGTTAATCACAGAGAAAGGAGCCTCCCTTGAGGAAATGCCTCCATGAGATCCAGCTGTAAGGCATTTTCTCAATTAGTGATCAAGGGGGGAGGGCCCATTGTGGGTGGTGCCATCCCTGGGCTGGTAGTCTTGGGTTCTATAAGAAAGCAAGTTGAGCAAGCCAGGGGAAGCAAGCCAATTAAGAAACATCCCTCCATGGCCTCTGCATCAGCTCCTGCTTCCTGACCTGCTTGAGTTCCAGTCCTGACTTCCTTTGGTGATGAACAGCAATGTGGAAGTGTAAGCTGAATAAACCCTTTCCTCCCCAACTTGCTTCTTGGTCATGATGTTTATGTAGGAATAGAAACCCTAAGACAGCCCAGCTACTCCAGCTACTGAGGGGCTGAGGTTGGAGGTTTGAACCCAGGAGTTTAAGACCAGGCTTGGGTTTCAGGAACTTTCTTTTCTTTCTGTGCATGGGGTTGAGCCCTGATTGGCATGCACATGGCTGAGCTAGAGCCCCAGTCCTAACCCATAAGATTACTCTACCCTCATTGTTTTGAGGGTCTTGCTCTGTAGCCCTGGATGGTCCCCACTCACTATGTAGGCTGTCCCCCAACTCACGCAGAGCCTTCTCTAGGCTTCCTTTTCTCTGTTTCTTCTTTATCTCTTTCCCATCCGTTCTTTTTAAGCATCTTTGTTGATGTGGGATTTAGGGACCTCACAACTCACGTTTGCTGTTCGCTCGTTTGTTTGTTTTTCTGAGACAAGGTCTCACCACGTAGCTTTGGCTGTCCTGAAACTCACTATGGGTACCAGGCTAGCCTTGACCTCACAGAGACCCGACCGACTCTGCCTCCCAAGTGCTGGGATTCGCACCATTACACTGGGCTACAGCTCAGTGTTTTAAAGAGAGGAGTCTGATGGTTTTCAGTGTACTTAGCCGTGCAGCCGTCACCAAATCTAACCTTAGAGCACTTTCACCAGAGATTAAGCCTGGAATCGTTTCCTGCTGTCCTCCGTCCTCCACCCCAGCCTTTTGGAACGGCTTTGTCGACTTTTATCTAGAGGCTTGCTTACCCTGGGCAGTTCACACACACACACACACACACACACACACACGCACGCACGGAAGTGCGGGAGCTTATTCATCTCTATGTCTTATGTCTACACCACATTTCATGTATCTGTGGGAGGGAGGATGTTTGGGTTGCTTCCATTTCTGGATATTCTAAATGAGGCTGCTGTGAACACTTGTGTTAAAAAAAAAATCTGCCCAGAGATAAAGTTCTTAACTATCTTTTCCAAGGAGAATTTCTGGGTAACTCCATGTTTACCGGCCCTTCCTCTTGGATTGCTTTCCCCTCCTTCTCCAAAGGCATATTCCCGACACACCCCGCTGTCTGTCTGCCTGTCTGTCTGTGCTTTGTTTGTTTTGAGGTAGGGTCTGACTACGTCACTCTGTCTGTCCTTGAACTTACTACGTTGACCAGGTTGGCCTTGAACTCATGGACATCCACCTGCTGTGCACCACCACTCTTCTGTTTCAAAGCTCACTCCTCCCCACGCTTGCCTCTGCCGCTCACGCTTGCTATGGTACAATTATGATGGAATGGGCTTTTGTGGCCATTAATTTTGCTTTGGGCACCTGCCTTTGGACTAGGGTGTACGATCCACTGTCAGTGTGAGAGAGAGATGGGAGGAGACTTGCAGCTGGGATCATCTGATTGGATTGGAGGATTCCCTGACACGGAGAGACCTTTTGTTCTTTATTTATGCTTCTGGGCTGGACCTGCAGCCTGGAGCTCGTCAGGATGGACCCGGTGGCTCTATACTCTGCTCCTGAGCTTCGGCAGCAGATGCCCTTCATGTTTTTTAGACATTTTTATTTTGACACGTGGTCTCACTAAGTTCTTCGGGCTGCCTGGAGCTCACTCTATACCCCATCCAGGCTTGAACTCTCCAGTCTCTTGCCTGCAGCTCCAGGGTAGTCAGGGTGACAGCTGCCACCATCATACCCGGCTCATTTGCTTGTTTTTTTGTTTTTTCTTTTAAGATGTATTTATTTTATGGATATGAGTACACTGTAGCTGTCTTCAGACACACCAGAAGAGGGCATCGGATCCCATCACAGATGGTTGTGAGCCACCATGTGGTTGCTGGGAATTGAACTCAGGACCTTTGGAAGAGCAGTCAGTGCTCTTAACCGCTGAGCCATCTCTCCAGCCCTCATTTGCTTGTTGATTAGTCTGTATTGTACAAGGTCATGGGACTCCTCAGGACACACGCATCACACACTTTGATCGTGGCTGCTTATTTTCCCTTTCTCCTCCTGTTGGTTTCCTTCTCTTCCTGTCCTTTTTGTATTTTCATGGCACACATTTGAACACATACACACACACACACACACCTATGCATATATATGTATATATTCATTCTCCATATGAGAGAAAACATGACATTTGGATATTTTCCCTGCTAGGTCTGGCTTATTTACCAAACACAGAGACATCCCCCGCCCCATCTTAAACAAGGACATACCTTTAACCCCTGGCTCGCCAGGCAGGCCCTTCAAACCAGGAACCCCAAAGAATCCAGCTTCTCCTTTGATTCCTGGGAAACCCTGTCTTCCCTTAAGTCCCAGCATGCCCTGGAAGCCATCCATTCCAGGCGACCCTCGATTGCCTTTGGAGGAAGAGAAGAAGAAAGTTAGTGACCAAGTGTATGGGACGTGCCAGTCTTCCTGTATCCTGGTCACTGTGGCCATGTCACTCACATGAGAGCCTGTGAAGACCTTCACCCTGAGCAGGGGACCCAGCTGTCTGCAGAGTCCACAGAAATCAGGTGCAGGATGGTATGAGGTCTTTGAAGGAGCCCCAGGTCTGATCACAGCATGGGCAGATGCCAAGGGCTGTGCAGAGGTTACTAAGGTATTTCCAGCATCTTATCCTCATATCACTTGCAATTGTTTGAGTGAGTGTGAAGAATTCAATTCCAGGGGCCAGGTATTCAATAAAAACACTATTCTCTAGGGTCTAAACCTGTTTTCTTTTCTTCTCTTTCTTTTTTTTTAAAAGATTTATTTATTTTATTATATGTAAGTACACTGTAGTTGTCTTCAGACACCTCAGAAGAGGGCATCAGATCTCGTTACAGATGGTTGTGAGCCACCATGTGGTTGTTGGGATTTGAACTCAGGACCTTCGGAAGAGCAGTCAGTGCTCTTAACCGCTGAGCCATCTCTCCAGTCCCTAAACCTATTTTCAATAGGTTCTGTCTAGAACTTTACTTGTGTTGATGACCCTGATGGAAAACCACCTTTCTAGATAAGGTAAGCTAGGGTCTTGTGGCTTCCGGCCTGCAGGTATGTGAGGTCAGTTTCTAGTCAGCTGTGGGGGCCCCCTGGGACAGCTGCTTGAGTCAGACTCAGCCCCAGCAAGGGAAGTCTGCCTGCCTTCGTTTACCTTTCTGCCCAGGGATACCAGGCATCCCTGCCATTCCTTTAAATCCAGGGCTTCCGGGATGACCACGCTCGCCTGACACACCGGCATCACCTCTGTCCCCAGACAGACCTTTCATGCCCACAGGGCCAGGGACACCAGGGTCACCAGGCTCGCCCCTGTCTCCAGGCAAACCTGTCAGAGAGAGAAGCAAAATTAAACCGCATAGGGACCAATCCTTACGGCGATGCCTTACAGAGGAAAATAGAAAACTGTCCTGACAGAACCGATAAGCTTAAATTTCAGCCTGTGAGTCCTGAAGGGATAGGTTTCCTAGAGGTCCCTGTGACAAAGGGCTGTCTGTGAGGGACAGTCCAGTGTGGCTCTTCCCAGGTGTGGCTTCTTGTTTCCTAAACAGGGATCCGTGATCGTGATCGTGATGGGATGGAGCACAGCAGGAAACTGCCGGCTTTGACAGGGACAGTGGCCCAGGGTTAGCAGAGAGGCTGTTCAGAGCCCGGCTCTTTCCTGATGATGGCAAACAGCCACTATCCTTCCATACCTCCTGCCACCAAGGTTCCCCCATAGCTAGGAGCTGGAGGGTTTTAGATCCCTCCCTTACTTTCTACCCTCTGCCAATCTCCTCCCCCACACCACTGCCCCTCTTTGAAATGAGCTCTTAGCTCAGCCCTTGGGCTCTTGCGCCTCTGTTCTGGTCGCCCCCTTTGTTATGTGTCCTCTCTCCTACTTTACTACCACCTGCCCCCTTCTCTGTACCGAGATTGTGCTATCTGCCTCATCCTTGGCCTCTGAAATAATGCAGCTCCCAACTCCAGCCTCTGCCTGACTTACCCTGGCCAAACACAAGCCTCTTCAGAATGGGATCATCTTCCTAATAACATGTGGCTCATTTAGAGCAGGGCCTTTGTATCTTTATCTTCTCCTGGGTCTTTATAGACCATGTGTGGGGCTAGGAGCTGGCAAGCCCTAGGGAACGCGTTAGCAAATGTCGTCTCAGCATTTGCCACTTTGAAAACTCAGGCATCAGCATGGCACATAGGAAGGCTGGCTTCTCTGGGGTCCAGGCAGCAGTTTTGACAAAGATAAGGCCACCTATAGGGACCCCTGAGACCAAGACACCAGGAAAGGCCTGGTTTTCAGGCAGTGGCGGGGTGGGAAGGGGGTCTTTGTGCACAGTCAATTGCCTAAACAGACAGTGAAGGCATCTGCAAAGTTACTTCCTGACCTTGACAAACCAGAGAATACAGGAGGATTGGAGACTTTTTAAAGTTTAGGAGTGAATATTCCATCAAGAACCTTCTTGTTTGTCAGTGTTATGGCACAGGTAAAACCTTTATACATTAAAAAAAAAAGTTCATAATGAGCAGAGCCAAAAATCAGGAAGCCGGATGTAGTGGCTTACACCTCCAGTCCCAGCGTCCAGTCAAGAGAATTGCTTGAGAAGTTTGAGACCAGCCTGGGCAGTATGACTAGATTGTGTCTCACGAGATCAAAATAAAACAAAATTTAGGAAGCATTTGCTGGTTCACGAGGAGGTGCAAAAGCTGAGGGTCAGCTTTGCGCTGAGTAAAACTGGGAGAGGTGACCGATCCTGGGTCCGGCAGCTCTCCATTGTCTGTCAGTGCCCTAAGGACAGCTCCCCTCCCTCGGCCGCACCCCCCCATGTCATCTGTCCACATCAGAGCAGGACATACATGTCAGGTGGCCATGCTGAGCTAACCCCACCGGCGGCTTGAATTCTTTTTGATGAAATATAGGCCCTGTTTTTTGGAACCCTTTGCAGTTGTTGGGGGTTCCTTTGACCACAGTTCTCCTCTGGGAAAGACCATATTAGGCTGGTTATTAGCACCAATGAGGGTCACATGCACTCCTGGGGTGTTGGAGTCTTACCTCCAAGGCCAGGGGAGCCTGGCAGCCCCAAAGGCCCCTCTCGGCCAGGAGCTCCTGGGAATCCATGTTGTCCTGGGGGCCCAGACAGTCCCGGCTGTCCCGACGGTCCTGGGAAGCCTGGTTGACCTTTAAGCCCTGGCATCCCGGGCATCCCTTGGCTTCCTGCAAGAGTCAGAGACAGAGCCGTGAGACCATCACACACAACACCTGCTTGGCCAAATTCAAGTCTGTAAAAATATCAAAAGGAGTTGTGGGTCAGGACTGCAGGAAGTCCTGGCCTCCACAAGGGGGAGCCACAAAACCCCTAGCGACACTGAGAGGCCAGCGCCTTGAATGTTTCCTTCCTCTTTGCTACAGTGTAAATATTCCAGGAAAGCGAAATTCTCGTGGTGTTGCACCATAAGTCCTTCCTCTTTCGGTGTGGCAATATTAGCGTTCAGTCACATCTAAAAATATTCTTAAGGACTGGATAGTTATCTCTGTGGTCAAGGTTTTAGCGCGGCTCTGAGGATGACCCAAGGAAGGTCACTTTCCAGCACCCATGTAACTCCAGCTCCGGGGGCTCCGATGCCCTCTTGTGGCCTCCTCGTGTACCTGCACTCGTACCCTCTGCAGACACACAAACAATATCAACCATCCAGACCCCCCCCCCCCCGAGAACTCCCAGGGACTAAACCATCAACCAAAGAGTACACATGGAGGGACCCATGGCTCCAGCTGCATATGTAGCAGAGGATGGCCTTATCTGGCATCAACGGGAAGGGAGGCCCTTGGTCCTGTGGAGGCTTGATGCCCCAGCACAAGGGAATGCTAGGGTGGTGAGGTGGGAGTTGGCTGGGTAGTTGGGTGAGCACCCTCATAGAAGCAGGGGGAGGTGGGATGGGATAGGGGGTTTGCAGAGGGGAAACTGGGAAGGGGGATAACATCTGAAATGTAAATAAATAAAATAACCAATAAAAAAAGATAGAAAAACTGGTCTCATTGGAAAAAAATATGAAATCAATCTTAAAAGTATTTTCCTTGCAAACACTTAGACGGCTGTGTGAATGAAGTGTCCAATCATATGGACACTTTGGGGGTGTGTTCTAGTCACTTCCACCAGTCAAGGAAGAGCACTCAAGATAGAGTTATGAGGAAGAGTGTGAGTGTGAGAGTTCAGTGCACACGCATCCACAGTTGTGCTACAGATGACGTCTTCAGTACCCTAGCCGTTGATGGAGCAAGTTAAAGCAAACACCAACCGTTCCTAAGGCATTGCACCAATTCACCAATCCGCCAATGTCCACCCAGAATCACTCCTCACACGGAGGCAAAACCAGGACCTTGCAGGTGGGGCTGGGAGAGCTGTGGGTTGCAGCTGTGTGCTTTTGACTGTCGATAGCATGTATTGCTCCCACTCTTTGCCTTTTATTCTTTAAACATTTCGCTATTTTTCCTACAAATGTTAGTCCTTATGAGAAGCACACTAACAGACCACAGGGTTGAATTTTCCTTCACATGAACTTAAGTTTACTGTTCAAACTTTAATTTTGGCTGGGTGTGGTGGTGCACATCTTTGTTCTTTCCTCTTTTTTTTTTTGAGACAGGGTTTCTCTGTGTAGCCCTGGCTGTCCTGGAACTCACTCTGTAGACCAGGCTGGCCTCGAACTCAAAGATCTGCCTGCCTCTGCCTCCCGAGTGCTGGGATTAGATGTGTGCGCCACCACTGCCCAGCCATGTGGTGCACATCTTTAATCTCAGCACTCGGGAGGCAGAGGCAGGTGGATCTCTGTGAGTTCCAGGCCAGCCTGGTCTACAAAGAGAGTCTAGGACAACCAGGGCTCTGTTCCACAGAGAAACCCTATCTGGAAAAACAAAACGAAAAACTTAAATTTTGTTTATACGATGTAGACAATTAACATGTCTCTGGAAATGGGGCATATTCTGGTATGCTGTGATATGCATGCACATGTGAGTTTGTTGTGTGTGTGCACGTGTGCACATGAAATTTCTTCTCTTGTGTGCCAGGACTAAGTGAAAACCAAGCAAGATCACAGTCTCTCATGTGTGTGTATACTGTGGGCTTCTTACCAGCCCCCTTGAGAAGGAAGCTGCACTCACCCTGGGAACTGCACCTCAGTGCAGCTGGGGTGCAGTTCTCCATCTGTTAAGTGACTCACCTCTGAATCCAGGTGCTCCTACTTCTCCTGGGAACCCTTTTAGCCCAGGTTGCCCTGGTAGTCCAGCATCTCCACGGCTCCCAGGCTGGGCCCCTAGCACTTCTCCTGGAATCCCTCTGTCCCCAGGGGGTCCAGCTGGCCCTGGAAGTCCAATCGGGCCTGGGGGTCCATCTGGGCCAGGGAGGCCTGTGGCACCTTTGGATCCTCGGGGTCCCATGAACCCTAAAACAAGACAAAGGTGGTACCCATAGTCACAGGTCTACAAGATCATGTTCTGAGACCGTGTGGATGAGAGGCAGGAGAGAGCCAGTATGTGGTATGAACTCACTCTAGGAGGGTTGTCTCTGCAGCCTGAGAGCCCGCCCTCTGAGAGCCCGCCCACTGAGATCCCGCCCACTGAGATCCCGCCCATTGAGAGCCCCATCCGCCGCCCTCTCGCCCTCTCGGAACCTGGGCCTCTCAAAATCTGTAAACCTCTTTGAATCCCTTCACCGTTAGCTTTCACTCTTTGCTGTATCAAACATGGACAGAATGATGCAAACGAACCCTAAATCCTACAGATGGTGATCAACGAGTGTGTGTGTGTGTGTGTGTGTGTGTGTGTGTGTGTGTTGGGGGAGGGGGAAGGGAGGGGGAAGGGGTGAGCAGGAAAGCCGTGGACAGCCAAAGACAGGGACATCACAGGGATATTCTGTGTGGCACTGTGAGTGACCATCAGACTATGACCTAATATTCTTATTTTGAGATAGAATCTCATTGTGTAGCCCTGGCGAGCTTGGAGCTTGATACGTCAACCAGGGTGGCCTCTACTCACAAAGATCTGCCCGCCTCTATCTCCTGAGTGCTGAGATTAGAGGTGTGTACTGCCACCCCAGGCTCTGCGTGCTTACCCCTAACTATCTTCCCGTTTGGACTAAGGGACTACCCCTCCCACCCGCCCCTGGGGGAACTGAAGAGAGGGCTCAGTGATTAAGAACACACGCAATTCTTGGAGAAGACCTAGGTTTGATTTCCAGTATCCACAGTGGCTCACAGCCATCCCTAACTCCAGGCCCAAGGCATCTAATGTCTTCTTCTAGTCTCTTCGGGTACCAGGCATGCACATGGTACATATCCTCTTAGTGAAGTGCACCTTAGTATTCCATGAAACAATGAGGTCACCAGGAAACTGAACTAATAAATATGTTAATTCCTTTATGGGTTAATAACACAATGGCATTATTGGGAGGCAGTAAAGGAAGGATATGGAGCCTAGTTGGGGAAGTAGGGACATGTTCTTGGTGGCCATACTTTCCCCTGGATCTACCCATATTACCCCTTTCTCTGCTTCTTGGCCACCATGGCGTGCAGCTCCGACCTGCTCACCGCACTGTGATGAATAGAGCCTATGATCCGTGAGCCAAAATAAACAAATCCTCCCCACTGTGGATTTTTTCCTCAGGTGCATAGGTCATGGAAACCTAACTACAACCTGGTAACCAGAGATGGCAGGGTTGTCTGTACATTCAGAACACTCTCAGGAGAGGACTATGCTAGAATGTTCACTATGCTATCCACTGAGGGAAATCTCCCCACGCCTGTTCCCGTAAGATCTCTGCCACAGCACGGGCGATAGAGACCAACAAGTGTCACTGTCATATTAAATCCTGGGAGATAATCGCGCTGGGGTGGACCTGATGACACGCACGACCCATTCCCTGAGCTAAGGGCGCGAGCCGTGCGGACTCACCTGGGGGTCCTGGGAAGCCTTCTCGACCTGGGTCTCCCGGAAAGCCCTTGAGCCCTTGTTCTCCAGAAGCTCCTGGGAATCCTGGCATTCCTCTGATCCCTTTGGCACCTAGACACCCAAGGAAACCACAGACTTGTCAGATCCCCTGAGAACCAACGGGATATGACTCAGCCTCACTGTGAACCAGTGAGGTCTGTCCTGGAACTTGGAAGCGATGAGTCGGGCCTAGGACGGCTCTCACTGTATGTCCCCAGACAGAGTAGGGGCCATTGCTTACTGTTTATATTCATTTTGTTGTTTGCTTTTCAAGACAGGGTTTCTCTGTGTCTCTATCTTAGAACTCTCTTTGTAGACCAGGCTGGCTTGAACTCACATAGACCTGTCTGTCTCTGCCTCCCAAGAGTGGTGAGACTAAAGGTCTGTACCACCCCCGTCCCCAGCTCTGTGTAGATTCTTTACAGTGTGCACAAGAGCTGGCTTCCCTGGAAAGTGATCACGGTTGTGGCTATTTCGGGATGGTAGAACCCCGCCGTGCCCAGAGGTGAGAAGGCCAGTAGAAGGAAACCCAAGATTGGAAGCCAAAACCTCAGGCTATGAAGGTTGCATATTACCTGTGGGGCCTGGGGGGCCTGGCTGGCCAGGTGATCCTGTGGGACCTTCAATGCAACCTGGAGACAGAGGAGAGGTAGTGAGCTGAAATGACATCCGTGCTGACGCTTATCACCTGGGTACCACTGTGGTCAGAGCAGCCAGGCACACTGGCTACCATTTAATGTCCAGATTAACTTAATGACCTAATTTCTCCTGGCTCTGATCAAAATAAAAGTTGAATTCTCATCATGTAAAGAAGTCAGAATATTAACATACAGTGCAAATGAAGTCAGCCTGATAAAAACTGGTATTGTGTTGGCAAATACTATTTCCTCATGGGGGAAAATAGCCCAGTTAAATCATTATGGGTTCTCACAAGTTCAAGGACACAGGTTTCTTCCACTGGAAAACATCTGTCTGCAGATGGACACACTTTGTGATCTCTAAAGAGATTCTTTGGTTTCTTTGTGAATTTGAATTATTCAGAATTAGCCACAGTGATAAGTTGCTTTGAGCAGGTGCAAATTTAAACCTGGTGTTGTGGTTTGATTAAGACAGGCTCCCATAGGTTCTTATATTTAAATGCTTGGTCATTCGAGAGTGGCACTGCTTGGGAGGGATTAGGAGGTGTGGCTTTGTTGGAGGAAGTGTGTCAGCAGGGGTGGGCTTTGGGGTTTTAAAAGCTCAAGCCAAGTCCAACGTCTCTCTTTCCCTGCTGTCTGTGGTTTTGAATTTAGAACCCTCAGCTATTTCTCCAGCATGGAATCTGCCTGTGTGCTACCATGCTTCCCGCCATGATGAGAATGGACTGAACCTCTGAAACTGGAAGCAATTCCCAATTAAACGCTTCCTTTAATAAGAGTTGCCTTGGTCATGGCGTCTCTTCACAGCAATAGAGCAGTGACGGAGGATGATGGTGCTTAGCCGGCCTCTCTGCTGAGCATCCTACAAGCATGGTTGGTCTAGCCTGTCTGCAGGAGAGCACAGGCCAGGCTCCCAAGGGCCACTCGCCACCAAGCCCCATGTTTTAGCATCTAGAGTAACAGCCTAAAGCCACTTGCTCTCCCTTGTCATACCTGGCTGAACGACCACTTGCTGGCCACCTTCAATGGGTCTTTTCACACCCGTGTCACAATCTGGAGAGACACAAACAAAGAAGGAGGCAAAGTCAGAGCCAATGGGAGCCATCGACTTACCCATGTCTGGGCATGTGTTTGAGTGTGTGTGTGTGTGTGTGTATGCGTGCATGTGTGTGTGCATTTGTGTGTGTATGTGTGCATGTGTGTGTATGCTGCTGTGCATGTGTGTATATGTGCCTGTGTGTGTGTGCATATGTGTGTGGGTATGTGCATGTGTGTGTGTGTGTGTGTGTGTGTCTGTGTGTGTGTATGTGTGCAGGTCTGTGTGTGTGTGTGTGTGTTGTGCATGTATGTGTATGTGTGCATGTCTCTGTGTGTGTGCGCGCGCGCGCGTGTGTGAGTGTGCATGTGTGTGTGCTGATGTGCAGGCTGGGTGTGGGTGACCTCGTTTGCCCAAAGAAGTTCCACATTCCAGCTGCCTAGTAGAGAGGATGCTGGGCCCAGGGAACCTGCGGTGTACACTTCTGTTCCATGTGTCGTGAACAAATGTGGAACATGATGTTCCCTCCTGGTTCCCTGGCCACATGAGTCTGGATCTAGAGAGGTAGGGGACACAGACACTGACTGACCCAGAACTCAGGAGGACAAGGGAAAGACTCCTTCATACCTATCTGTCCTGGGGTTCCAGGGAGACCTGGAGGACCAGGGAAGCCCGGAGGTCCAGGCAGTCCAGCGTCTCCAGGGAAACCACGCTCCCCTTTCGGGCCTGGTAAGCCCTGTCCTGGAGGACCCACTTCTCCTGGAAAGCCCTTGGTTCCGGGTACACCAGGGAGACCTGCATCCCCTGGAGGGCCTTTGATGCCATCACCCTGCAAGAGAATCCCAGTTACCTTCAAATGCATACAGTCTCTCTCTCTCTCTCTCTCTCTCTCTCTCTCTCTCTATATATATATATATATATATATATATATATATATATATACACACATATATATATATATACACACACACACACACACACACACACACAGCTATGCCCTCCCCGTTTCCCTTCCCCATTTCTCTAGAATTCTGGGCTGTAGGTCAAGAACAGCTCAGCTGGGAGGAAAATGTCTATGCAAGTGACTGAGTTGAAGTTAGAATTTATAGCACTTCCTTTCAGCAGCACAGTGGAGGGTCAGCCTGGGAGACACACATTTATACTCAGGACCATGGGCCCAGGACCTCCAGGCCGTCCATCTGTTAGGATTAGCATGTGTGGCGTGCCTGCTGTTCATGAGGGACATCAATCATTAGGAGGAAGGGAGCTGATTAGATGAGGAGTCATGTGCCCTTAGCATAAGGCCATCTACAGGATTAGAATGGGGACAAGCTAGGTGTCCTGTCCAGGGGCATGCCCTGTGGTGATGATGCCAGCCAGGTGGGGACATTTGGGTGGACAATGGAGGGATAATGGTAGGAGTAGTGAGCTCTGAGAGGCAGGGCTCACAGGGTAGGACACAGCATGGCCCCAGTGTCTGTGCTCTGTATGGCTAATGAGATGCTGGGTGTCCTAGCACGCCTACAGAGTCACCGATGAGAGGAGAACTTCTGATGGCGGGAGTTGAAAAGTCAACCGAGACATCACTTTCTCCTTTGTATTTAAGGATGAGAGAGTATATGAGAAGTCACCGGGCCAGGTTCTCTTTCTGTTTGTAGGACGCCCAAAGCATGTGCCTCCATATTTAGCCTCTCTAGTGTAGTCGGGGTCGACAAAGCAGGACGTCCCCCTTCATAGGGCCACCAGAGATCACAGAGTGGACAGCCCAGATTTTGGTTGTGGATGGCGTGTAGGGGAGTCTTTTTGTTCTTACCTTATGACATCATGCTCTAGCTTGCTAGAGCACGTAAGGCTTGTGAACACGGAGGGACACTAACTCTCCAAAATCTGCCTGGGAACAGGGAAGACCCTCTCCTGACAACACGTGGGGCTTATTCCACAGAGACCATAATGGACACTTCTCCACTGTTTGAAGCAGTCACCTTGCACTTTACAGTTCACTCACTAGTCTTTAAAGACATGACGTCCTCTGACTAAAACAGAATGGACCTGTCCTGGGCACTGGGGGAGAGCCAAGATCAAGCCCACGACCCCTGAGATGTCCAATGAACAGGAAGGAATTGATGAGTGGGGGCTGGGTTGGCTGCAGCTTACCGGAGGACCGGGCAGGCCGGGGAATCCATCCAGCCCATCACGTCCTGGGACGCCATCATCACCTTTCATCCCGTGTACACCAGGGATACCTGGCTGTCCTCGCTCACCTGGGAAAGATTCGCACATGAATCTACCCAGTCCAGGGACTCACAGACTGTTAATTGAGTCGAGAAGCTCGGTCATGGGGAACTAACCTTTGGTAGTGATTGTTCTAGAGTCTCCCTTCACTCCTTTGGGTCCAGGAGCTCCAGCGACGCCCGGGGCTCCCTGTGGACAGAAACACACGGATGACTCTTCCTCCTACAGACTGTTACAGGAGCTTAAGTTATGCAGATTATGGACAATTGGCTGCTGGAAAGAACTTTCCACAAGGCCAGAGAAAACCCTGCCCTTGGCTTCAGGAAGGTGGTTATGATCATTAGAATCCACACAGGTAATGAGTCTGAGGGACAACGGGTAGGAATGATCATTTGTGAAGATGGAGAGAGTTGCTTAAGAGCGCTTGGTACCCTTGCTGAGGTCTCGGGACCAATGAATTCTGAACAACCATTTCTGTAACTTCAGTGCCAGGGGATCTGATGCCCTCTTCTGGCCTCTCTGGGTACTGCATGCATGTGGAGCCAGCTCTCTCCACATCCACATACAGGAAAAATACCCATAACATATAAAATACAAATAAATAAATCTGTAAAAGAAGACAGGTCACTTCCCATCTAGATATGACAATAGCTTCTCTTGCAAAGCGAGGCTGACAACATGGGGAAGATATGCCTCAGAGAGCAGCTTCCTTCAGGACTCAGATCACTGCAGCTCCATGGCGTAGAAATGACCTGGGATTAGACTTTCGTGTGCTGGGCATCACTTGTGGTGTATCTTGGTGAACTATTTGCAAGAGTTGGAGACTTCTGAGTGTTGGTTTAATTGAATGGGATGTTACATGTGTTTGTGGACTGCCTTGGGTTAGAGAATTCCCGGGAAACTTGATTTATTGAGAAGGGAAACACGTCTGGGTTTAGAAGAGCTGCTCTCACACAGAAGGTGCTCAGTGGGTGTTTATGGACCAACTATTGTGCTTCAACCATCTTTCCAGGCTATACAGCACACATACAACTAACCAGCCAAACAGCCAATTCACTATCCATCCATCCGTCCATCCATCCATCCATCCATCCACCCACCCATCATTATAAACAGCCAACCTATCTTATCCAACAAACTAGTCAAGTATACAATCTATTTAGATAACCAACTATGTACCACTTTCTCCCTCTCAACCATCCATCCATCCATCCATCCATCCATCCATCCATCCATCCACATATCCAACTACCCAATCAGATAACCAGCTAGGATCACAGAACATTCCAGGCATTCCTGCCCATCATTTGGCCAATCAACAATCCATTTATCTATATTCATCCATCCAACCAGCCTCCCAGTCACAATCACACAGTTCCACAGACCCACACTCCCCCCTCAACACACACACACACACACACACACACACACACACACACACACACACCCTGTCCAAGGGGATCCTTTTACACAGGATTGTTGTACACAGAGACATATAATTAAATTCAGGACAACAAATACAGCCAGAGGCTGTTGGAGAAAAGCTCTCTGCTGTGTGCACACAGGAGGGCAACAGGCACACTTGGGCTGTTTCTAGGTTTCAGAGGTACCAAATGGAATCCATTCGGCTTCTAGGAATGAGTCAGCAAGAACAGTTGACTTGACTCTCCAGGATGGATCGGCTTCCGGTTCAGGATCTTTTCTGAACACGTTAACAACGCTCAGACTTAGAGGGGGCACCATCTCTAAAACATTTATTTTCCTTTGGCTGTGTGTGTATATGTGTGTGTGACAGGGTCTTGCTCGTGTAGCCCAGGCTGGCCTCAGATCTGTGATCACACTGGCAGGGTCTTCTGCACTAAGATGAAACATAGCGTTACTGTTCTTGTTCGGTTTAAGTTCTCTTTCTGTGGGGTTGGAATGCTGAAACGGTCTTTGGCCACCAGGTGCCTCGAGAACTTTCTTTCTCTATTGCTGCAAAGATAAATGGTAGCGACATTCAGCTGTGGTGCCACACCCCTGTCATCCCCAAATAAGGGAGGCAGAAATGGGAGCATTGCCGGGGACTGAAGGTTAGTCTGGGAGACGTGGTGAGGCTGTGTATGTGTGCATGTGTATATGTATGTACACAGTAGTGTGGCCAGTGCTCCACTCCTTAGAGTGGGAATGCATTTTTTCCTCTCCTGCCTATGAGACAGTGGACATTTGGGATGTTTCTATACAAAAGAAGCTCTTATGTATAATGCCATTCCACACACAGTGAATATACTTGGGAAAGCACAGGGCTGCCTGCAGTTTCTTATTCCTTTCTGCAGCCTGGAGTGGAACCTCTAGGTACTGCGATAATTTCATGTCTAACTTTCGGAGAATGAAGGACTGCCTTCCATAGTGGCTTGCACTATTTCAGTCCAAAAGGTGAAAGTTTTCAAAAGCACATTAAAAAAAAAAAGAAAAAGAAAGAAAAAGAAAAAGAAAAAAGCAAGCCCATACACCGGTGTGAGAATGAAGTTTGGCCTTAGGCACCTGCCAGCTGCAAGGTAACGCTGGCCAGCAGGGGGCGCTCTTCTCTCACCTTGAATCCTGGGAACCCAGGGATACCGTGCAGGCCTGGGTCTCCTTGGTCGCCTTTCTTTCCGAGCTCCCCATTGACACCAGGGAAACCTTTGGGTCCCGGCAGTCCCGGAAGACCCCCGATGACCTGGCCACACTGGCAGTCTCCAGCTTCGCCTGTAATGATGAAGACAGGGATGTATATGTTAAAGCTGGGCTTGGGATAGCCCGGGAGAGGACAGGCGAGGGGGCTGGTGGGAGAAGGAAACTCGCCCTGAACGCTGAGTGCTGGGACTAAAGGCCTGCGCTACCACGCCTGGCTTCAGAACGCCTTTTATTCTGCATGCTCATGGTGAGGTGCGTATATCGTCTGCATATACGTGGTGAGGTCATGGGTAGACCTCATCCAGACACAAGGCGTTTCATATGATCTGTACACAGCCCGAAGTTAACTTTATCCACGAATTTTGATGTGGCCGCTTTGGCCGCGGTCCAGCACGCGATGCCAGATTGTGGGGGAGGGGATTTCCCACTGGCTGTGCCGTATCGGCATATCGGTTCTCGGGGAGGTTCAGATTTTGGAGCATTTCAGATTTCAGATTAGAATGCCCAATCGTTTACCTTCAAAGAAACAAATGAAGGGTGGGTGCCGGGGTCATCTTGCAAGAGAAGGTTCAGGTCACCGTCCTGATCTTCCCACCCTGCCCGCAGTCCTCACCTTTCCATCCTTTCTGCCCTCGAGCTCCCGGGAAACCTGAAGGTCCGGGATAACCCACTCTCCCTTCTGATCCTTTCAGGCCAAACAGGAAGCCTAAGGGGAAACACATGGGACGAAAGCATTTGTGTGTGTGTGAGAGAGAGAGAGAGACAGTATCAGGTCCAGCCCAGCCTCTCAGCCAAGCCTACCCCAGCTCCCTGCGTCTCCAGGCTCACACCAGCACCTCCAACCACAGATGCTTACACAGCCACGTGGCCATAGCCTCGGGTAGAACAGAGACCAGAGCCTGAAAATTTATCCTTTCCTTCAGATTAAGACCAATGAATGTCTTTCCTTTTGAGAAACGTTCAGTCTAAACAAAGAGTTTGACTTCTCAGCCATGTTGCTGGAATTTCAAGATGGCCATGCATTCCTGTTCTCCCTTAGAGAATGCCTCCCAAGGCAGAAGGCACAAGAATAGGATAAACTCAGCTCTCCCCTCTGTCTACCTCTGCCCAGACCTGCCCACTTCTCCTTTCACCTTACTTTGCACACATGAACACATGTGTAAACCTGCAAACATGGGGTCCTGGTAACTAACGGGAATTCTCCTAACTGGTACTAGGCATGACTGACATCACTGAATGGCCTTGATCCCAACGTTTCTCTTCTAGGTTCTTTTTTTTTTCACTAAGAGTCAGAGTTATTAATCACTACAGTGCCCCAATAATTGCACATATGTATATCAGGTGACCAGAGGAGACTCCACTAAGGCTTCACAATTCTGAGAGGCCTCTGGGAAGACTGCCACCTAGTGGCAGATCGGAGGCTGCTTATTCAGGTGAGATTGGCTGGGTGTGGTAACTGAGCGCCTCTGGACTCCTCGGTTTCTCACTGTCTTACTCTGTAGCCTAGGTTGGCCCTGAACTTGTGACTCTCCTATCTCAGCCTCCAAAGTGTCCGGATTACAGATGTGAGCCACCAAGCCTCATCACTATTAAATCTAGTAGTGGTCATAGTTCCAGCGAACACCCCTAGACAAGGTAGACGCTTGTAGCTACACAGGAAGTAGAAAGCATAAGAAAGCAGCGACTTCAAAGGTCTTTGCTCTCAGGAAAAGGCATGGGATGGCTTGGGAGCTCCCAGGGAAGCAGAGGTTTGTAGCAGAGGCCAGCGAGCATTGTTCTGTGTAATCTGATCTGGCTGCACATCTAACACGGTCTCTCACTCACTTATTCATCCACCACGAGCCAGCGCCTGAGCTATGCCAGGCAGCAAGCCAGGAGCCGTGTTGGCACTGGGAAGCCGTCCTGCCTCGAGCTGATGGCTGAGATGCAGGGACACAGCTAACACGCTCAGCAGACAAATGTGTATTTTCAGATTCTAGCTAGCACCATGAGAAGGAGGCTGGAAGTGGCTGATTTAGAATGGGTGGTGTCCAGGGAGGGCTTTCTGAGGAAGTGACATGCACTGTGACTGACAGAGGGAGCTGGCCAGGCAGGGAGATGAAGGGCTATCCACAAATGCAATAGAGGGGCCAAATGGCCCCTTAATAGTACGGAGCCATGTCCAGGGGTTGTGTAAAGGGTACACGGAGGAGTGTTGGCATACAGGAGGGAGAAGACTTTCTTGGGCTTTTATTCCTAAGGACAAAGGGACTCCTGAAAGGGTTTAAGGAGAGGCCGTACCACACACTGTGAGTCCAGTGTGGAGAGTGAGGTGCCAAGAGACTCCCGGGTCCTGACTTAAGTACAGATGCTGTGCAGGAACAGTGGGACCAGGGAATGAGCTGGCCCGGGAGGAGAATGAGAGGGTGGAGACCTGCAGCGCCACTTTGGGCAGGCCGGGGTTAGGTATCCCTCAGACCCAGTGCTGGATGTTTCTAGTGAGAAGTTTCATGACTGTAGCTCAGAGCACAGAGGAGGAATGGTGATGTTTTCACGGGCCTGTGTTCTCGTCGGAAAGTTTAGCTAGAGTTTACATAGGCACAGTGGGGATGGAGGGGACCAGAGAGAATTTCAGGAGCTCCATCAGCTGTGTGTGTGTGTGTGTGTGTGTGTGTGTGTGTGTGTGTGTGTGAGAGAGAGAGAGAGAGAGAGAGAGGAGACAGAGCGAGATAGACAGAGGGACAGAGAGATAGAGACAGAGGGAGAGGGAGAGGGAGGAGAGGGAGAGGGAGGAGAGAGAGGAGAGGGAGAGGGAGAGGGAGAGGAGGCCACTGAGAAGTCCTCCTACAAAGTGTCCAGAGAGTGAGAACAGTGGACAGGCACTGTGGAGGTGGGGAAAACCTTTCCACACAGGTACTGCCTGTGTGCCCGTGGGTCCCCTCCAGGAGATGCTTAGGTCTAGGTTGGGCTCTAGCCTAAATTATCAAGCCCTCGTGACAGATGGAGAGAAAAGCAGATCGCAAATAGAAGGATTTATCACCTGGACTTTACGAACATTTAAAACTAGAGACCTGTCACGGAGGACAAAATCGCCTTTTAAAACCTGCACCAAGGACAAAGAGAGATGTCTTTCTTGGGAGTTAGCAAGGCCTTTATGAAGGCACAGTTGAGTCATGTAGATGCAACCTCTGTCTCTCCCCTGGGTTGTTTTCTTCTATTTAATTCATTCATAATTTTAAATAAGTTCTTTGGGACTGGGAGATCTCAGCATGACTTCCACGAAGAAGCCAATAGCTAATTCAGTCAGCTGAATTAGAAATGGCGCCAGCAGAGCCTTTCACCCCGAAAGACAGCTGGCATCAAGGTCTACTCTGATTCTGTGAATGACTAAGCATTCTGGCTTTCAGCAGCCACAGCACAGAAAATAGGACCAAGCGCAGTTTCTGAGAGAAGATTCCAAAACTTTCAATTCTGAGAAAGGCTGAGCAATGTAGGACTCGCGGTTTCTAGTACTAATCTCAAGGTGGATTCTAAATTGTAAGGCCAGAGCTTGGCTACTTTTCACTTAAGAGTTTGCTGTAAGAGCAGGTGATTTGGTAACAATGTATCTCACAGAGGAAACACTGCAAGAAGGGCTTAAACTGGATGTCCTAACGTCTTTAGCTGATAAACTTCTTACACTAGTCCCTATTCTGTATACATCCCCTATCAGCTGGTAATCTACGACAGGTTGCTGCCTAGATCTGTTTGCTTCTGTTAGTTTATGTCATTGAAGCTGTAAACTACTTAAGGGAGCAAATTCACCCATGAAGATATCGGATGCTGGCGACAGGATGTGGTAACAGAGACAATGTCTTCATTCATGGTATGCGTTCCTGTTTTTGACACATGGGAGGAAAACCCTACAGACACTACACACAGGAAGGACAGGCTCATGGAAATTTATACGGTACACATGTCATTAGTAAATATTTTCCTGTCAATATTAACAAATATAACTCAGATCATAAAACTACTTTTAGCATAATAGAAAACACCAAAGATAGCTTTGCTCAGATGCATCGTCCAAGAAAATATCAACACTTGAAACTTTTCAAAGGAATGTGTTATCTTCCAAATGAGAGAAAACTGGGCAAGTAGCTCATATTGTTAAAATGTTACTGTGGAATATGATTAGAAACAAAGTGACTGGCTTCCTATGTGTCTGTTTTAGAGAAGTTTTTCTTTCTTTCTTTCTTTCTTTCTTTCTTTCTTTCTTTCTTTCTTTCTTTCTTTCTTTCTTTCTTCCTTCCTTCCTTCCTTCCTCCCTTCCTTTCTTTTTTAAGATGTATTTATTTATTTTATGTATACGAGTAGCTGTCTTCAGACACACCAAAAGAGGGCATCAGATACCATTACAGATGGTTGTGAGCCACCATGTGGTTGCTGGGAAATGAACTCAGGACCTCTGGAAGAGCAGTCAGTGCTCTTAACTGCTGAGCCATCTCTCCAGCCCCTGAAGAATTTCTTTCTATGGAAGAAATGCTTCCAACAATTTTCCTTCTGGAGATGGTGTAGAGAAGAACTTTCCCAAAGCAATTAAAACAGCCTCTGAACTTGAAGTTTAACTAAACCCCAACACTACCCGTTAGCACATAGGATGCCCTACCCCCGGAAGGGACAACTTGAGGAGAGATTTCTGGAGGTGATGTCAGGGAGTTGAAACCATTTTGGAAAGAAGTGTGACTTTCCAATGTGTCAATGTCACCCCTGAAAGAGAAAATGACCTCATATTTCCTTCCAGTGACACATAAGCCAGTCTCTCCAGGAGAGGAAATGTTGCCACGAGGAGTTTTTCAACATCTAATGTGTAACTGAATGCTATACATACATGAAAAGACCAGGCTTTGTGGAGGGCCAGCTCAAAGCTATGGCATATGGCATGTGTACCACTTGGTAGACAGAGCCTTCTTGACATAAGGTCAGCATGGACCATCACAACCTGAAAATGCTACCCTGGTTGACTCAGGGGCAGCAGGCTGGTCAAACCTTCCTCCTCATCTGCTGTAGATACAGACTCTGCAGGTCTCCTGTCCCCCTTGGCCAGTGGCCACCATTCCTGTAATCATCTCCTGTGACATTGGCTTTGCAGTGACAGAGAAGCTGGTAATCACACGCTGATCCAGGTTGCTGAAGCAGGAAAGAGGAACTGTGAGTTAAGGGAGGGGATGCCCGCAGAGGCCTGGGCACAGGGATTTCAGCTCGCAGCTCCTTGCTGCTGACATCACTGCAGCCACAGCTCACCGTGTAGGAGCTGTGGGCTCACTGATTGTCTACAGACTGAGAGGAAGTCGCTGTTATCCCAGTTCCTGTGTGGACTCGGGGAATGCCCACCACATCCTCATTCATTAGCCTACCGGATCAACTCAGGACCGTTTAACAGACAATCCTGGCTGACATACAGCTTGATTAGGCTCCAGCTGAACACAGCCACTCACCGTCTGGTCCGGGTGGACCTGCAGGCCCAGGGACTCCTCGGGGACCTGGTCGTCCATCAGTTCCTGGTGGGCCAGGATAGCGTGCTGAGAGGCCTGGTTCTCCTGAGAAGCCTTTGGGTCCCATCTCCCCTGGAAGGCCTCTCTTTGAATCTGAAATCCAAGAGCATTTGTAGCAGGTGAGTGTCCAGATAGGTAAAGGCTGTTCTTGACGGCTCTCCTGTCACAGAGGACCGCCATCAGGAACAAGCATAAGGGTCTAGCTAACAGAAGAAGGTGATGGCCTTGGTATGTTTCTTCCCAACTTGTCAGCTTTACATCTTCCACAATGGCCTGGGGTTGTAACCATTTGCTGACATCATTGGACAGCACCCCAGTTCTTCCATTCAGGGACCAGATATCACTAATGACCCATCGGTGTCACACTCTAACCTTGCTGGGGTTACCGTTGCCTGTGCCCTTCTTCTTCTCAGAGCTGAGACTCTCCACGAGAAGGACGGATGGAGACACAGGAAAGCCACACGGCCAGCAAAGCTGGGTTCATGTCTATACCCGAGATCAGGTATGTTCTGATGCTGTGAAACTCCATTACCTTCATCTCTGACGGATGGGCCCGGGGGCCCCATAGGTCCAGGGTCTCCTGGCTCGCCTCGGCTTCCTGGTTCCCCATGAGCACCTTGGAATCCCGGGTCACCTCTGGCACCTGCAACCGAGACAGGTTAGAATCAGATCATGGTCTAGGAACAAGCCCACACCGCAGCAGTGAGGTTGACATTTACAGACCACTCTGGGCATCCAACTTCCCAGTAAGTACACTGTACACAGAGAGAGTCAGGGAGCATTCAAATGCTGAAAATACAGGGAGCCGCAATTCACAGCCCGGCAGGGTAAGATTCTGATAAATACAAGACAATATAGAGGCGTAGAGGATACCGACAAGACGCACAGCGGTTTCAGTGATTTCAGAGGACTCAGCGGCATTCTGGGCGTTTAAAAACTAGAACCTGTGCGTCTCCTAGACATGAAGACATTCCCCTCGCTCACAGATAGGGTTACACCTGGATGGTAGTGAGTGTTGTCAGCCAGAAACCAAAGTGACCCCCATTTCTAGTCACCCTTTTTGAGACCACCAGAGAAGCTGGGCTGTCTCTGAGGGTGTGTCCTGAACACCGTTTTGTTTCACTTGGAGAACCCGTCTGGAAGAAGTTCCGTGTGGGACCACGTCATACACTGAGGCTTTCGTACCAACCTTTTGCCAGAGATGGATGGGGCGAGTAGGCAGGGGGTCCTGGGGGTCCTTGTTCCCCACGTTCTCCCTGGGGGGAGGGGAATGGACAGAATGTAGAGTTGGTTTAACAGGGCGGGTTTTCTCACTATCCAATGGCAATATGTCTACCACGTGACGGTCGGGAGCCCCTGCACCCCAGCCACCAGACAGACATAAAAAGGAACACCACAGCATGTGAGGCTCTCCCTGTGAAGCCCTTGCCAGGGGGATGGATGCTAGAAGTGCCTGGGAGACTGCAAGGATTCTGAGTCTCAGACCTCCACGGTGCTGACATCCGAGCCATCTGGTGAGGGGGGGGAGGCAGCATGGGGTGCAGGGACGCCCAACTCCATCTGCTCTGTGGAGTGGCCTCATGCAATCTCCAGATACACCCACGCTTTTCCCTGATCTCCACAGACATGACCTCTAGCAGGAAGGGCCACCCACAGGGCTGGGTGCTCTCCTAGCTCCCCGGGATCACCTCACCTTGTCTTTCCTCTCAGCCCTTAGGGTTAACCACACATGTTCTACCCTCCATCAGGAGCTGGAGGCACCTCCCCATCTTGTTGCTACAAATGGAGCCTCCTACTGCACTGGGCATGCTGAGGGGGCTGAGCAACACACAACGCCCCCCTCTAGGGGAGCTCTTCTCCTCTGTCCAGGCTGTTTAAGTGAGGGAGCAGGACACCATTATCAGAAAGACATGAGTTACCTTGGGTCCTCGGGGTCCACTGGGGCCTTGGAAACCATCCAGGCCTCTGCTTCCCTGAAAAAGAGATATGAGAGATATGAGCTTATTGGTTCCAGATTCAGGGGAAAACTCCGGAAATCAACCCCACTTCTACCAGCACAGCTAATGCAGCCCCACCCCGCCCAAGTACACATTCACCTCCCTCATTTCAGATGCACACACGCACACACACGCGCGCGCACACACACACACACACACACACACACACTCGCACACACACACACATGCACATTTGTATATTTGGTTTTTCGAGACAGGGTTTCTCTGTATAGCCCCGGCTATCCTGGAACTCATTCTGTAGACCAGGCTGGCCTCGAACTCAGAAATCTGCCTGCCTCTGCCTCCCAAGTGCTGGGATTAAAGGCGTGCGCCACCACTGCCAGGCTCACAAATATCTTTAAGGCTGCTTTTCTTGAAGCAGGAGCCAAACATGGCATTAGCCTGCAGTGCCTGTCAAACAGCTTCTCTTTCCTTTGTGCTTCACATTTTTTAAAGATTTACTTTATTTATTTATGTGTATGAGCATTTTTCCTGCATGTATGCATGTATGCATGTGTACCATGTGAGTGGCCTGTGGATGTCAGAGGAGGGAGTCAGATCCTAGGCTAGAGTTACAGATGGTTATGAGCGACCAACTGGGTGCCGGGAACATAACCCAGGTCCTCTACAAGAGCAGCAAGTACTCTTAGCCACTGAGACATTCTCCAGCGCTCCCTGCCCCCAACCTCATGTTTTGTTTTTTTTTTATGTTTAAATCAAGACTTTATTTGTTTTATTGAGACTAATGACAAATTAGGCATCTTATCTGGGGACACTGATTTTTTTGGATGATTTTTACTAATTTCTTCTTTTTTTCTATAATTTTATCTTCTAAGTTTTCTTTTTATTTACATTCAAAATCATTTCCCCTTTCCCATTTCCTCCCTCCCTGAAAGTCCCATAAGCCCCCTTCCCTCCCTCTTTTCCCCATTCAACCCCCTCTCGCTTCTCTGTCCTGGCATTCCCCTACATCTAGTCTTTCCAGGACCAGGGGTCTCTCCTTCCATCTTCTTAGAAATCTATTGATATGCGAAATGTGTCTAGGGCATTCTGAGATTCTGGGTTAATATGACTGCATACCATGTGTGTTCTTTTGTGATTGGGTCACCTCACTAAGGATGATATTTTCAAGTTCTGACCATTTGCCTAGGAATTTCGTGAATTCATTGTTTTTAATTGCAGAGTAGTATTCCATTGTGTAAATATACCACATCTTCTGAATCCATTCTTCCGTTGAGGGACATCTGGGTTCTTTCCAGCTTCTGGCTATTATAATAAATAAGGCTGCTATGAACATAGTGAGGCATGTGTCCTTATTGCATCCAGGGGAAGCCTCTGGGTATATGCCCAGGAGTGGTATATCCGGATCCTCCGGGAGTGTCATGCCCAGTTTTCTGAGGAATCGCCAGACTGCTTTCCAGAGTGGTTGTACCAGCTTGCAATCCCACCAGCAGTGGAGGAGTGTTCCTCTTTCTCCATATCCTCGCCAACAACTGCTGTCTCCTGTGTTTTTTTTTTTTTTTTTTTTTTTTTTTTTTTGTGGTTGTTTTGTTTTTTTTTTTTCTTAATTTTATTTTATTTTATTTTTTTAATTTACATTCCAAATCACTTCCCCTTTCCCGTTTCCTCCCTCCCCGAAAGTCCCATAAGCCCCCTTCCCTCCCTCTTTTCTCCGTTCAACCCCCTCTCATTACTCTGTCCTGGCGTTCCCCTACATCCAGTCTTTCCAGGACCAGGGGTCTCTCCTTCCATCTTTTTAGAAATCTATTGATATGCTGATTGTGTCTAGGGTATTCTGAGATTCTGGGTCAATATCCCCTTATCAGTGACTTCATACCATGTGTGATCTTTTGTGATTGGGTTACCTCACTAAGGATGATATTTTCAAGTTCTGACCATTTGCCTAGGAATTTCGTGAATTCATTGTTTTTAATTGCAGAGTAGTATTCCATTGTGTAAATATACCACATCTTCTGAATCCATTCCTCCGTTGAGGGACATCTGGGTTCTTTCCAGCTTCTGGCTATTATAAATAAGGCTGCTATGAATATAGTGGAGCATGTGTCCTTATTGCATGCAGGTAAAGTCTCTGGGTATATGCCCAGGAGTGGTATAGCCGGATCCTCCGGAAGTGTCATGCCCAGTTTTCTGAGGAGCCGCCAGACTGCTTTCCAGAGTGGTTGTACCAGCCTGCAATTCCACCAGCAGTGGAGGAGTGTTCCTCTTTCTCCACATCCTCGCCAACAACTGCTGTCTCCTGTGTTTTTGATCTTAGCCATCCTGACTGGTGTGAGATGGAATCTCAGGGTTGTTTTGATTTGCATTTCCCTAATGCCTAAGGATGATGAACATCTCTTTATGTGCTTCTCAGCCATTAGATATTCTTCAGGTGAGAACTCTTTGTTTAGCTCTGTACCCCATTTTTTAATAGGGTTACTTGCCTCTCTGGAGTTTAACTTCTTGAGTTCTTTGTATATATTGGATATTAGCCCTCTGTCGGATGTAGGGTTGGTAAAGATCATTTCCCAGTTAGTTGGTTGCCACTTTGTCTTTTTGACAGTGTCTTTTGCCTTGCAAAAACTTTGTAATTTAATGAGGTCCCATTTGTCAATTCTTGATCTTAGAGCATAAGCTATTGGAGTTCTATTCAGGAAATTCTCCCCTGTGCCCATATGTTCAAGGTTCTTCCCTAGTTTCCTTTCTATTAGTTTCAGTGTGTCTGGTTTTATGTGGAGGTCCTTGATCCACTTGGAATTGAGCTCAGTGCAAGGAGATAAGAATGGGTCAATTTGCATTCTTCTGCATGCTGACCTCCAGTTGAGCCAGCACCATTTGTTGAAAAGGCTATCTTGTTTCCACTGGATGGTTTTAGCTCTTTTGTCAAAGATCAAGTGACTATAGGAGTGTGGATTCATTTCTGGGTCTTCAATTCTGTTCCATTGATCTACATGCCTGTCACTGTACCAATACCATGCGGTTTTTAACACTATTGCTCTGTAGTACAGCTTGAGGTCCGGGATACTGATTCCCCCAGAGATTCTTTTACTCTTGAGAATAGTTTTAGCTATCCTGGGTTTTCTGTTATTCCAGATGAATTTTTGAATTGCTCTTTCTAACTCACCTCGTGTTTTTCTTAGTATTTTTCCCCTTTGGTTGTTGGTGTTGAGAGTATTGTGTGACTAGTGCTACGGAACTCTGGACGTGTCCATTCTGCCCCCGTGGGGCTGTACAATAGGGATGACTGCTCCTTCCACTCCCCACATCAGCATCCAAGGGTGCAGGAGCCCTCTCCTCCTGCAGGGCAGCCGCATCTGACCCATCAGCCAAACTCTTCCTCTGTGATGAGTTTTGAAAGTTTCCAATTGCCACCAAACAGAGTCCTCAGAACCCGTTGATTTGGAATTTTTTTAAAAATACCAATCAGTGAGGAAGCTGGACAGGTGTGTAAGGCTTTCTGAGAAGCTTGTTCTTCTTCCAAAAGACAGCATACAGCAAAGCTCCTAAATTCAAGCCAGGGTTCATAGAAACGGACCTGCCCAGGGGACTTGACAGACCTGCAGGAGCTCACGGGCTGCTTGGTGGGCTAAGATCAGCTGTTTTTTCCCCCTCTTGCAGGGTTGTGGGCTGACTCTGGTCCTCTCATACTAGGTGGAGCTGAACGTTCAAGAACAGTTGATTTTATGTTGTTTGAGAACCCTAAGCCCTTAAGGACACTAACCAGGAGAGATCCTCAGTAGCTGGCGGGAGCTCTCCGTTAGGACACATTTACAGCTAGGCTCCCAGGGAACGTCTCCTCAAACGCTCAACAGAAGGCACTGTCTTATGGGTCTGGGTGTGTGTTTCCGTCTCTGCATCTCTAGGTCTTTCCTCAGGCAAGAACTCAGGCATGGAGAACTAGGGTTAATGTAATACAACTTAGGGGCCTTCGGGGAAAGACTTCTCCCAGGATCGGCCTAAGAGGGCCGTGGAGGGGGAAGATGCAGCATCATGATGTCATTAAATGTCTAGCCTGTGGGCACAGCCTCGCTGCCTGCTCCTAACTCCCACGTAGCTGGAAAATCACACCTGGTAGCTGTGATTCCTGGAGTCTAAACAGCTCTGTGGTGGTCCAGTGGCCCTGTCCACACAGGGATGGCTTTTTCCTGTGCCCCACACTCGCACTACACAAAGACTGTGGCCAGTGCACAGATCCTCAGGAGACCAGATCTCCTTGAGCACACTATAATAACTCCAGGATGGGAGAAGGTTCGGCTGTTGTTAAACACAGGTTTCCCCAAACGAGGGGAAATAATTGCCTATTTTTCAGAAAATATAATACAATCAAATGCACAAGATGTCTTCCTGTCCCCTGCCTGGAGCTGTTTACTTTTCTAGGTGTCCGTGCCCGGGTGTCACCATGCGTGTCCCCTTCCCCTCTCTGGGTTCATACACATAGGCATGCGAAGAAGGCTTTTTGTTCCTGTAGGGAGGCTGGGGCTTCCCCAGGATGCAAGGCTTTCTCTGCTTCCCTCTTTGGCATGCTGCTTTAATGGGTCACGGTGCACAGCAGCCCTTTGGAGCTGCCTTTAAGTCTGGCCCCCGAGGCCATATCTTCAGCACATCTGGAAAGCTCGTGGGAAGGCAGCAGCTGGCCAGTTGGACAGTGTGGTCTGCACTAACGTGCAGCGGGATGAGTCATCTGTGTATGTCTGCCTGCTTCCCTATTTTTTCAGTTGGGTAAACTATTTCTTTCTTTGACCCACTTACGCACAGATGTCTGCTTCTTCCCGAGTTACAGAGAGAAAGCAGGATGGGTATCCTTATTACACTGTACTAGGCAGCATCATCGGGGGTGGCGGGCAGAGACCAGGGTTTGCCGGACCCTCGTCTAGGAGTCTAGTCTTCGTGGGCCTCTAGTTCCAAGGGCAGCTGTGCTGAGCCGTGTTTCCAGACAGGACAGGTCCTCTGTTTCAGTGGAGAGTAGGTGGCAATGTGCCCACTTCAGCAGTACACTGACTCTGACTCGGCTGGGCTTTGAGACTAATGCCTGTGTTAGTTGCCTCTGCAGAATCTGCTCATTGCTATCCTTAAGCCAGTGGTGTTCTGGCCTTGGCTGTGGAGCAGGGGACAGCTCTTGCTTCTGCTGTGTTACCTTCGGGGACACTCTTAGCAAGAACTACCATGCAAGGAAGTTGGGTTCAGTTCGTGTGTGGCCTCCAGCCCGAGTTTAGGGTCTACCATGAGAAGAGCAGTAATGACGGTCTCCGTGGTACATGGTCAGTGCCGGAACTTGGCCTCTAGCTGGAGTCGTGGAGATGAGTCACAACACCAGGAGGCAAGACTACCTGCTATCCTAGAACAGCCACATAGCTTCTCTGTCTTAGTTCAACCTCTGGACTCTTCAGAGTCGCATGACTGCTTGGTGTGACGATCTGAGCCTGACTCAGGAGAAGCTAGGGTTGTGAGGCTGCTTTTTGTGTACCTGACAGGACAGCCTGGTGGGAACACGAGCCCCGAGCACCCTGTGTGCACACTCTGGTGCTGACTATAAGCTGACTGGAGCCATAGCTGTATCCTGGGGTGAATAAATTTGGTGCGTGTGTGTACTGCAACCCTGTGGCTTCCTGGCATATTTGGGTGTGTATATGTGTGATGACCCCTTACATCGAGCCCATTGGATGAAATGCAGAACAGCATGGCACAAATTTGCTTATAATTCCTTTGTTGCTAAGTTTAAGTTATGAGCACGATAGGTCACATGACCCTGGAGGCTGGCATAGATCTAAAGCCAGACCCCAGGACTGTCCACTGTGGGTGACATGAAGGTGCTGGGCTCTGCAGTAGGTGGGCTGAATTCGTGCATACAATGAATGCTGTGAGTTAATTAGTGATTAATTAGATAAAAGCACTTCTATGTGTGCTTTCTGCTCTAGCTGGTATTTAGTTGCTGCTAAATCTTGTCTGGACCTGTAAAAAGTCTTTTTCATACACATTTGCTTTTTCTTTGTCAGACCACAGGAGAAAAGCAACTAGGTTATCATTAAACATAAACAAGTATCAAAGTATGTGTAGATCTCTAAGAAATAGGGGGGGACCTTGGTCACTTGCTGACAACTTTTTAGTGACAATGACAGGGTGTGAGGTCCGGGGCTGGGGACCTAGTGGCAGAGACCTGGGGCGGGTTCTGTGGACAAGGGAGGCTGAGACAGAGGTTAACGCTCCACTAAGGGTCCTGAGAGTTGGAACAATCAATTATGAGCCTGTGGATGCAGGGGACATCCCAAGTGAGCTTTGGGGACAAATGCTGTTTTCTGAGATGCCACTGGTTATATACATGACGTTTCAGGCCCGGAACATCTTGTATTAGACTTACTTTCTGTCCTAAGTCTCCTTTTTCTCCATCAAGGCCAGGAAAACCCTGTGTTGAACAGAAAACACAAGCAATGAAGATTTAGGACAGGCAACCAAGTTCCCTAGAGGGCTGCGTGTCAGTGCCAACAACCATTGAGTAGCCTGTGCTTTCAAGGTTTGGAAGAGGTGGCCACATTCAACCCCAGGTAGCCAAATCCAACCCCAAGTGCCGAGGTGGCTGTTGACACTCGTGGTGACACCTCCCTCTTACAGATGAGCCACCCATGAGAGACGTTTTTATTGGACTCTTTAGGTGTCCAGAAACGAACCTGCACCTTAGATACTCTCTGCTGTTTGTTACAAAGATTAGTCAGGCCTCAAACCAGGAGGAACCTCCTGGGCAGGTACAGAGTTTTAAAAACTTTAGTATGGCGGGGGGGGGGGGTGCGGAACATGGGTTCACGGGTTGTAGCAAATGCATCTGAGAGATGTCCCTGGAGGTAGATGCCCAGCTGGCTGGCTGTGCCCAGGGTGGGACCAGAGGGCCATGGGGAAATCTCTACTTTTTGTTCATCTTCTCTGTAAACCTAAAGACTGATCTTAAAAACAGAAGATCTGTTCAGAAAGTAAAAAGCCAAGTAGCCAGACAACCATGGTTATTAAATACGCAGCTCACCCGTATTCCTGGGAATCCCATGATGCCTTCCTCGCCTTTTAAGGTTATGCCCTAGGAAGGAGAAACCAGAATGCAAGAGGTGCCTGGAGCTGACCTCACCACTGGTCACTCTGCAGCCTTCCTAGGCCCCTTAGTGACAGGATGGGGGTCGAGAGAGCACAGGGTTGTGTGCTCATCACCTTTACCCAGAATGCCACACAGTCACCACCACAGTGAGGAAGAACTAGGAAGCTGAGTCAGACCAGATAAACAAGATGGCGGTGACCCCTAGGCCCAGAGCAGAGGCCATCCTGACTCCCTCCCAGCTCCCCCCACCCCCTCGCTTACAGCTTCAGATAATGTTATATTACTAAATACATTTAATAATCTATATTGTTAAATAAAATGTACTGGGCACCCATGATACCGTCTCACATAGAGAAGTGTATACGAATGCAAGGGTTAAGACCAGAGCACACCCCATCATTCCAACAGGAGCCCCGAAGACAGAGCAATTGCAGGGGGGAGGGAAGGAGTCATCGTTGAACTTACGGGCGTCCCTTGCTCTCCTTCACTTCCCTTCTCACCCTGTGAAGAATACACAGAGTAAGAAATGCTTTCGCCTTTGAGATCGTCAGTACACGAACATCGATCCTGGCTTAGGATATTAGGCTAAAATGTATTTGATAGACTACCAAGCAATCTCGACGCATTCCTGGTGATCAATGACTCCTAAATGCTGTAGCTTCGAGTCTCAAATGCAAACAAGGGTTATATTTTTTTTTTCTGGAACTTTCAGAAGGTGATTTGTGAGGTGCCTGGGAGCCTCCCTCTCTTCCATCCGAGCACCTAGCTATCTGCACCAGCGACAGGGCACAGGCGCTTCTGAGCATCCATGTAGATGGATGATAGTGTCCACATGTCTGTCCCAGAGTGGGAGAACACACCCCAGAGGACCCCCAATGACCACACTCAGCCAAATAAAGCCTTCTTAGGAAAAGGCAGTTGGAACACACTGACATCTCAAGCCAAAGTAGCTTTAAAAGCAGTATAGACGTTCCTCACTGTATTTTGGACTGGCAGGTCCTTAGCCCAGCTTTGCTGTTAACCCTCAGCATTTGGCAGCTCACAAGCGCCTCCTACTGGCTGGTGGAAACTGTCCAGTCCCTCCAGTAGCTGGTGCAAATCTGATCTGGTTTCCCCGAGGCCCCAAATTGGCAGTGAGGTCTTTCCTGTCTTGGGATGCAACTGTTTGCATAAAAATGAAGAAAATGACCATTGCGCTCTCCTTTTCTCAGGTCAACTGAGAATGACCATCCCTTTACCTTGTATAGATCCGGGTGGTAAGTCGTTGTCGTGGGCCCAGCAAGCGTGATGTCAGATGGGATCCCGTTGGGTCCTGGCTGTCCTACGTCACCCTGTAGATTGTTCACAAAAGTGACAGTTTTGAATCATGAGGGTCCAGAACTTGAGGGACAGCCCAGTCTTACCACATGCACTGTTTTATTTTGTTTCATTGTTTTTCATGGCTACTGTGTATCACAACAATAAAATAACCACACCAAAATAATCACAGTCTAAAATGATGTGAACCACCCTCCCATCAGCAACTGTTTGGAATTAGTACATCAAGGTCAGAGATCACCAATGATTCCACCTGCATCTGCTTTTGCAGGCTACAGAAGATTTGACAGATTTGGGCTTTGCTGGGGTGACCGCAAGCAAAAGGCACTGTATACACTAACGAGCAAAGGCTAGACTAAATATCTCAAGGAGACTTTCACTGCGTTTGTGTCTGTAGCGGCAGACGGTGCTCTATGTGAGTAGCGATGGCCAACCCTGTGATCTGCTCACGCCCTTTCTCTCTCGGAAACTGATAAACACCGGAGATTCCAACTGATGTTTCCTTTGCTGTTTCTACCAGTAAATGACACTGGAAGTTTGAGCTCAGCCACCCTGTAGGAGGAGTGGCAGCAGACCAGAGTGTCGGGGCAGCTTCTGAAGGCCTCCGTGTGTTCTGAGCAGTCACTAGCATGTTCAAAGACTAAGACCACAGAACTCATGATGGCTTTGGTGTGTTCATCCCCACAGTCTTCCACGTGACCATTCCCTCGCACCAGTGACCTCTTCTCAGGTCTTCCCTTCTTCCTCTTCTTCTTCTTCTTCTTCTTTTTCTTCTTCTTCTTCTTCTTCTTCTTCTTCTTCTTCTTCTTCTTCTTCTTCTTCTTCTTCTTCTAGATTTATTTATTATATGTAAGTACACTGTAGCTGTCTTCAGACACACTAGAAGAGGGCTTCAGATCTCATTATGGATGGTTGTGAGCCACCATGTGGTTGCTGGGATTTGAACTCAGGACTTTTGGAAGACCTCTTAACCGCTGAGCTATCTCTCCAGCCCCCTCTCCCTCCTTTTATTTGACCTAATTACTGTGGGATATTTCATTGTAGGGGACTTTACATTTTTGTTCTTCATTTCCCCCCCTTAATGGTTTATGAGTTCTGATTTCTAACTTATAGTATTCGGTGAACATGTAGAGCGCTCATAAAGTGTCAGAGCTCACACGGCAGAGCCGGAGGGACTGCTGGTCACTGAGTGTGTGTGTGCATGTGTGTGTGTGCGTGTGTGTGTGTGTGTGTGTGCACGTGTGTGTGTGTGCGTATGCGTGTGTGTGTGTGTATGTGTGTGTGTGCGTATGCGTGTGTGTGTGTATGTGTGTGTGTGCGTATGCGTGTGTGTGCGTGCGTGTGTGTGTATGTGTGTGTGTATGTGTGTGTGTGTGTATGTGTGTGTGTGTGCGCGCGTATGCGTGTGTGTGCATGCGTGTGTGTGTGTGTGTGCGCGTATGCGTGTGTGTGCATGCATGTGTGTGTGTGTGCGTGCGTGTGTGTGTGCGTGTGTGTGCGTGCATGTGTGTGTGTGTATGTGTGTGTGTGTGTGTGTGTGTGTGTGTGTGTGTGTGTGTGTGTGTAGGGTTGGCTGCTTGGCCAGGCTATGGGGTCTTGGAAAGGGGTAGCAGTAGGAGGTAACAGAAGTCACGTAATCTTTCATGACTGAACTTAGCCAGGGCAGCCATGTTGTCTGTTCCCTGAGCTGGCTCCAGTTTAGGCTTCAGCTGAGCCCTTTGATCTTCTCTGGGTCCCACACATTAGAAGACATTCTCAGGGGACACCTCCACTCCCCAGTCCTGAAGATGGGTGGAAGTCACATGTCCCTGTTAGAATTTCTGCCCGCCCACACTGTTCCCAGTCATGCCTTCCCTAATCCACCGTTGTCCCTGACGTGCGGGTGACCTGGCCTTCGACTGTGATCGTACGTAAACTGTTCTCAGGTCACCCTGGGCGGCGGTCTCGCTGGTTCCCATCGTCCGGTCTCCTTACCTTTTCACCCTTCTCTCCGTAAAAACCTAGTCCCCGGTTGCCCTGGAAACAGAGATGGCGTCTATGAGTTTGTAAGAATCAAAAAAAAAATCACAGTGAAACCAAAACAGCTTTTAGAAGAAAAGAGACCAAGCCTCGTCCTCTCTGAACTTCAGGAGCCAAGTGCCTCTCCTGGTCCTTAGCCTACGGAAGGCCTGAGGGGCGAGTGGAGGGCAGAGAGGGGTCCTGTCGGCTGACACGTTAGCCCTGAGGGGCGAGTGGAGGGCAGAGAGGGGTCCTGTCGGCTGACACGTTAGCCCTCCGCCATCCAGGGGAGGGCTGTAGCTCTCCCTCAGGCTCTGGGCCCTTTAACAGCCCAGATAATGGCCCAGATTCTGTACCTGGAGATTATAAGTCATCTCATTTTGACAAAAACCACCCTAACTTTATATAAACTTTTTTTTTTAAAATGATTTTAGGGGACTTAACACTGACTGCATTTCATATTTATGTGGCTGTTTGGATTGTTTTCTGAGGCAAAGTCAGGCCTGTGTCTCAGCCAGTGTTTATCTAACGGTTCCTCCAGGGAGCAGCTGGGCTGGAGTCGGTCCGAGGCCGTCGATGTGAGGAGCCACCCTGCATGTTCACACAGCCCGTTCCCAGGGTCTCTATTGCTACAGTGGGCAGGCGTCACACAGGACGCCTCCAGCCCCTCCAGCCTCTCTCTGCAGTCTACCATCTGCCTCTTCCAATGCTTAGATATCATTGGAAAAATAAAAGCAAAGCCTTTAATTAAATTCTGCTTTCCTTCGACACCTGGCTGGGAACTGAACTCAAAGCATAGCACGGCGACCATGCTGAGTCCTTCCCTGCAGCAGGCCTGCTCAAAGATGCTTGTCAGAGTTGCCAGGAAGTGACTTGGCCCAGGGTGAGGGGGCTGTTTGTATTTGTAGCAGCCAGGGGAGATCTGAGGCCAGAGCCTGGGCAGGGCCACTGCTTCCTTGGCCCTGTAGCTCCGCCGGCTTCCGCTGTCCTTGGCGATAGGCCCTTCCCACAATGCTCAGGGCTGTCTGATGGGGGTAGGGGGGCGAGTGTGAGGAGGGGGTGAGTGTGAGGAGCGTGGGGGGTATCCAGGAGCCTCTTCAAGATCTATCTCCAGCTGGAAACTCTGCTGGAGGGGATGGAAGCCTAGGGGTATGGAGGTGGGTGGCAGCCAAGGTCACCAGGGGTCACAGAAATGGGACTGCATATGGAGCAGGCGTGGGAACACGAAGACCTGCATCTGGATATGGGGCAGTGGATGGTTCTTCCAAGCTTCCTGCTGGACCCCAGGATCTCTGATCAGATATTTTCCTCATCACCATTACTGAGTCTGGACAGCTGTCTGGCTCTCCCAGGTTACAACAGACTTGGTTCTACTCTCAAGGCGGTAACAAACTCCAGGGTTGGTGCTTCACCAATGTAACACGCACTCTGTCGTGGAAGTGGTGTGGCTTTGGCCTCCGGCCTGACTCAGTAGCACTGGACATGTCCCTAGCACTGACGTTACGTTCTATATCCAGCTAGGACGAGGGTTTCCGTCCTGGAAAACTGCATCTGCAGTTAAATAGGAGCTGCCCTAGATTGCCCAGCTGCACATCTTCCTGCATTTCGGCTCACAGTGTGATTTGCACAGAGCCACAGTGGTGTCATGGGGCGACACATAGCACCCCACAGTAGGCTTGGGACAGGCGTTCAGACACACCATGGAGTCTATTCCTAAGTATCAAGTCTTAGACTACACAATAGTTCTCAGCGTAATCTACACCCGAAATACACTTGTCAGCCAAGTTGTTCTCTGGTCAAAGAATGCAGACATAATTATCAAAGAGCCCTTCCCACCCTCTTCCCCACTGACTTACTGGCTGTCCTTTGGGTCCAGGGGGGTCCCGGTGGTCCCTGCAGAAACACAAAGACATGCATAAGTTGGGCTTTCCCCTCCTCCCAGTACTCAGATGACATCTGTTTGGAGGCCCTGGGAAAACCATTGATGTTCCCTTAGGACAGTATGGTCAGAGCTTCCCCACATCTGTCTTGGTGGGATGAAAAGCCAAGAGGAAGGCAGGGTCACTGTCCTTGGAATGTGCTGCTATCTACCCACAGCTGTTCCTGGTTTGCTTGTGTGTTTTGGGCTTGTGACTTTACCCGTGTCCCTGATGTGTCTGTCCCTAAGCCTTGTGAGGTCCTGTGACCACAGCCAGACCTCTCTGCTCTCCCGGTGTCTTCCCCATAAGACAACACTGTCACATTTTGGTGGTGAATTTGCAAAATGCTCATGAACAGAACAGGTCTATAGGTCAATTCCATAGACTGGGTAGCTGCCTATGTACATTCTAAGGTTCTCTGAATGGTACTTCTTTAGTTATACTTTTCTGCGTAAGTGTGTGCGTGTGCGCCTGTGTGCCCGTGTGTATGCACGTTTGTGTGCACACGTGTGAAGGCCAATGGTCTTCCTCGATCATTCGATCATACTCCGCCTAACTTTTGTGAGGCAGGGTCTCATAATAAACCTGTTACTTACTAATTCTGCTAGACTGGTTGGTCAGCAAGCTTCAGGGACCCTCCTGTCTCCACCTCCCCAGCTCGGTGATTACATGTGTGTGATACCGTACTCTGCTTTTTGGCATGGTGCTGGGGACGGGACCCAGGTCTTCATGCTTACACAGCAAGCAAGTCACTGACTGAGCAACCTTCCCAGCCCCTCTGATCTCTGTTTAGAGGAAAACCCTAAGCCACGCAGTATGGCTATATAAGTGAGCCAGCCACTCTTGGGGAGAACAGTATGCATCCTGTCCCGCTGTCACCCATCTTGGCTGAGCTGCCATGATTCCATTGCACATGAGTATTGAAAGGATGAGAACCATTACTACAACTGACTATCACAGTCTGGAGGAAATTGCATGTGCCCCTCCTGGGTTGTGAGCACATGCACCCCGAGAACGGGTTCTGAGATGGTCACTCACCTGGAGTCAAACTCTTTTGTGCGCCATAGAAGGCTCTTTGTCTTACGGCTGAGAAGGACTCTTCTCCTCTCTGGCAAGCTTTCCCTCATCCTGCTCAAGCCCACCACACTTTTCCGTGTCATTTTGTTGGAAGGGAGGGATGACCTGTGGCCTCCACTCAGGGACTCTAGAAACAGCATCTTATGTGTTCATTTCTACAATGGCTATGGCCCAGGTGGGATGTACCTGTTACACATGGCCTGGTCCAGGAAAAGTCCGTTTCCTTCTTATTGACCGAAGTGGGGCATTTGGTAGGCTTTGTCTCGGGATGATGGGCCCCATAGTTAACATGGTACCTGAAGAGTGTATACATGGCGGCAGGGGCCCTAGCCAGAGCTAGCCTGTTGCTGGATGGCACTCAGTGGGTGGAAAAGGAGCATCCACAGGTGACCTGACACTGGGCGCAGGGACTTACCGGTCTTCCAGGTGCTCCCACGGGACCCATCTGTCCTATTGGCCCTGGGCGGCCAGGAGGCCCCTGTGGACAGACAAAGAGAACATGACTTGAGGACAGGCAGACTGGGGTGTCTAGTCCAGATGTTTATTTATTTGTTTGCTTTGTGTATGTGAGCACACTGTCACTGTCCTCAGACACACCAGAAGAGGGTGTCAGATCCCATTACAGATGGTTGTGAGCCACCATGTGGTTGCTGGGAATTGAACTCAGGACCTCCGGAAGAGCAGTCAGTGCTCTTAACTGCAGAGCCACCTCTCCAGCCCCCTTCCTACTCCAGATATTTTTAAAGTTCTGTAGAGTATTCCTTAATGAAAATGGTACTCACCTGGTAGCCAACCAGGCCAGGCTCTCCAGGTTCGCCCTGGTTGAGAGGAAACAAGTGTTAAATTAAGAATTACTAGTGTGTGAATGTGTTGCGTGAGTGTATGTGTTTTATGAGTGCATGTGTGTATGTATGTGTTGTATGCATGTGTGTGTTGTATATGTTGTGTTGTGTGCATGTGTGTTGTGGGCATGTATTGTATGCATGTGTTTTGTGTGTGTGTGTGTGTGTGTGTGTGTGAGTTCACGCAGGTGCATGTACATGCATGTAAGGACAGAAGTCAATATCAAGTGTTCAAGTGTTATTCCTCAGGGGGCACCCAAACTGTTTTTTTGAGTCTCTCATCAGTCTGGAGTTTCCCCAGTTGGCAGCTCTGGGTGGTTATTGAACCCAGGGATCTGCCTATCTCTACCTCCTCAGTGCTGGGACTGAGATAAGGCACTGCCCAGCTTTTTTACACAGGCTTTGGGATTTCAACTCAGGCCTTATACTTGCGCGGCAAGCCATTTATTTGACTGAGGCATCCCCTGAGCCCCTAAGAGTTAACTTGTTTTGAGCATCTTTGGATTCAGTTACCTCTATGGCAAACAAACATGACATGTACAAGCCCTTCCAGCCTGAGGTATCTGGTCTAGGGCATTGAGAACAAGGTGAGACTGAGCACACACCCCGCCCCCCCCCAGAAATATGGTGGCCCAAGTTAATCAGCCTTGCTACTCCACCATTCTGTAAATCCCTACCCTGAATTGCTTCTTACACTGGAGTTAATTTCTAACTGGCTTTGTTACAGTTTACATGGGATGACTGAGTTCCGCCTCCCACCTATGGCAAACATACCCGGTATTTGTCACGGTCTTCTTTAGAGAGTGCGTAAGGTTCGCCTTTCTGCCCCTTGGGTCCTTGGGGCCCCTAAATTAGCAGATACACAATAAGAAAGAAGAACACAGAAGAACCCATTATCTCCCAGCACGGCCATGATGACATAAATGACCGTCGGCCTCTGTCCGCCATGCCCAGTGTTCCCTGTGGATTACATAGGCACCTCCAATACTAATTTCCTTAAGTACAACTACGAGTATGAAGCTCTTTTCATTTTATAATCTTAGAGTTAAGTTGGAAACACCTTATAGGATTTAAAATGTTTTCGGAACCCCAAAAAGCCTCTATGCTCATCAACGGGCATAGGACTGGGGTCCTAACAGTGTCATCAGGTAGACGATTAGAGCTATTTAATACAAAAGAGTGACTTAAATTATGCAAAATATAAGGAGTGCATTAGCTTTGAATATCTATATGTAATCAGTGTTTTACAATGACACGTGTCTCATGGTGCATAACCTAGATGGACAGAAAAGTAATGAAATTCACTGAAACACTGAGCCACGTAAAAATGTGCACAGTCGCTGCAAGGTGGAGGTGGAAACCGTTAGCCAGAGACACCAACTCAGTGCAGGGTAAAGTTGGGGATGTCAGCTCACAGCTGCTTCTCACTGCAGTGTGTTTTCAGAACACAAAGGCTTAACCAAAATGTTAGCGTAACCTGAATTTGCAAATGTCATTTTGAATGATTTGAGAGTCTTAGAATTCTTTGCAACGATCCTAAGAATGAGGTCACAAAGTGAACAATCTCAGGAAGTTTCCTGTATTGACATTGTATTTCTGTTGTATATCTATCTGCCTGTTGGTAGATGCTGGAGAATCCAACCTCCTTTCGGGTTCCTGGGAATTCTATAATATGATTCCTCAGTGCCTAACAGACACTGGGACAAGATCTAGTTTTAGTTGTATCATTAAACCATCCACTGTTATTTGACTTAGAATATAGGAGGAGTTGGTGGGGTCCTTAGAAGACAGTGGGTGAGAACATAAGCCAAGTCACTTATCTTCCACCTAACAGTCAATGTTTGAACCCAGGACATGCAGTGAAAAAAAGTGGGCAAGCAAAGCAGTTTTCACAGTCATGATGACAAGGACACGGCTTGGCAGGTGGCCCTCCTGGGCTGAACCCGTGTATTGGCTGGTTCTGTGTGTGAACTTGACACAGGCTGGAGTTATCACAGAGAAAGGAGATTTGGTTGGGGAAGTGCCTCCATGAGATCCAGCTGTGGGGCATTTTCTCAATTAATGATCAAGGGGGGAGGGCCCGTTGTGGGTGGTGCCATCCCTGGACTGGTAGTCTTGGGTTCTATAAGAAAGCAAGCTGAACAAGCCAGGGGAAGCAAGCCAGTAAGAGACATCCCTCCATGGCCTCTACATCAGCTCCTATTTCCTGACCTCCTTGAGTTCCAGTCCTGACTTCCTTTGGTGATAAACAGCAGTGTGGAAGTGTAAGCTGAATAAACCCTTTCCTCCCCAACTTGCTTCTTGGTCATGATGTTTGTGCAGGAATAGAAACCTTGACTAAGACACCCTGGAAGTGGAGCCAAGGTCACATTATGCTTGGTCCAGTTACACTGACACGTGCCCTTCACTCAGACTTCCAGGCTATACAGACCACCACACTGTGCATATACTCACAGGGAGGCCAGGGAAGCCCCCAGATCCAGAGGGCCCCTGTGGACCCGCGTCTCCTCTGGTTCCATTGCAACCATCGTAGCCTGGCCTTCCTCGGGGTCCGCCTTGCCCTGGGTGCCCCTGGAAAGCAAAACAGTGCGTGAACAGTCAAGTTATCATGCAATTGACCCCTAAAACAATGGGGAATGTTCTCAAAAGCCACACCCCCAGCACAAATCCAAGGAAAAGATAACTCAAAAATGGACGAAGGAAGGAATGAACGGTTAAACACACAAGGATGTATCTTAAGCAGGTTTGAGGATGGGTAATCCAAGAATTCCAAGAAGTTGTTAAAAAAAGAACAGTTTAGTCTCAGGCTGTTTGTGGGAAAACGTTTTTCTGATTTGTTTATCTCTGAAAACATGTCGATTCTTCACTCCGCCCTTTTCTCCAGATCCCAAATAATGAGATGGTTTCTTCTTTCTTCCCAGCTGCAGTGGGGCATAACCTGGAGTCTCCTGGAGCCCACTTTATGGGTGACACTGAGGACCTGGCTATGCTGGGCTCATGTTCTGCTGAACATGGCCACCTTCTCTCTGCTCCATTTCCTTCAGGGCTGCGGGCTGTTGGTCAGAGGGTAAAGAGCAGACTTTCCTGGTTCTTGTTCCTGGTACTAAGCCCTGCTAGTGAAGCTGGGCCCAGTCTCCATGCTTGTGTGTGCACAGCAAGAGAGAAGAGGTGTGCTGGTGTGGCAGAGACATCTGTGAACACGGGCGAGGCTCACAGGGCCCACGCCTCTACCACAGCGTAGATGAAGGAGGCTGACAGGACATGTGACCAACACACTCATCCCTGAGTTCAGGTCCGGCCAGGAAGCCGCCTGGGAATCTGTTGGCTGAGCCCTGTGAGTCAGGCGCTTATTTTTTTCTACAAGAAGTTAAAGTAAACTAGCTTATAAAAACACTTTTTATTGCATTTTGAGATTTTCTCATGAACAAACCATGCCTCCTCCTCCTCCTCCTCTTTCTTCTTCTTCTTCTTCTTCTTCTTCTTCTTCTTCTTCTTCTTCTTCTTCTTCTTCTTCTTCTTCTTCTTCTTCTTCTCCTCCTCCTCCTCCTCTTCTTCTTCTTCTTCTTCTTCCTCCTCCTCCTCCTCTTCCTCCTCCCCCTCCTCCTCTTCTTTTCCTCTTCCTCCTCCTCCTCCTCCTCCTCCTCCTCCTCCTCTTCTTCTTCTTCTTCTTCTTCTTCTTCTTCTTCTTCTCCTCCTCCTCCTCCTCCTCCTTCTCTCTCTCTGTCTCTCTCTGTCTCTCTCTGTCTCTCTCTCTCTCTCTCTCTCTGTACATGTTGGGGTCACCACCTATTCTATAGCTTAGGCTGGCCTTGAACTCATGGCAATCCTCTTGTCTTATCCCCCCAGGTGTTGGGATGGCAAGCATGAACTGTAACTCTGTCTTTGACTCCCTTATGCACAGCTACCACAAAGGATCTGGGCAGCTGCAGAAGCCACTCTGGGCTTCCTTCTATTCTGGTACTTGCTGGGCCCTTTTATATTCAGATTGCCCCATGTGGCAAATGAACTCTCAAGACCCGCTCTTTACAGACCATCTGCGAATCATGCTCTATCTTTCTGACTCTTAACAAGGCTCCATTTTTAGCAAAGTAGATTCAGTTCTGGAGCCCCGCCTATAGGAACCTCCAGGAAGGAAACACTTTGTCCATTGTTAGTCGGGAATCCAGGAGGAGAAAGAGTGCACTGAACACCGTCCCTCCCCCGTGTGTGTGATGCCATAGACTAAGGGAAGCCGGCTCCTTTCAAAGGTTTCTTTAAGTTATAAATGCATTGCTTGGAACACACACAATGTTTAACCTTCTCATCTTCCCAAACACTTACAGGAATTCCATCTGCACCGGGGAATCCAGAGACGCCTCTCGCTCCCTGTGAAGAATCAGAACAATTAACAAAAACAGAAAGGCCCAGTACCCACCCACAGCATAGGACCCCAGGCATGACCCCCAGTGCCCACACACAGCAGAGGACCCCAGCCAGGACCCCCAGTGCCCACCCACAGCAGAGGACCCCAGCCAGGACCCCCAGTGCCCACTCACAGCAGACGACCCCAGCCAGGAACCCCCAGTGCCCACCCACAGCAAAGGACCCCAGCTAAGACCCCCAGTGCCCACCCACAGCAGAGGACCCCAGCCAGGACCCCCAGTGTCCACCCACAGCAGAGGACCCCAGCCAGGACCCCCAGTGCCCACACACAGCAGAGGACCACAGCCAGGACCCCCCAGTGCCCACCCACAGCAGAGGACCCCAACCAGGACCCCCAGTGCCCACCCACAGCAGAGGACCCCAGCCAGGACCCCCAGTGCTAACCCATAGCAGAGGACCCCAGCCAGGACCCATACCACATCTCCTTTTGGTCCGGTTGGTCCAGGGACTCCCCTTTCACCCTTGTCTCCTTTTCGGCCCTGTAGTCCTGGGAATCCTTGCAACCCTGGGGGGCCATTGTACCCCTGGGTGCCCACTGCCCCCGGCTGACCCTGTGGGAACAACACATGTTCAGGATCACAGAGGAAGACAGGCACATATTCTCAGTCACAGTCATTTTCCAAGTGGCTCCTCTCATCCTCCACGATCTAGCATCCTCAGGATGTTATATAAATGACCATCTTCTACCAGGGCCACCACAGAGGGATTGCTGCTGGCTAGGGAAAGACATCAGAGAGCTCAAGGGGAACCGGCTTCAGTGTGAAAATGGGAATGTGTGACGGGCGAGGTTGGTGGTGAGCGACCAAACGTCACGCTGCAGTTGACAGTGTCAGTTTGCTTGGCTTCCAAAAGTCTCTTCGGTGTAAAATGTTCCCAGCGATTTCCCTATTATGATGCATACAGGCGCTACACAAAACATAGCATGTCTGTACAATGGAGTATCACTCACCTTTCAATAGAAAGTGCAGACACACACTCCAACGGGAATGAGCTCTGAGGACACATGCTTATGAAATAGCCAATAATAAAAAGATACCAAAGGGTCTCACCTATAGGACATCCCTGGAGCGGTCAAGACCTATGTGCTCTCTCCTTTACAAGCCCTGTGCTTCCCTGGAGCTGGAGGGAGACTTACATCTTTGTTTCTGTTTTTCTTTCCTCCACATGGAGTCTTTACTGAGTGCTGAGGGGTCATCTTCAGGGTCTCATAGTATTTTAATGAGAGGACAAGTTTCATGGAGATGGATACCACAGAGGTGCAATCCAGGGGCAGGAAGACCTTGCTCAAAGCTGTTCATATCCCTCCTCTACTGTTCTCGTAGGAGCCACAGGTCTGTGGGTAGAATTGCCCCATTCATTGAAGACAGAGATTGATGGGGGAGATTCAGAGACCTACCCCAGAGCTCAGGCACCTACCCTACCACCTCAACCCAAAGAGAGTCTGCAAAGGTCTCTGGGCTCTATCTTCCAGCCATTGCCACACTAGCAAATGCCCAGGCAGGGCAGGGCAGGCTGAGCATGGTGAGCAGTGGTGGAGTCTAGGCACCTTAACCTCGTCGACAATCATTGCAAACAGGAGGCTGTTATTTATCATAGCCAGAAGCTGGAAAGAACCCAGATGGATACAGAAAATGTGGTACATTTATACAATGGAGTACTACTCAGCTATTAAAAACAATGAGTTCATGAAATTCTTAGGCAAATGGATGGAGCTAGAAAATATCGTCCTGAGTGAGGTAACCCAATCACAAAAGAACACACTTGGTATGCACTCACTGATAAATAGATATTAGCCCAAAAGCTTGGAATACACAAGATACAGCTCACAGACTACATGAAGCTCAAGAAGAAGGAAGAAGACCAAAGTGTGGATACTTTGATCCTTTTTAGAAGATGGATCAAAATACCCATGGCTCACAGCCAACCAATAGACTGAGCACAGGGTCCCCAATGGAGCAGCTAGAGAAAGGACCCAAGGAGCTGAAGAGGTTTGCAGCCCTGCAGGAGGAACAATAATATGAACCAACCAGTACCCCCAGAGCTCCCAGGGACTAAACCACCAACCAGAAGAGTACACATGGAGGGTCCCATGGCTCCAGCTACATATGTAGCAGAAGATGACCATTTCAGACATCAATGAAGGGAGAAGCCATTGTTCCTGTGAAGGCTCAATGTCCCAGTGCAGGGGAATGCAAGTCAGGAAAGTTGGGGGGGGTTGGTAAGTAGGGGGAGGGGGGATGTGATAGGGAGTTTTCGGAGGGGTAACGAGGAAAAGGGATACCATTTGAAATGTAAATAAAGCAAATGTCTAATATAATAAAAAACAAACAAAGCAACAACAACAACAACAAAAGCCAAACAGGAGGCTGGTCCCACCGTGTTTTCCCGCGAGGACAGCGGCACTGTGGGGTGGACACAGGACCACTCTGCTCACCCTGTGTCTGAAGCTCCGTGGTTTGGTTGCTGCTTGCGTGTTTGGGAAAAGAATGTGCTTTGGCTCTGACTTCTATGGGTGTCTTCCAGTCACGTTTCTCTTGTTTTAGTTTGTGGTGCTGCTAGGATCTGGCTTCCCTGGGATTTGTCATGTGGAGGCCGCCCCCTGCCAGTGTTTACAGTGACCCCTCCAGGGGAATGGGACACTCCCCACAGTGGCATCGTTGCTGTTTACAGCCTGCAGATCTGTCAGTGGGATAATCATTCTAGGGTGGAGGGAAACAGTTCCTAGCTACCACAGGACCTGCACGTGAGACTGTCCTCATCCTTCATGGTCAGACCCTGTTGGCGGAAGTGACACAGATGACCCCATGAGCTCATTTTCCTTGCTGTCAGCAGACCTTTAACCCCCTGGATGGGCCGTCTAAGTTAGGGGTGAACTCTGGTCTTGTCACCTCTGGAACTTGCTGCCATCTCTTCTCCTTACACAACTCAGTGTGTTCCCCGAACTCACAGGTTTGAACAATTCTCACCTTTATCTAGATCCAAAATACTCTTATGGCCTCAGAGGGAAAGCCAGACCCAGCAAGCAGTCCCTCCCTATTCTTCTTCCCTAGCTTCTGGCAACCACCCATTGGTCTCTGTCTCTTTGGTTCCTTCTTCTGTAATTCAGCAGAAATGAAATCACATGGTGCGTGCGACCTTTCGAGTCCGGCTTCTTTCACTTAGCGCAATGCTTTGGCGACTCATTTACGCTGTGGCACAGACCAGCCTTTCATGTTCATAGCTGAATATTATATTCCACTGTATGCATATACCTCAGTCTGTCCTTTCATCTGCTAGTGGGCATATCTGAGTGTCTCTATCTTTTGGCTATTTATTTACACAGATGTATATATGTATGTATGTATGTATGTATGTATGTATGTATGTATGTATGTGTCTGGGTACATGTGGAGTTAGCTCTCCCCTTCTACCTTTACATGGGTCCTGGGGCATCAAACTCAGGTCTCCTGCTTGCACTACAATCACCTTCTCTTGCTGAGCCATCCCACTGGCCCACTTGTGTCTTGCTGTCAGCATGTGTATCAAACAGCTGCCCGAGTTCCTCCTGTAGGTTTTTGGTGTCTATCCCCAGGATTCAGTGGATCTCACGACAATTACACCTTTAAGTTTCTGACCAAACTTTTTCCTCAGTGGCTGTACCCAGTCACCCTAGCTAACACTTTCTTCTTCTTCTTTGGCTCTAGCCAATCTTGCCAGTCTGGAACAGTTCCTTCCGAATGGTGATGGACTCAGCACCCAGGCTGAGCTTCTCCAGGGTGGGAGAGAATGTGGGTTGGCCCCTGACCTCTGGGGCCAGAGCCCTGCTTTGTGGGATAACTGGGGGCATTTGCGCAGAGCCTTAGTGCTCTTGGGAGGTGTGTTTGGATCGCAGGCAGGCTGGGACTTTCCCCAGGATGTCCTGCCCGGTGGGGAAGCGCTCTGTGGAGTGTGAGGAGGAACAGCTGCACACGCAGGTGAGGAGGGCTTCCCTTTGTGTAATCAGCCCCTGGCATCTTCTGTGGAAAGGTCCGGCTCACAACGCTTATTTCCATCTCTTCCTTTCCTTGTGTAAAGAGGTTAAAAATAAAGGTGCCCACTCCACATGCCTGCATGTCAACCCCCAAACCCCCAAATCCACAACGCTCTTCAAATTCCTGCTATGCTCTTGAAAAGCTCCTTCCTCTCACACCCCCATCCACACCGCAGGGACACAGAATATGAGTTAACGAACCTGCGGACACTTGTCAAAGGACCTATATGATTGTGTGTGTACCCTGTACCTCCCTTCCATCCTATCCACAGGGGTGCGCCTCCTAGGAAGTGGGACAGGGAACACCATCACTCCACCATGCACCTCCAGGAGGTGGCTAGCCAGAAGCTTGGAAGCAGCAATCTTGTCCCCACAGTTGTGGCTTGGAGGAGTGAGGAGCACCAGTTGGGAGGAGCCACAACCGGGGTCAGAAAAGCCCAGCGTTGAGGGCTGCCTGCCTGGCTCCCGGATGACCTAGTTCTGCCCTGTGTCTCCGTGTGGGGTCACGCCAGCTTCACACGGAATTCACTAGATGTCCCTTGTCCCAGGCATGGCTCCGGAGTCCTGGACCTGCATTTTGCACAGTTCCTAGAGGTTTTTGTGTGCATTGCTGTCGGAATAACGCCACGTCCTATACTCCCCATCCCTTCACATGGCCCCTAAGGGAGAAGATGGTTATCTTTTAAATAAGAAACATCTCTTTAGGACTAAGTTCTAGCCCAGAGAAAGGTCTGGCTCATTGAGCCAAGCACAGCTGAAAACCAACCAACAAACCAACCAATATACAAACAAACAAATACTCCCATTATGTCAGCTAAACATTAACTTTAATTAAACATCCCTATGGGACAGAATAAATGGGACAGGGATTTGTCCACTCTTGACACCCATCCTTCCCTTTCTGGAGTCACAACTGGTGTGTACCTGGTCACAAGTCGTTTTTGGTGGCCGGCAAGGTCAAACTCAAAGCCAAAGTTATTAAGTTCTACGGCTAAGTAAGAGGTGTGCTTAGAATCAGGCTGGAGAGATGGCTCAGCGGGTAAGAGCATTGACTGCTCTTCTGAAGGTCCTGAGTTCAAATCCCAGCAACCACATGGTAGCTCACAACCATCCCTAATGAGATCTGATGCCCTCTTCTGGGGTGTCTGAAGACAGCTACAGTGTACTTACATATAATAATAAATAATCTTTAAAAAGAAAAAAGAATCCCAGGCTTCTGAGAATGCTCCTGAATTTGGAAAGGTTTACGTCTGGAAAAGGGGTAAAGTGTCATGCAGAGCTGCTACTGGACATTTTGGACAAAGGCCAGATAAGCCCAAATGACTCCCCCTCCCCCAAGGACAGAGCCAGCCCCTGTGCACACCAGGATGTTCAATCTGGCTGCAGCCTTTCCTGGTAGAGCAGAATAGACTCTCAGTGACGCAAAGCCCGAGGATGAATGGTAGGAAATCCCCTCTCCTTCCTAAATGGACTCTTCCTGTCTCACCTTTCATGGGCAGCAGCCACAGACCCTCCCAGCCTCCCCAGCCCCTTCCAGACTGTCCCTTCCTCTGAGGGCAGTAGACCACGACTCTTGACGATCCCGGGGAATTCCTAAGTCCTAGTGAATTTCTGCAAGCTGATGGCCCACATTGGAAAATCTGAGAGATGTCCGCGATGGCAGAAAGGGCTCCCTCAGGATCCAGGAAACGTATTCTGCACCCCAGGATTTAGAACTGTCTACTGTTCATGAGGATGACCTGTTCACTTGTGTGGACGTGTTATGTTACCTGCAGGAGGAACTAAAGAGTACCAACCTAACAGTATGTGACATAAGACACTTAGAGCTACTTTCCAAAATTATTTTAACAGATTGTAGTTAGAAAGCAAATAACATCTGGCTTGGTGAGATGGCTCAGCTGGCAGAGGTGCTTGCTCTCAAGATGGATGATCTGAGTTCCTCGCTGGGACCCACATGGTGGAAGGAGAGAACTGACTCCTAAAAGTTGTCCTCTGACCTCCACACACATACACAAACACCATGGCACACGTGAGCCCCTTCCCCACAAGTAAGTAAGTAAGTAAAATCCACATACGATGGAGCAAACAGACAGCTTTCCTTCCAGGACCCCAAGTGGGGACATCCACTTGACGTGGATCAGACTCAAAGGGGAGAGAGAGAGAAATAAAAAAAGACAAACTCAAACCAATCCACTGTTACCACCTGCAAAATGGGTAGAAGAAAACATTGAGACTTCGGGATTGTGAAAGATTTCTTAGACATGCACACACACATACACACACACACACACACACATCACAGAACAAAATAGTGGAGATTAAAAAGTCCGATTTTCCAAATACTGTTGAAAATAAAAAGGCTCTAAACTAGCCAAGGTTGGCCCGAAATAGATGAGGGACTCCCTGGCATGTTCCTTAAACCTCCCGTTGACGCCTGGCACTTGCGAGCCTACAGCGGCCTGGTGGCTGAGTCTTCAAACTTTTCTCCTAAGCATTTCCCGGCATCTGATTCTCACCTCTCGCTCCACAGTCTGCTGAGGGACTGGCTGCTCACGTACTGCCGATATCTGTCTCCGTCTCACTCCCGATTCACCCCAGTTCTATTTTTAGAACATTTTCCTTATGTTTTTTTGTGGTTTTGGAGGCTTGAGGCCAGAGTCTGGCACTTGGGAGGCAAGAGCTTCACTACTGAGCTACATCCCGGGATGTACCCCTTTGAAGACCACTATAGTAACCTCGCAGTTTCCGAGGTTCAACGGAGGGGGCGCTGTCCTTCGGAGAAGGCTTGCCACCCTCTGTCCCAGCCCCCATTCAGTTTTGTAGCTCTCTTGAGCCATTCCGGAAAGCCTTGTCTTAGCCCTGCACCAGCCCTGGAGAACTGCTGATTGTTGGCTCCTTAGAGGGCTTGGCTTATCTGTCTACACAGCAGACGGAATGCTGCCGGAGCCCTCGTGATGAAGTCATCACGGAGACCACCCAGGCTCATGGAAGAAGGCCTGTGTATCAGACCCTGCTCAGCATCTGATTAGATAATGAAATATTGTGGGCAGCTGAGGCGCGGGTGAGGCAGGTTCTGGAATGCCGGGCGCTACTCCTCCAGAAGGCTCAGGCCGGTAATGACTGAACCTGGCTGCTTTAAGCATGACTGAACTGAACATGTTTTGCAATGGGTAGGACCTTGGTGGGACCACTATGGTTGGGGGGGGTGTTGGGGGTCAAAAGTTGTAGAGGAAAAGGGGTGTGTTCCGACACAAGTCTGCAAAAGTCTAAAAAGGAAAGAATTTTAATGTTTACTGAATATCTCAGTTTTGAAATTTTGAAATGAAATCAACACTCCTTCCTGGAGGGAGGAACAGGGCCGGGGGTGGGGTGTGATAGTGCAGTTCCAGTAATCAACACCAGGTGGCAGTCATTCTCAGCCTCCAGGCGAGTTAGGAACCTTGTTCTCTGACTTGAAGGGTTTGAGTCTCACCAGGGTCACATGACTCAGCTCTAGGGGACAGAGGGCAAGTCCCTCATTTGCTAACCTCCCTTGGGGATGATCCCAAGGAAAACTGTGATTGCCTAATTCCAGTTAGTCCAAGAGGCTATCATACCCCACTTCCCTTAGAATAATTAAGTCAGTAACTCATAATCCTTCCTTTAGTCTTGTTAAAGAAAGTATGCCAAGTATTGACACTGGGAGCCTGCTCCCATGCCTACCCTGGTGGCACTTGCAACAGTGACTTCAAGTGACATTAGATTGAATTCCTCCCCAAGATACCTAACAGTCCTGGATCTTTGCTGAGAGCCATTTCCACTTTCGTTAACACATTAGATTTCAACTCCTACAAAACTCAGGACACATATTGTCACTATTCTGATTCTCGGAGGGGAAACTGAGGTGTGTGTGTGTGGGGGGCGTAGTCAACCAGCCTTGTACATTCCAGGAGAGTGAGCTCACACGGGACATGACCCATGTGGTTCTGGAAACCCACTGGCAGTCTGGGGGCATGCTCACTGTAGAGAGAAACATAGGTGTGAAACCAGGCCAGGCAGGACAGGTGTGTCTCCCACACAGCTTGGGAGAAGAGGACCAGGACAAAGCAGGCCTGGCGGAAATTCGGCTTAAGGACAAGAAAAGGGTATAAAAGTGACTTCTGAGGCAGAGAGGTTAGGAGATGGACCACAGAAGGTGGACTGGGTGGAGACGGTCCGTGGGAGGCTGAGTTATCAGTGATAACTGCTCATGCCACCAGGACCAATCTGAGAAGGCAGGGAGGGGAATGTTGTGGTCTTTGGCTGGAACTCTATGCTGGGAGGTGGAGGAGCCACCATAAGGCACATGAATGTCACTTAGAAAGAAAAGCTTGAGAATGCCTCCTACCAAGAGAGCTCACCTCACCAGGGAGGTGTTGACTCTAGCCCTAAAGGACCTAAGGAAGTGGCTGGAACAGCTCTGGTATTCTCTCTCTCTCTCTCTCTCTCTCTCTCTCTCTCTCTCTCTCTCACCCATGTGGCCTCTGAAGGACTTTGTTTGTTTATTTGATTTGCTTTTATTTTTTTCAGACAGGGTTTCTAGCTCAGACTGGCCTGGAACTTGCTACCTAGCCAAGAATAACCTTGGGCTTCTGACCCTCCAGTATCCACCTCCTCCCTGGGATTACAAGTGTGAGCCCCATGCCCAGTTTCTGCAGTGCTGGGAACCCAACACAGGGCCTTGTGCATGCTAGGCAAACACTCTACCAACTGAGCCACGCTCCCAGTCCCAGTCCCACCCCTTGCTGGAAATAGAACCCGCATCCTGGTAAACGTTAAGCAAGTACTTTGCCACTGGGCTGTACTCCAGCCCTAACCCTTGACGTTTGATTCTGGGAAGGTCAAAGGCAGACAGTCCACATCAGATCAACATCAGATCACACAACATCACACATAACCTTTCTTCCTTGCACCTTTAGAGGGATCTGCTATTTGTGGGAACTCCCAAGACAAAACCTGCCAGTCCTTGAGGTGGTACCCTGCCCTCCCAGAACAAATCAGTCCTCAGGCTAAGCTTGTCTTCTGGACAGTGGCTAAGCTCACAACCAACTATGGCCATATAAGTGACTCTGGTATCTCTTCACTTCCTCTGACTCTCATCTAGGATGACCCTTCTGATGTCACTGAACACATCCCGAATGAAAACAGACCGCAGGAGACCAACCTCCCACCTAAGTCTGTGTGGAGCTAATGCATGGCTCAGTTATGCAGACGGGAGACCCAAAGCCCAGTGACATCCTTCTGCAATCAAGAGGATGACTCAGGAGACATGGCCCCAGGATGCATGACAATGCCCCCCTCCCTTCTTCCTTGGAGACAGTGTTTTGTGTAGCTCAGGCTGGCTTCAAACTCACCCTGTAGCAATGAATGACTGAACTTCTGGTCTTCCTACCACCACAGTAGGAACTGGGGATTGGGCTAGGGCTCTGACTGCTGGGCAAGCACTTTATTGACTGAGCCACATCTACATCCTTTTACTTTCTAAAGACTTTATTTACTTTTATTTCATATGTATGAGTGTTTTATCTGTCTCATGTTTTATATGCATGAATGTCTGTGTACATTGCGAGCAGTCACATGGATTCTGGGAATGAAAGAATCCAGGTCCCCATGCAAGAGTAGCTTGTGTTCTTAACTGCCGAGCCATCTCCGGCTCTCCACAAATCCTTTCCTTTAATGACAGTTAAATTCTTTATTATTTTATTATTTTATGTGCTTGGGTGCTTTGCCTATATGTATGTCTGTGCACCAATTCAGAGCACGGTGCTCCTGAGACCAAAAGAGAGTGTCTGATCCCCTGGACCTGGAGTTATCATATGGTTGTGCTTGGCCTTTTTAAAAGACTTATTTATTATTATATGTGAGTACAGTGTAGCTGCCTTTAGACACACCAGAAGAGGGTGTCAGATCTCATTATGGATGGTTGTGAGCCACCATGTAGTTGCTGGGATTTGAACTCAGAACCTTTGGGAGAGCAGTCAGTGCTCTTAACCGCTGAGCCATCTCTCCAGCCCCAAATGGATTTTTTTTTAAAGAAGAAAAATAGATAGCAAATTTCTTCAGTGAAATGGCAGTAGACATTGAGAATAGCTCATCCTCTTGAGGTTCATCCTACCCTTCAGTGTGACAAAAGGTTGGTAACCTCCCAGGTGATCAAGATGGGACCCACCTGATCTCCTTAGCAAGCAGCCAGGGAGAAGGTGCACTATGGACCCCAAACAGGATCTTCATTGCAGATGTTGGTTTTCTTTGGCATTTGGGCTGTCCTTTACAAATGACCTAAGCCTCTTGGGTCTATTTCTACAAGAGCTTACATATTCATGACATGTGTGAGTGCACATGCTCATGTGTGCCTGTCCTTAGCTCCATGTCCTCGGGCTTCCCTGCTATGTCTTAACTTGCTGTGCAGTGGGGTAGGAGCCCATTTGCATGAGAACAGCCATTCATACCTAAGCAGCCCCATCCTGATTCCCAAGGATGGTCCAGCGAGGTCAGCTTGGCTAGGCTGGTACGCTGGGGATACCAGTCATGCCCACAGAAAAACTAAGATGGCAGAGTGTGGAGAGCCATGGACCCACGACTCCTCTGATGTCCCGTGGCCAGCTGTGACTGCGGGTCCTCCCTCTGTGGAGTTCACAGGCTCCTTATTCAGATATGGCCCAGACATCTTCCAAAGACACTTCCTCTCTCCCATTCATAACTTGAGCCAGGGAGTTTGTTCCTTGGACCAAACTCTCCTAACAAGGAGTCACACGTCCTCAAGCTGAAGGCTCTTACCCGACTCCTCAGCCTTCCTCCTTAAACGGGCTTTTCTCCTGGGTGCTGGCTCAGGGCCATCAGAGGTAACTCTGGAGTTAGCCAAACTCAGTTCTTGTCAGATGCCCTGGTTGGACACCTCACCCCACTCTCCGTGTTCCTCCTCTCTCCTGGACTCTGCCCAAGCATCTGCAGATCCCTAACCGCAGAATGTCTAAATTCCCTCCGGCACCATGTCCTGCAATAACCCTTTCTTTCTCCCAAGACAATCCCTGGAGTCCAATTCTGGACAAGTAGAGACATTGCTAGTGTTTGGCTTAAATCCGAGGGCCCGACATGGTTCACTGTAGCTGCTGTCCTGTGTTTCCCTAGTCTGTCCTTCTCTCCTGTCCTCTCCTCCTCCGGGTCCCATTGCCTCCTGCTTCAGTCCTCGTAATAACCTGTTAGCTAGCTTTGACTCACCCTGAAAACTCCCTGGTGCTCACTCTAGAAGCCCAGGGGACTCTTGTGCTACACTTAACTTAAACCGGTGCTACCCCTCTGGCCACTCCAGAACCCAGGGCAGTGTCTGGGCCACAGGACTTGGGGTGGAGCTGTCGTGATTGCAAAGGCAACATGGTAGATATTTGACAAACTTTCCCTTGTAAGTGCTCTGTCCTCACCCCCAGCATGACCACTGGGGTGTGCTGCCAAGACACCAGGTCTTTTGCAAGATTTCCTTCCCCGACATACACGCAGAAAAGCCCACTAGCCTCCCGGAGGCTAGGTAAGCATGGAAGACCAGAACTCAAGTAAGTAAGCAAGTAAGACAACCAAGCAGCTGGCTGCTCATAAAGGGAGTCGGGAGAAATGTCGATCCAACACCCGTCCATCCTCCATTGCATCCATGCCTCTCTCCATCCTCTGTCAATTTCTGCCACAATGCCATCATCTCTATTTATAGTTATCATTGATCCACGTGCCTACTTATCTAAGTACACACGTGTGCACACACACAGGTGGATTGTCATATGTGTCTTACATTTAGAAGGTGTAAAAATTTCTACGCATGAGAAAAAAAAGCATGAAAGAAAACACAATGTAGGCATTCCAGTGAGAGCGGATTTTGGGCTGGTGAGATGGTGACATAGCTTGTGATGAGCAAGGCTGATGTGTGACAAGCAAGGCAAGGCTGATGTGTGACGAGCAAGGCAAGGCTGATGTGTGACGAGCAAGGCAAGGCTGATGTGTGACGAGCAAGGCAAGGCTGATGTGTGACAAGCAAACCCGATGGACCAAGTTCAACCTCTGGGACCCATATAAGAATGGAAGGAGAAAACTTGCTCCACAAAGTTGTCTACGACTCCCATGGGCATGCTGTGGCACCCCCACCCCCAACCCCTTGTACATACACAGTACATACATGCCACCTTGTACATACGCAGTAATAAGTTTAAAAGGTGGATTGCAAATGGTGCCAGAGAGAAAGCAGTTGGCTTATTTGTAAGTCAAAAATAACCCAGATTTAAATTTCTTATTAAAGTACTGTTATCATAGAAGCTTATTCCCAGTTGTACGCACTCTCTTTAGAAAGCAACTGGGTGGCCTGGGTTTTGCCAGGGTTTGGGAGAGCTGTCTAGACATGGAATGGTTTCTAGCTGTGACTCCTAACTTGCTGGTGCATTCTCAACCTGTAACCTCTTTAAGATCAGGCGGTATGCTAATCTTGAAGCGCAGCTCCAGCGCTCCAGGGTCCTTCCTCGGAGAATGCTGAGGGCCATACTTGGCCATGACTCCCTAGAAAGCTTTCAATACATCTATGAGGAGCTTCCTGGTATGCTCAAGGCTCTTCAGCTCAGAGATGTAAGGTTACGAATAATAACTCCCAGTCTGGTGCACACTGGGGAGTTACGGCTTATGCGGTCATAGAAGGTACTAGCTGCCCAGCTTGGCAACAATTCCTGTGATCCAAATATTAATTTTTTTTTCATGCAAAACAGTAGCACCGCTCTGGGTTTGACACGTCAGGCAAGAATCTGGGAGTCAGAACTGTGGCCGCTGTGGGCTGGCTGGAGTCTCCGCAGCACAGCGATTAATCACAGTACCATCTTCTGCTGTGAAGCGCTCTGGCTGTCTGTCAGTCAGTCAGTGTACCTTCCCACATAGCAGCAGGCAACGGACAGTGCCCAGTGGACACTGCCAGTTCCCCTCAGTGTAAGTACGGCAGGTGGATGGTGCCACAAGGTCTTTCCTTTCAAAAGACCCCAGTGAGCTGGGCGCAGTGACACACGTCCCTGATGGACCTCTCCTGTCTGTTCTCTCTTGACTTTCATGCAGGGATTTCTCCTTAGTCTCTTTAAACTGTCCCTCAGACCTCAGCCCAGCTCATCTGGCTGAATACCCCTCCATTTGACTTTATATCAGAAGAACTGAACTGACCCAGAAATGATATCATAAAAGGCCAAATAGCCAAAGGAAGTGACTTAAATCCACTACTGTTATGTTGTTCGCTAAGCTGCATCATCTAGACAAAAACTGCTCTGGTCTGAGTATGTGCAGATCCCCAAAGTCCACATGCTGAAGTGAATACCTCCCCCAAACTGGCATTCAAGGTTTTGCTATCAGAAGGTGCTGCGGTTACAGGTGGACCCCATAAATGGGTTAGTGTCCTGATAAAAGAAAGACTGCTCTGTCTGTGAGAGGACACAGGAGCTAGGCATTGCCTGTGAATCAGCGACTCCTCCCTCAACACTGAATCTCTGGTGTTTGGGTGTGGGCTGTCCTGCCTGTACATGTGTGAGTACCATGTATGATGCAGTTCCCATGGAGGCTGGAGAAGGGCAGTGGATTCTCTGGAGCTGGAGTTACAGAAAAGGGTGTGGGTCTGGGCATCTAGACCAACTAGCAAGTGCTCGTAACTGCATCTCTCCAATGTCCAAGCTCAGAGTCTCAGGCGTCAGATTCTCTAGCCTGAGGTGTTTGATCTTGTGACCACATAGGCTAGAACAGTGATTTTGGTCACAGAGATAGGGGTTCTCAGCCTTCCTAATGCTGCGACCCTTTAATACAGCTCCTTATGTTGTTGCTACTTCATAACTGTGACTTTGCTACTGTTATGAATCATAATGTATATATCTGATATGCAGGATATCTGCGATGTGGCCTCCACAAAGGGATCATGGATAACAGGTTGGGAACCGCTGCTCGGAATCAACAATCCTTCAGGATATGCGCAGTGCTGAGGGAAACATCCAGAGCCCTCGGCAAGGACTGCGGGACGCAGAGAGGATCTTCTAAACTACAGAGGAACTGCGAAGAAGTTTAACAAAAGCACTTCATTCCCATGGGCAGGCAAACAAAACCTCACTGTCCCAGCAATACCTCAGAGCAGGCTCCCTGGGTCCACAGAGTGAACCCCTTTCTGGAGTTCCTGTGGCACATGTTGTTTGATTATATTCTTAATCAAGAATTTTAAAATACGTGGATGGGACCATCTCAACCTGGCGCGACTCCCCTGATCGGTCAGTGCTAACACCATGAGTGTCACGTCACGGTGGACAGGCTCTATGAAGACGCTGCCTCCTTCTGTCCCACAACAGAGAGCTAATACCCACCATGGAATCAAGGCACAAAACAGAGCTGGAGTAAAGGGTGAAGGGAACAACTGGATGGAAGCATTGGCCATAAAGCCAAAGTCTGTTGAAGCCAACTTCATGGTTAGGAAAGAGCTGGAAACGTGTGGGTGTGTGCTCAAGGCCTGAGGAAAATTCCGGAAGTTCAGCAGATGTTTTTCGTTAGGAGGCGGTGGAAGCCCCAAGGGCTGTATCTCCTTTTTGGGAAAGAGGATGATTTCAGAAATGTATTTCCCTCTTGAATCGTTTTCTACTCACAAAATGCAAAGCTCATTGGCACGGTGACCTCCAGACCCTTCCCAGGGAGCTCAGAGCACTGCCTTTGAAAATCTGTGACAGACAGACAGACAGACAGACAGACAGACATACAGACATCCCTCCTGCTGTGTTTTCTGCCCTCTTATTTACGGGTCACTCTCAGCTGCAAACAGCTTCTCCAGGATTGGCAATGGTGAAACCTTCCCTCCCATTGGAAGACAATGTCAGAGTCTCAGTGGCTTTTCTTGGTTTAGAGTGTTTCTACATAAACCTTGATAAATGGGGACTTAGACTCGAGAAGTCAGAGGTCGGGTTAGTGACCTTAATACAAGGTGGCTTCCTACTCTCTAGAGATGATCTGTAACTCAAATTTGAATATTAGAATCTCTCTGGAAGGACAAAGGTCTTTACTGGACAGGAGATTAGTGAATTAATGTTTATGAAACATCCAGGATTTCATTTAAATATCGCATCTGCTGGAGAACTTTCTTCCACATAAAGATTGGTGCACGGAAGATTCAGACTTTATAAACAAAATGTACTTTATGAGGAGCTGGAGATGGGAACTACTCGCTGGTCAGTGACAGATGAGCTGGCACAAGCGTCCCACCCCAAACCTTGTTAAAGTCTAGAACTCCAGCTGGCTGGCGCTCTGGAGATCTAATCAGATTGCTCCACATGCTTACTGGATATGTCGCTAACATGGACCGTATTCAAGGACATAAGATTCTTCTAGCTCTGGGGACATTACTCAAGTCACTGAGAATTTTAATGGCATGAGCTGCAGAGGGAACTTCTAAAATGACCAGGCTACAGACATCAGAGTGAGCCCCACACAGACTCTGTGAGTGGCCAGGCAGTTTCCCTCCAAGAGGAGCAGGTGGCTTATGGCTTTTCTGTCAGGAAGATGATGGGGTGCAGACATGACCAGATTAAACTGCATTAGGTCAGCTGTGTGGGAATTTACACGTCAAACAGTTTCGTGGCTAATCTCCCAAAACGTACCCGGTTTTTGAAGACCTCCACTTTTTCATGCTGTTCTTAAAACTGGACTGTGTCACCCAGGGAATATTACACGCCTCGGAGGAGGAAGGATTTCACAAGACCAGGCTCGACCCAATTGCTTTTGGTCATTTGTAGGAAAACAACCCCTGTGGGGGAGTTCTGATTTGCAGAACTATAGTTTGGGGCCATCAAGCTTGGAGGCTAATTAAACACTCACCATCGTGAACCACATTGCCTGGTCCTCATGTCCCCAAGTCAGATGGGGTCAGAATCTTTGGTAGGGTCTTAGGTTGACCTACGGTGAGTAACTCAAGTAAATTTTTTTTTTAAAGTACAGTGTAGCCCAGGATGGCCTAGAACTGCTATGTAGCCAAGGATGACCCAATTCCTGAGAGTTATGAGTGCTCTAAACACATGGCTTAATCTAATTTTGCAGCTGGGACTTAGGAGTTGCCCACCCAGGGAACTGGAGTAGGTGGGTAACCGATTTCCTTTGAGTTCTCCCCAGTGCCCCTCACTCCTTCTGTTTCTTAGTCTCCTTTTACAACCGTTCCCAGAAGGTCAAGTGCCAAGCCGCTGTACCACTGTGCATGTGTTCTTTTAATTTTCCTGCCAATTTAAAAAAAAAAAAAACAATCCTGGGCTGGAGAGATGGCTCAGCGGTTAAGAACACTGACTGTTCTCCCAGAGGTCCTGAGTTCAATTCCCAGCAACCACATGGTGGCTCACAACCATCCGATGCCCTCTTCTGGTGTGTCTGAAGACATCGGCAGTGTGCTCATATAAATAAAATAAATAAATCTTAAAAAAAAACTCCGATTTAAAAAAAAATACTCTGATTTTTTTTTTAAATCTCACAACCAAAATTTCACATAACTAAGGAAGAAAACAGTTTTCTAGGAATGTGATCTGAAGAAGGATGCTATGAAGAAACCATGCCATGCTAACTTGGTTGATGGCCTCCACCCGCCACCCTCTCTGGACTGATATGTCTGCTTCCATGCACAGTTGATGGTGAATTCCTCCATTCCACTCTAAGCAATGACAACTCCAAACTCCTCTCTAAAATCCCCACTTCATCACTGATGCTATTTAAATTGGCAATGTGTTGCTTCCCCACAGCAAACCTTACCATGTAAAAAGTCTCTTCCTTACCATGTAAAATGGCCAGGGAAATGAATTCCCAAGAAGGGACTAGGAAGAGGAAACAGAGGGAAAAGAAGAGAAATCTGTTGTCGATTCAGATTTTTGTGTTCTAAAAATAACATCAAAGCCTCCCGCCAGCCGGCTGACCATCCTAGATCTGGTGGTTGTCAGGCTTCCCAGGGGCTGACCATCCTAGATCTGGTGGTTGTCAGGCTTCCCAGGGTGGACGGCTCTTTTCTTAGGTAGGATACAGCTGCTCTTAAGCTGGTAGCAGCCTCTCTTCTCAACTCATCGGAGTTCCTAAGGTCTCACTTTAGAGATCTCTCACTGAACTCAAAAGTCGAAAAATATTAAATTTGTGACTGTGAAAAACATAGGCTGGAGGAGCCTCACGCCCTCTGTTCTCCCGCAGCCTCCAAACCCAGCATGGGTCTCACCCCAGTCCACTCCCTTCATCTCCACAGAGGAACATTTACATCCCGTGAAGGCAGGAGGCTCACTGCAGTCTCCCTCTGTCCCCTCACCCGATTCCCTCTGCTACATTTCCCTAAGCGGCAGTCCAAGTCTGGGCCAATACTTCTGGCTTCCAATTTTGATTTACTCCCCAAATGTCTTGCCTGCCTTGCCAAGATTGTGAAATACGCCAGCCACCTACACTGTTCTTAAAAAGTAAAAAGAGTGTAATGCAATGGTTTACTAATGGAAAATATGTATCCGTCACTAAGTGGAAAGGAGAAATAGAAACTCATTTTTAATCTCTCTCTCTCTCTCTCTCTCTCTCTCTCTCTCTCTCTCTCTCTCTCTCTCTCTCACACACACACACACGCACACGCACACGCACACGCACACACACACACTAAGTAAGCTCCCATAAACAAAGAACCTGCCCCCTGAGGACCCATTCGAATGATTGACAGATCTGGGACACGGAGGCAAAGGATAGCTTAGGACACTGTGGGGGTGGATTTTTGGTTCCGGGTCAGCACAGGCCACCTCTCTGTGGACCTGCCTGGCAGAGCTCTGCTGGGAGCAGCATCCAAGACTCCTGTGACGCATCTCTGAGTGACCAGCATGGGCCTTATCTCCAGACAGACAACTGTGGGGGTGGACAGACAGCCGGCTCAGGGAACTTTTCCAAAAGCCCTCCGACCGTCATGTACCGTTAGCAGGGCTCCCTGCATGCTTGGCAGGCTTGCGCCTGCTGGAGCGACTTTATGCCCAAGGATGGTAAGACTGTGGGTGACTTGCATTAGTCATGTTGGTCAGCCCGGGGCTGGCAAGGCTCAGGACTTGGAGAATTCAGGGGCTTGGCTTGAACCGCAAAATAAAACCACAGAACATTCGCGCATTTACGAGGTCGCTTTCCTGTAATCTGCTTGTGCAGTTTACAGATCTGTTCTTACAGAACGGCGGCTCTAACGCTGACGTCACTGCGTCCTCAACAGCAGCTTGGATGATGACGTCACTGCGGCCTCACCTGCTGGCCACTGCCTGCTGGGCTCTCTCGCGAGAAGTGGGGTGGAAGGGAAATTCCTATCCGTGACTTTGGACGGATTTCTGATGGAATTCAGTTACAAGATGTTCAGGACTTATCTTCTGGAATTATTGGCGGAGTTCTGGAAAGGGATGGGAAGGGCTGAGCTCGGCTGGTACAGCGAGTGCCTAGCATGCAACAAGTTCTGGGTTTGATCCCAGAGTTGAGTGCGGTGGTACACTCCTGTGAAGAGCATAGGCACTCCTTATCACGTATGTATGTAAATTAAACATGTATGTAAATTAAAAATGAAAAGGGAGTGGAACACTGTGGTACTCCGCTAAGGCAAAGGGCACGTCCTCTCTGTCCTTCTGCTTGGCCAGATTTCATCATTTCTGGGGCTCCTACCTCAGAGGAAGGGCAAGTCCCCAAATGAGTGCTTTGGGAGATCCAAGGTGTGGCAGGAGCTGAAGGCTTTCCATCTCCAACCTGTGGTCTTCTGAGACCATCTTGACCCTCTGACTGCAGAAGCAGATCTACTGCGTGTATCTTCCCAATCTCTAGGCTAGCTGGTGAGTGAGGAAAGGATGACATCACACCCTCATGGATGGACTGCAGGCTGACGAATGGGCTGAGGGAAAGGAGAGTGGGGCAGAGTCCACAGACTGACATGGCCACAAAATGGTGGCACATCCCTGGCTGGAAGCTCATGAGTGTTTAGAAAACCAACCCGCCAAAGTCTTCTCTTCCTTAACATGGTGGTTTCCCATCATAGCTAAAAGAGAAGGGCCTTGTCCCTACACAGAGGAAACCCTGGGTCTGCGGGGCTCCCTGAAACCCCGCCTTCTGAGCCATCATAGGGAGAATGCTGGCCACACCTGGCATCCTCTTAGCCACTGACTTGCGATCTAATTTCCTAGGAGACATGTGCTGGCCCTGTGGAGGGAAACTGAAGTTGCAGGGTTCTCCTGGGTCATCACTTCCCCATTTATGTCTAGCAGGCTGTAGTGATTCCCCATGCGCCTTTAAACTTCACGGTTTCATTTTGACTTGTGTTTGAGTGAGATTTTAACTGACAATCAAATCTGTGTGAGCAAGTGTCAGGACCGGAGATAAGGTGGGTGGTGGCTAGCAGGCCTGTGTGGCCATGAGCCGTGGATGGACCTAGGCTTCTGTGTTGAATGTTTTAGTGGGATCACACCCTGTCCCAACAATAGAAGGTGATGCTTTCAGTCATAGGGAAAAAGAGTTACCTCCTGAGTGCGCGAAGGCCTGGTGGAAAGAAGGCAGCAACAGGAAGCTGGATATTGGCTCAAGATTGAATGGGAGACTGGGATGTCTCAGATTGCCATGTGGCTGGGGGTATAGAGTATATGTTTATGTACAGGAGCGTATGTTTAGTGTACAGGAAGCCCTGTGTTCACTTTCCAGCACAGAGAAGAAGCCAGCAACTTCTAGTTCCTTGGGTCCTTTGTCTCAATAGTCTGATAGACTATCGAGTCTAATGGAGGGACACAATGCCTCCTTAGCATATCTTCTTTCAGGAAGTTTCCACCCTGCGGTTCACGTTCCTGCACGGTTAGCTTCCTGGTACTTTCTGAGCCAGTTGGGTCCTGGTTGGACATCAGCACCTTCATGTAGCTGACACTGGAGAGGGGCAGCTGACAGTTACTCTCCGAGGTAGCCATGCAGAGTGGCCCCAAGTCAGGCAAGAGTACAGTCTTTTCTTTAAAATTGAGTTTTCGTTTGACCTGTCTCCAATGACAGCAGGAAATATAGACGAACGCCGAAGAACCAAAACCTAATACGAAAAGCCGTACTCCCTCACGATTCCAATGCATTTCAGCAGCATTGCTGTTTCCTGTTACATCATACGGTGCGCTCACACAGGAAAGTCATCCTCCCCTGACGTCGCTTCGACCCCGCAGCGTCTACGGGTTTGTCATCCTTAGGCAGGGGAGTAGCTGCTGGGAGGTGTATAGTTTCATAGCTTCCATTCACTTCCCGATTTGGTCAGCTTTAAAGCGAACTGGCCAGAAAACTGCAAAGACTCAGGTTTACCTCCCAACGGTTGCCTCCAGCAACCTCAGCCATTTTACCTGCAGCCTTTCCTGAGTGTGGATGGCTCTAGACTGTCTCCTCTGACCTCAGAAAGGTTATCCAGGGCAATGTCCCTCGAGGGGAGAGCCGCTCCGTGGATTGCTCAGTTTCTGACTCATTTGCTCAGTATCTGATGGTAGGCTTCCTTCTCGATGCTAATCTACGTGTTCCAGTACTTCTTTTTTTTTTTTTTGGTTTTTCGAGACAGGGTTTCTCTGTGTAGCCCTGGCTGTCCTGGAACTCACTCTGTAGACCAGGCTGGCCTCGAACTCAGAAATCCTCCTGCCTCTGCCTCCCAAGTGCTGGGATTAAAGGCGTGCGCCACCACCGCCCGGCTGTTCCAGTACTTCTTTCCCTTGTAAGTCTCCTCACAGCCGGGACAGACATCAACCAATCAGTTACCCGCTATGGCCTCTTCCTGGACGTATGGATAAATCTCATAGTCCATATTTCACTTTCTGGGGATGAAAATTGCCTTCCGCATCTTTATGCAAGGTCTAATCGGCGGTTAAAGGAGGAAGAGGATACGGAGGGGAGGGGGGGCTCCCACAGAACAGCAGACGCTTCCAGGGCAGGAAATATCCGATAATTATTCCTGCCACAATTAGATAAGGGGTGGGAAGGAGAGAGAGGAAGTGGAGGGGATTCTCAGGCATCCCTGGAGAAAACAGGAATGAGGCAGACCTTGCTCTAATATGGGCTTCTTTCTGCCGGGGAAGGGACACCATCTGTGAGTGAAAAAGTCACAGGCATTGCAAAGAAGTCAAGCGCTGGGAACCACCCTGCAGACTGGCCACTCTGCCTGTGCCCACCTCTTCTCCACTCAGCTCCATCCAATCCACTCCTCTCCGTCTGCATCCTCGCGAGCGGCGGTTCTCAACCTTCCCAACACCGCCACCCTCTAATGCAGTTCCTGCTGTGGTGGCGACCCCCAACCATAGCATTATTTTCATTGTTACTTCATGATTGTGATTTTGCTACTGTTATGAATTGTAATATAAATATTTTTGGAGATAAAAGTTAGCCAAAGGGGTGGAGAGCCACAGGTTGAGAAGCGTTCCTTTGGAGGGTGACTGGCCTGGCCTGGGGCCTGGCTCGATTCTCTTTCCCTCTGTAGGTAAAAGCCTGCAGCCGTCAGCTTCCGGAGACATTCTCTGAATGGCCTGCAGATCTTTGGTGTATGCCCCAAGCTCTACCCACATGGCACTCTTGACCACAGTTGTGGGCTTGTTTGTTTTCTTGTGGATTTTTCCCCCTCACTGATCAATTCAGGCTGTCAGAATTTCCACATCTTCTTTCTTTTAGAATCTGAAGTCTGAAGTTTGTCATCTGCACCATTTATTGTTGAAAATCTTAATAAAGTCACCATGAGAAGAAATGGGACATGTGTATGAGAGATAGGAGAGAAAGAGAGAGACAGAGAGAAAGACACACACACACACACACACACACACACACACACGGGGGGGCAGAGGGAGAGAGTTTGTTCCAGAACAGAAGCCTACAGACTGCTCAAGTTTTGTGGGCATCTAAGGAGAACTAAGATACTCAAATATCTTATGATATTAAGAGATCATGATTAAGAGTTTTTTGTTAGTGAGCGGAGAGACCCACTCACTCATCGGCGCTCACAGGTTGTATAGACTGAGGAGTGAGGTGGCCCTCCTGGGATGAGTGGAAAGTCTCTGAAGGAACCATAGCCATCGGTCGTCCCCACTACCACACACCGGGTACCAGAGACTTCTCCGTTTCTCCCTAATCCTGCTGACCCCTTGGTGCTCAGGAGCTTAGGCAAGGCCATTGGGACGGGGCATAGTTAGACCCATTATTAAAGATCTGCCAGGCTCTGAATCAGCCTTTCTATTCAATTTCTTCTTCAAAAGTCATCCCCAAGGACTGGAAGAACAATGTAAAAATGTGTTACAAGTTCTCCAGGAATTTTTTTTTTCTAAGATTTCTGAGTACCCTGAAACTGTCTTCAGACACACCAGAAGAGGGTGTTAGATCCCACTACAGATGGTTGTGAGCCACCATGTGGTTGCTACGAATTGAACTCAGGACCCCTGGAGGAGCAGCCAGCGCTCTTAACCGCTGAGCCATCTCTCCAGCCCAGGAATTCTTTTAACTCAAGAAATCATTAGCAGGATTGAATACTTCCAAAGCTTGGAGATAGCCACAGAAGCAGGAAGCGAAGTCTGGTCTGGACACTCTTGTTTGGTTACTGACTTGGCGGAAGATACTTCTTTTGCAAACCCAAAGTCCCTGCCTGTTGCAAAGTTCAGGAGTCACCAGATCTATGTCCTGAGGACTTCAACCCATGTAGGGGGCAAGGGAAACTACTCCAGTCAGTGTAGGATTCTGGGCTCACAGTTTCCTATAAGAGTTTTCAAATTTAACCCAAACAAAAAGAAACAGCAAAAAAAAATGACCCGCAGCACTACCAGAAGTAGACACATTTTTCCATGGATGAGGAAATGCCCTAAAAATAAGTTTTGACCCCACTCACTTACCCACATTTATAATTTACTTGTGACCCAAATATTGAATAAACTTCAGGAAAAGATACTGCCAGACACAAACACGAGGCTTCCACTGATACTCGCCTGTTTAGAAAATAGTTGTCGGTACATAAATAAGGATTTGATTCAAGTTTGGTAATAATCCCAAATGTTCAGAGTCCCATGGGAACAAGGACTCACTGACCACAGGCTCGATGTGAGGGGAGCTCTCTGGGGTCCTCGGCTGCCTGAGGGGGCCTCTCAGGCATGCGCAGTCCTCCGTATAGAATTCCTTTCTGAGGAACATGCTGGGAACGCGTCATTAAGAATCACCATCAATGGAGTCAAAGGCTGTGAGAACAGCTCCCCAGTCCCCGGAGGATGAGTTTCCGTTGCTCTGTGGAATAGCTAGCCTGAACTCAGAAATCACAGAGCAGAGGGCTTACCACCATCGGAGTTTTGAAACAGGACTTAACAGAGTGTCCTCGGGCGACTGGGAGCCTGGAGGACCTGATGCTAAGTCTCACCTGTACCTGGTGCTCCAGCCCTCCTGGCTCTACTTTTTGAGGCTGTTTGGCCGGGTCATTATGTCCTTGGGTGTGTGTAGGGATGAAGGCATTGCTGTCTTCCTTGGAAGGTGAGGCTCCAAAGCTCTAGGGACTCTAGCCTTTAGGGGCCGCCATGTGACCCAGAAAGTCCCAAGGGCAGTTAGTTGTTCTCTGACCTTTCTAGAGAACATTAAGGAGCCGCAAGGGTCCTGCCAGGGTACTGTGTCTTAGGACTGTGACATCCTTGTGACCAGCATGGGACCAAACACCCAGGACACACACAATGCACACGAATCACATGTTCCACGTCTTACCCCATATCGAGTAAAACAGATGCTTAATAAAGTTGTTATGTTGAGCCAGCATACAGTATGCTGATTGGAAATGTTTGACGAATACATATTTATTAAACAGGTATTTTTTGAGGGGAGAGTAGGAATTACATAAGGCCATTAAAAAACTTTTTTTTTAAAACAGAATCTCAGCCAGGCAGTGGTGGCTCACGCCTTTAATCCCAGCACTTGGGAGGCAGAGGCAGGCGAATTTCTGAGTTTGAGGCCAGCCTGGTCTACAGAGTGAGTTCCAGGACAGCCAGGGCTACACAGAGAAACCCTGTCTCGGAAAAAAACAAAAACAAGAACAAAACAAACCAACTAACCAAACAAAACAAAAGACAGGATCCCAAATTTCCTAAGGCATGTGAGCCTCATGTAGCAGACTGACCTTGAACTTACTATGTAGCAGAGGATGACCCTGAACTCCTGAACCCTCCTGCCTTAACCACCCAAATGTGGGGATTATAGGTACACCACACCATGCCCATGTTAATTTCTTTTTTAAGCTTTAGAAATGTCTAAGGGAGCCGGGCGGTGGTGGCGCACGCCTTTAATCCCAGCACTTGGGAGGCAGAGGCAGGAGGATTTCTGAGTTCGAGGCCAGCCTGGTCTACAGAGTGAGTTCCAGGACAGCCAGGGCTACACAGAGAAACCCTGTCTCAAAAAACAAAACAAAACAAAACAAAATTCTTTATAGAAATGTCTAAGGGAAAAAGTATCTGGTGTACACAACAAAGAAGGCCGCTTCAGCTACATGTGTCTGTCATTGAAAAAACTAGCCCAGAGAATGCTCGGTGGGAGCCTGCTTCCGGGGTCAACTTTCCTCTGATGCCTAGACCTGGGAAAAGTTGTCACACTGAGTGGGAAGCGGGCCACCTGAGAAAACCTACCCTAGGCTTCGGCTTGCTGTGGACAGGGGATCTGGCTGGCCACAGGGTAGATGCCGGAGAACTAGGGCTTACAGGGAGGAACTGCTGACGCAGCAGAAACTGGCTTCATGGCTCGGATGTTTATCTACGCTGCTGCTCATCAAGCCGGTGATTTCAATTACAAAGTGGACTCGCTCCAGCTCTGCCTCTTTCTCTATGTATGTGTGAGTTTGCTTGTGTGTGTGTGGTGTGCGTGTATGTATGTGGGTGTGTGTGGGGGAACACAGCCCCTGTTAAACACTGAGGCATGCAGTATCCTAGCAACGTGCTACTTCAGGATGCTGGGAGGTCAGGTGACTGGCTCCCGCACTGTCTCCACAGGTCTCCAATAGAGCTTCACACTGGCTTAGTCCTGAATGAGCTGGAGGCGTGTCTTCCTCACCCTCAACACAACTGCAGGTGCCGCAAACTAGGGAAGGTGGTCTGAGGGCTGGGCAAACCAGCTTCAAGCACCCTAGCGGGGGAGAACACAGGGGTTCCAGCACATCCAGCAGGGGCCGGAAGTGGGAATCCCAGGAGAGCCATGAGCAGAGCACACCCACGGGGTGCAGAGCAGAGAACGCGAGACACATGGCCGGCAGGGTAACATGGGAGTCTGACTCTGAGAGGCAGGGAGGTCCGGGAAGCAGCGGCAAACTGATCGTTGAAGTTTGGGCGACGCTGTCCATCACCCATGGGCTCTGACGTCAGAGTTTTCCCTTGAGTTATATAAAAATTAGAGTCTGTGCCACCCACAAGCTAGACTGCAGGCAATGAGCTAGCTGACCGTGGTGTCTGCGCGGGGCACGGGGCGTTCTGCTGAATCACCATGTGGAAGTTTTGTCTCTGGGTGCCAGGTTTAAGGAAAAAGCACTGCTGTCTGACGGATAAAAAACTCCTGTTCTGTAAACACGTTCTTCCCAGCAGCAATTCATCTTGCTCGTGGGCTTAAAAATGTTTCAACAGCGCCGAGTGTGATGGATCACAGGACTTGCTCTCTTTCTCATTCAATGGGTAAAAATAAATCTTGGATTTCAGGCAGAGGGGAGGAGGCAGTGCCAGAAGCCCAGAAACCTTCCCTTTTCCAGTAGTGGTGTCTGCAGCGGGAGCCACACCCGGTGGAGCCTCCGGGAGGAGACGGATGAAGGCAGTGCATGGCTGAGCTATTATGAGCTGTCTAGGGCTTCAGGGGGGCATATAAATAAGAACATAACAGTTTATCTTTGGCCACTGAGGTACACTCTGAGGGATTCTGTTCAAATCAAGCCTTGGCCCCTGAGTTTTCTCCTCGGGCATTTTTGGTGTTATATTGTAAAGGTAGCACTGAATTTTCCTAAGCATAATAATGACATAGGGATACTAGAAGGACTATTTTTGCTCATGCAATTGGTGGGTTTTGCGAACAACCCCAGGGGTTCATGTTGGAAGGCAGGTGAGCAGTGGCAAAGGGTTCACACTCCTAACGCTGTGACAACATCTCCTTCTCTTCTTCTTCTTCTTCTTCTTCTTCTCCTTCTTCTCCTTCTCTTCTTCTCCTTCTCCTTGGTTTTGGTTTTTGGCTTTTTGAGACAGGGTTTCTCTGTATAGCCCTGGCTGTCCTGGAACTCACTCTGTAGACCAGGCTGGCCTTGAACTCAGAAATCCGCCTGCCTCTGCCTCCCAAGTGCTGGGATTAAAGGCATGCGCCACCACTGCCTGGCCAACATCACTTCTCAACATACCCAAAGGACCTTGAGAGCACGGTGCAGAACAAAGCCAGATGTAGAGAAGGCCAACTACTGCTCCACAGGGTCCTCTGAGGGTGCCAAGCGGGGAAAAGGGTGGAAAAGGGGGGCTGCTATAAGCTGCTGCTCTAAGCAAGGCTGAGAGGGAGGAGCCTCAGATGCCTGACTTCAAGCTGGGGTCTTGTGTCCCCGCCAGGAAAGACTGCCCATTTGGCTTCAGCTCTGGCCTCTGAGTCTCCCAGGCTGACGTGAATTTAGAACAACCCAAACCAAAAAATCCCAGAAGCCTTCTAAACTTAGAAAAGAGCTCAGGGCTCCGTCTGGGTTGGATCACGTGTGCTCCTTCCCAGCTCGGTGCCATCAGCAGTCAGGCAGGCGACCGCCCAGGTCATTGGAGGATGCTGAAGACCGACAGCAATTGCGGCTAGTAGGTGGTTTTCCTGCAGTGGTGCTGCCCACTGTGGCAGCACAGGTCGGTGGAAGCTGGTGGGTTTCTCATCAGCTCGACTCAGGAATTCCGGTCCCATGACCCCATCCAGCTCAGTCTCTGGATGTCTGAGTGGCTTCTCCTCATGACATACAGATACCAGCTGTGGTGGCACACTTGGTGCATTTGGGTATTGATATGGTCCCTTTAAGGAAGTTTGCACCATAGAACATCCAACCTCCTCCCTTTGGCACCATCAGCAGAACCCTTTGTAGAAACCCTGGACACAGAAGACCACCCCAGAGGGTCAGCTTGTTTTCTGTGATGACTGAGATGTGTGTATCACAGACCAGGACCTTCCTTCTCAGTGAAGACGCTTACACAGCGATGCTCACTGGGTCTGAGGGTTAATACGGAACCGTAAGGACAGGACGATGCAATGAATGACGATAATGTCTTTTATGGCTACTAATGCCATGGGGCAGCAAAAGGCCTTCTCGGTCCCCTGCAGCTCATGACTGGCTAGCTGTTTTACAATTTCTAATCTGCACGCTGAGTCTGCGGTGGGAACATGTTTTCCTTAGTTTTTGCAGATAACAGAAAGATCAATAATACTAAAGGCTTTGATGACATGTTAGGAATGATGAGTGGGTTGTGTGTGAGGGCTTTTTTTTTTTTAATCATCCCTGATTCTGTTTCTGTTGCACCGTGCTCACACTGGGAGACACATCCAAGTGTGTCTTCTAAGAAGCCAATAAGTTGGCCATTCTCTAACATGACTGAACATTATCTGAACCTCTGGGAGCTCCTCACACCACTGGGTGATGGCACCGGCACAGGTGTGGCACTGTCACACGTGGGATCACAGAACTGAAGACAGAAGGAAGACTCTAGACTCTACCTTACTTTAAGAGCATCAAAATTCCCTTTGAACTATCAAGATAGTAGCTGTTGGTAGAACTTTCTCTCCAAACTTTCTACTACATGGTCCTCCTGTAGGCTACTTAAGATTGCTACCTAGTTTGTATAAAGACTGGAATCTTTGTTCCTTTATGGGTGGATCTGATCTCCCTTCTGGTATGGGATGGGTCGCAGACCCATTATCTTTCTTTGGACACATTTTCTGTGTAGAGCAAAACGGACCTTCACAGTGGGGGAGGTCCTTAAATTGAATGACTTTCTTGGTGCCTGAGTTCATCGGTTTAAATGAGGTGAGACAAAAGTCACTGATTGTCTTGCAGTATTAATTTCTCGGCTTACTGTGTATACATAACCTTGTCCAATCTAAATATTCAAATGAAATCTTTTTGACTTGATACAAGCCCAGGAAACCTACACTCAAAGCCACAATTGCACTATAGCAGATTAACTTTTGTCAAATGGATACAAAGTTTCTAAATGTAGACTCCTAAAGAGTATGGTTTGCAAAACACCACCTTCCTGATTCACAAAAAGCAGCTTCCTCCCCTTCTCTTCCTTTGGGCTCCCAAAGGCCTTGTGAAGCAGGGTACATATGGCTAACTCAACCAATCAACAGGAAAATAGCACTTCCCCCCCCCAACCCCACCCACCACTGCCAGCCCAGACCACAAGAATCCCATTGTGGACCTGGGCACCTCTCTTTCCAAGCATTTGAAAAAAATAAACAAAGGCTGGTCTTCTTAGTATGGCCCCTCTAAAGCCGTCTTTATAATGCAAGTTGAATTTTTTGATATATATATATTCATTGAGATGGGAGTCTTACTATGTATCCTTGGTGACCTGAAAATGCTATGTAGACCAGGCTAGTCTGGAAATTACAAAAAGTCCTCCTGTCTCTGCCTCCTGAGCGCTATGACTAAATGTGTGTGCCATCATGCCTGGCTTTTGACTGGAATCCTAAAGCTGAAGTTAAGACCACAAGTAGAACTTGTACACATATTTTCTATTATACACACTCGACTGGTCATCCCTCTCCTGGGCCCTCTTTGTTCAGATTATAAATGACAACCTCGTACTACTGAGTTGAGTATTAATCAAGAGGTGTGTGTGTGTGTGTGTGTGTGTGTGTATGTGTGTGTGTGTGTGTGTGTGTATGTGTGTGTATATGTGTGTAAGTGTGTGTGTATGTTTGTGTATGTGTGTATGTGTATGTGTATGTGTATGTGTGTATGTGTGTGCATGTATGTTTGTGTATGTGTGTGTGTGTATGTGTATGTGTGTATGTGTGTGTGTATATGTGTATGTGTGTGTGTATATGTGTGTAAGTGTGTGCGTGTATGTTGTGTATGTGTGTATGTGTGTGTACATATGTATGTGTGTGTATATGTGTGTAAGTGTGTGCATGTATGTTTGTGTATGTGTGTATGTGTGTATATGTGTATGTGTGTGTGTATATGTGTGTAAGTGTGTGCGTGTATGTTTGTGTATGTGTGTGTATATGTGTATGTGTATATGTGTGTGTGTATATGTATGTGTGTGTATATGTGTGTAAGTGTGTGCGCGTATGTTTGTGTATGTGTGTATGTGTGTGTGTATGTGTGTGTATGTATATGTCTGTGTGTGTGTGTCTCTGTGTGTATAATCTCTCCTGGTAAAACTCCCTGCTATTACCATACCATATCTATTTAAGAGAACCCTTCGGCACAATTGTCAAAGTGATATCTCCTGATGCCTTCACTTTTATTTACTTGATGTGACACACTTTTCGTACCTTGTGCACACATATTAGCATGCATACTTTGAGTAATTTGTGAAGCAACTGTGAAGACTTTCCATAAATAAAGCGGGTGTATTTATCAAGTATCTAAGGAAGCAGATGACTCACGCCTGCTGTCCACAGCACCTGCTTCTCCACTCATCAGCGAGGCTATGATTCAGAGGTCTCCCTGGGGAAGCAGGCGGAAGACGGGTGCACATTGTTCTGTGCAAACTTCAAGTCTTGTTTCTCCTCCTTAAGTCTTTATATGTGCCATGGAAAGAAAGTATCCCACTTGGCTCACCGACAAGACGCTAAAGCCATGTTTTCAGAAAAAGGCCCTCCAGTGTCCCAGAGCACCTGTGCAAAAACCCTGGGGATGCAGGAAAGGCTTCATTAGGGAAGGAAGCACCTTTGCTCTGGGTACGAGCTGATGAACACAAATCCTTCTAGATTACCACACTGCTTCTGTTTTCTGATCTGAGGACCTGTCCCAATATCAGGGAACAAATGATGTTGGTAGGTACAGGCCAGCCCTAGGGAAGACAGGGAATGTGACCATAGGAACCCCAAAGCAAATGTGTCCCTTTGAAATACGTACTAAGGAAGGGATAGATGCATCAAGCTCCTAGGAAGAAAAATAAAGCGGTGACAGGATAAAATCTACCACAATCAGTGATAAGCTGTGGGGACGAGCCTAGCAACGTGCTTTACGTAAGGGACGCATGTAAATACACTTTATCTGTCACTACCTGGAGGTGAGTCACATGACTCCTGACATTGTGCAAGCTTGACCTCTGACCTGGAGGATTCCTCAGTGCAAATCCCAGAAGCATCAAGAAGGTACTTCTCTGAGACACATGTCTCTGTGCCTGAGGCTGTGACACTGAACCTGTGCATTGCTGGGACAATCCCTTCCTGTGGCAGGAGCCATGAAGCATAAGCTCATACCTGAAGCCCTTGATCAACTGCTGTAACAATTGTTTCTCTGTACGATTTGTTTAATTTTTAAAAGTTTCAACATTTCCGAGGAAGCACAATTATCCTGATGTGTGTGCATGAACTGGGCTGTGGTTGGTTTGGGTCACTGTGCTTGGGGTGGGGTGTAGAGGAGAGGGGGTACCAGGAATTCTTGGTTTTAAGAGACAATGAGGACTCTGGGGAAGTCTTCTCACCTCCCTGTTGTCTGATACTGGAGGTCAGGAGCTGGCAACTTTGATAGTGGCCCACCAATTCCTAGATTACCTCTAAGGGAATCGGAGATTCCAGAGAGTTAGTTAGCTCATGGAGGTATAGATCAGAGCGTACTCAAGGTGTTAAACTTTAATTTAAAAGCTGGTATCACTCATATGGGTGGTCATCATTACTGTAGATTAGGCAATGGCATAGGAGAAGTCTGTTAAAAAAGGAATCTCCCTATTAAATACAAAATGCCTGGTGTGGGCGTGCGTGCGGAGTGGAGAAGACCCGAGGCCCCTTCCTTCGAGAATGTATTCCTTCGAGACAAAAGCATTCCAAAGGGTTTCTTTGAAAACCTGCCTGGTTGGAGACTTCCTGGGACTGAGCAGCAATTATCAGACACAGGTCTGGTCTAGCTGGGCTAAAGTCTTGGATAGGCTGTTGTGTGTGTGTGTGTCTGTTTTGTTTGTTTGTTTTTTGTTTTTGTTTTTCAAGACAGGGTTTCTCTGTGTAGCCCTGGCTGTCCTGCCTGGAACTCACTGTGTAGACCAGGCTGGCCTCGAACTCAGAAATCTGCCTGCCTCTGCTTCCCAAGTGCTGGGATTAAAGGCGTGCACCACCGCTGCCCAGAGGATAGAATGTTATTGAAGAGATGGGTTGGTATCTCTCTTCAAGAGACTCGTGAAGGGGTCTCTGTCACCCTGATGAGTGCTGAGGAAGCTGCCTGGTCGATGGAGACAACTCAGAAGGGCCATCCCGGAGCGGGAAGGGAGGCAGAGTTAGCTCTGGGCTAATGAGGAGGAGGAGAAGGACTCTGTGCCTCTACGCAGCTACCTCTGCCCCGCACCCGCAGGATAACTGTTCCACGCCAGATAGCGTAGTAGACTCCAAGACAGCGTTCTTTCAGTACCACCATCTCAGGGATGACGGAGAGACCAAGAAGCCCATGACAAATGCCTCTGGAGACCAGAAGGGGGCCAGCCCTGGACCCCTGTGTTGTATTGCAGAGTTTGCACGCACTATCATGGATGTTCTTAAGCCCATTTCTGAGCTATGGAGTGGAAAGTGGGCCACATGGTGGGAAAGCTGCTAATGCCTGGTTTCTTCGTCTGAGGCACAGTACCCGGCAGCAGACACTGATGAATGAAAGAAACTGGAGAGACGGAAGAAAAGGAATTTGGCTAGAGACGGTCCGGAGAACCATCCTTTAGGTTAGGTCAGCCTTGGGTGTGGGGTCATAGGTCAGCTCAGTCTTGGGTGTGGGGTCATAGGTCAGCTCAGTCTTGGGTGTGGACGTCACCCTATGCATTATAGTATGTCTAACTGTATCCCAGGCTTGACTCCAAGATGGGGGTGTGGGGGGAGGGAGAGGGAGGAGTAGGAAAAGTCGATGCTTGCCTCACTGTAGCGACCGTGGGCACTCTGCCCCATTTTACAGAGGGAGAATCTGAAGGGGAAGGGTGTGTCCTGTGTGCTGAGCGCCTGGGCATCTGTATGTTGGAGCTGGAACTCGCATGGAAGTTCCTCACATGGAATGCCATTTTCAGCCCTGGATGGCAAGTTGGTGTCCAACCGTAGGGTGACCTCTGCAGCCCATATGCACATTAGCCTGCTGTGGGATGGGTAGTGGGGAGACCTGAAAGAACCAGGGGTTGCATGAATGGCTTCCCAGACCCGCAGCCCCCACAGGAGAGCTACTGGCAGAACTGCAGAGTACCACCCTTGGCTTAGAGGAGGAGGCTTGAGAGCCTTCCAGGGCGGTCAGGGTGTTCTTGAGCTCAGGAATGCTCTGAGAGGGAAGATTTCATGAGCCTGTGGTGGTGTAATCAGGCTAAGGTTAGGAGCGGGGGCGGGGTGCAGGGCAGGGCTGGACTGCGGCAAGCAAGGAGTCAGGGAGTCATGTATGGTGTCAAGTGACCTGGGGGGAGCATTGGTCATACTTGCAGGAGCCTCCTGGTGTGCAACGAGGTGACTCCCTGAGCACCAACGGGAAAGAGTGAGCAGGGAGCTGGATGATAGTAATTTCTACCACAGAGCTGTCTCCAAGCGGCAAGAGAAGTGCACACAGATGGGGAGACCGAGGACCAGTCTACAGAACTGTCTCCTCCCAGTCTGAGCTACTTTGTTTAGGAAAGGAAACCACCCATGGAGAAATGAGGTTAAGGCAGCAGGAACAATCTTGGACCACTAAGTTTCAAGTATGTAAGATCGACTCAGATATCCAGGGATGCCCATTGGGGGCCAGCACTGGATCTCAGTTCAAGTTTTGGTCCTGGACTCTTCACTTACGTGTTTCTGGGCAGCTTTATTGTTCTTGATTTCATTTTCCCAAAACTGAAATGGGGACGACTTCACAAGATCTGTCGGAATTTCTTAGACGCAAAGCACTCACAATAAGCCCTGGCATCTCAGTAGTAACCAGGGGCATGCTACTTTCTCCTCCCCATAATTCACACCAAGCACTCAAACCAAACACTGCGTGGCGGTGATTGATGTGGTAAGGCTTCAGCTTGGTTGAATATCGCAAGTTGCAGGCTTTGTGGGTTCCCTGGGATTCTTAGATGGCTGTGCAGTGCTAGGCTAGGTCCTGGGCAAGCAGGATAAAGTCAAATGGTGTTCCACGCTGGCACATATGCCACCCAATAAGAGGGCAAGGAAAGTGCGGCGGTAGGAAGCCACCAACTGGCACATGTTGAGGACAGGAGTGGAGACCAGGTGAATTCTCACAGAGCTAATACTCCCTGAGTTCCTAAACATCAAGACACACAGGCATTTACAGCACATGTGTGTCATAACACTTGAGAGCTATGACTCCCTGCAAGTCAGGCTGCTTAGCCCAGGGAGACCCTACGCACATGGCTGAGCCTAATGCAGTGGAGACAGAACAGCCTTCAGCTCAAATTCTATGTCCCTGGGTTTCCTACTGAGTACAGACTGATGGGCAGTGACCATATGGAGAGCAATGTTCTCTGAGGTATTTTGATTTTCCTTTTCAAAGAACAGTAGTAGTCCAATACTTTACTCCCCAAAGAGCTTGAAAGCAGATACTCTAGCCAGGGACAGTGAAGTGCATTCTTGAAGACGTACACTGTGTCTGATGAACACTCAGGTTCATAGTGGATGCTGATCCCTTCCCACCTCGAAGATGTGCGGCCTCACACTGGAAGGGTGTCTTTCAGGAGACTGGAAAAAGGGGGACCCTGACTTTGAGGATCTATGTCAGTCTGAAGATTCTGAAGCCTGACCGTGTTACTAACATGAAACAAACCCCAATGAGTAATATCCTAGGCTTGGAAAAACTCAGATTAAGTCATTATGTTTCTTTTTTAATTGGAAAAGAAACAGGTAAGGGACATCCTACCCCTGAGAAAGGTGATGTGGTCAAAAATAAACTCTTAGTCACTAAACTTACTTATGGATAGTAAGAAATGGAATAAATATTCCGCCATAGCTCACGTATGTCAGAACCCATCTGAATTTTGGAAATGAAATGCTGTGAGTCAGAACACTGTCTTCCCACAGCACCCATTGTGCACACGAAGACGGGAAACTCAGACACAAACAAGAGACAAACAGCAAAAACTGCCAAGAAGGTACAGGAAACACTTGCTCATGTTCACCCCAAAAGTGGAACAAGACACTAATTATTTTTTCAGATGACTGTTAAAAATAATACACGCTTTACTGTAGTGGCCACAAGATGAGATTTGAATACAGCATTGTTTCAAAGAAAACAAAACCTCTCATTATAGCCACTGTTTAAATTGGAGGATTTATCTTTATAGGTTATCTTTCTTGGCAAAATGAGATAAGGTTTTTGTAGACAAGAAAAAGCTATCTTCTGCAAACAACATGTGTTAAAAATAATCACAAAGATAAACAAACAATAAAAGGTTTAAATTTTGACAACAGGACAATACTGATGGCTTTGGTTGAAAGAATAGGGTGTCAGTAAACCCAAGAAGAGAAGCTATGGAGGACTGGCCTTTTCATTTCCACACTCCACTGCGCCCAACTCAGAAGGACAGGGAGTCTGCCTGGGTCTACAAAATTTACCATTAAACAAAAAAGTATGCTGAAGGACTCTGGGAAGGCCTTTGTGCCTTCTCCACTCCCATTCAAGGTCATAAGGCATCCTATTCAAAGGAACCGCCTCTGAAAGGGGACTCTAAGCCTGAGGGTGTGTTGGGTCCAGTGAGGTCAGTGGTCACCGTCAATTTAAGAAGTGTATTAAATACTGGTGTTCATGATTCATTTATAGTGTCAGTATCTGTGAGCTGAGGTGAAAATAGTTGGATCCCCTGGAGTGGGATTGGGGGACAGTGGAGAGCCAAACCGAGGAGGAGTGTTTATGGGGGTTCCCCAGCTCCTTAAGGTAGTAGAATTTAATCTTGGCTTTGCTGGCCTGTTTTCAAGTCTCTGAGCAGACTCCTCGAATACATCTGGAGTTCGTGTGGTTCAATGCCAAGATCAAACAAGGATCAACAAGGGACACGGTGACAATGGAAGAGTGATCTCGGGGTACAGCCAGCTTCAGACCACAGGCAGCAAAGTCGCAGTGCGTCTGGAGGTCTCATCTCAAAGCCTATGGCTGTGGCCGGAGAAGAAGCACATGCAGAGGCCGGCTGAGTTGGGAAGCAGCAGTCAGTGAGCCACCCATGTACAGACAAGGGATGAACTTTAAAAGGCAACAGTGTATTCAAACAGCCTCTCAGGACATTAAAAAAGTACACACTGTACCTCTTTTTAAGTTTTCAGACAAGTGCTAAAAATAACAAAATTCCCATAGTGTGCAACACTAGCCAATAAAAGGTTTTTCTGTGATGGTAAGCTGTTGATCTAGAAAGATAGAGAGTATTAGCTAATGCTAATGTGTGTAAACCCCTATATGTGCACATGCATGGCATGTAGACACTACAGTGCTGGGCATGCTGTCTGCAGCACATGTCTCAGTTCTAGGAAGCATGGTGGCAGCCAAAGAGTCTCTTCCTATCTCACAGCTGCTGCGAGGGACTCTTGGTCATGAGGATAAGTCTTGCCCCCCCGTAAATGTCAATGTCAGAAGACAACTTATTCAGCTCTGCCATTGACTTTGGCTTTTCCCGTGACTCATCCATCTCTTCTTCCAAGATAACTGACATTTCTGAAGGGCACCCTTTTTATTAAATCTCATTTCCTTCTACCAAAGAAGTCCTTTTCATTTTTTTTTGCACTTGGGAGGCCATTTTTCACCCACAAAGTCCTATCTGTTTATTTCTTTATTGCCTTGTTCTCCATGAGGGTATGCAGACAGCCACATACCCTGTCTACCAATGCTAGCCTCAAAATAAAGCCCCCAAAACACCAGTGGCAATTCATATTTAGAAACATCCTTCTTGGTCCACAGCCACCTTCTTCATGGGATGTCTGTGTTTGAATTGGGTCAGATTTAGATGAGAGAGACAGAAAGAGACAAGCAGACAGACAGATACAGACAGACACACAGAGAGCAGAGAGAGATGGGTAGAGACAGAGACAGAGAACAGAGAGACACACTAAGGGGAGAAGAACATCCTCCACACTCTCTTTTCCATATCAGTCACTTCAGTTACACTTTTTAGTAATTCAACAGGACTCAGGTTCAAAGGCAACTGCCTCAATGGAAGACCAAAGAAAGAATCTCATAGAGAAAGTCTGTTATGGCAGATTGACCTACCTGTCTGTCTGTCTGTCTGTCTATCTATCTATCTATCTATCTATCTATCTATCTATCTATCTATCTATCTATCTATCTACTATCTCCTATCTCCATCCATCCATCCATCCATCCATCCATCCATCCATCCATCCATCCATCCATCCATCCATCCATGAGTCTGGGTCTTTCTATATCACCTCAGCTGTCCTGGAATTCACTATGTAGGCTAGGCTGACCTGAGTTCACAGAGATCCATCTGCCTCTGTCTCTTGAAGACTGGGATTAAAGGCATGCCCCATCACATCTGGCTATCTTGGTAGAAATGTATGAACATATTTGGTCAGGGTGGTGGGAAATTAAGGCAGGGTTTTAGAAGCATGCTCTGGTCTTCAGAGAGAGGTTTGCCCCCCTCCCCTCCCCACTGCTGAGACAGCACATGCTGAAGAGAACTGTATCTGATGACCAGAGTCTCAGAATGGAGGCCAGACAAGCTCAACTGAGCCATGGCTAGAGGAGAGAGTATCTAGAGAGAAATAGGAACTGACAAGAGAATCAGAGTGGCCTCCAATGGAGAGCCTGCTTCCCCTGCTAAGGTACGGCTGCCCTTGGGTCTCTTTTCCTCCCTCTTGCCTGTGGTGTTGGGAATGAGCCCTAAGCCTCCATGCACAGCTGGCAGCCATTTTAGCACTGAGCCACTCCCAGCTTGTCCTTGGGAGCTTTTATGGAGTGAAGCTGTGACCTTTCACGTGGGGACTCCGTGTTGAGTGACAGTTCCAAAGAAGAGCTCAGCCCTGCAGCCGGGAGGCTTTGGAGCCCAGCGTTTACCAGCTGTCATGTTTGGTGGTGATGTGACAGGGTATCTCACGTAGCCTTGGCTGTCCTGGCACTCCCTATGTAGAGCAACACCTTTAACCCCTGTGTTCACTTGGGTCTCACTCTGGAAGGTTATGAAGCTGTTTTGCTTTTCCCTTTCCTCCTAGGTTTCCAGGAAAGTCTGTCAGACTTTCATCTCTGGAGCCATCTGGGAACAAAAGGGCATTCCTCAGCCTCAGAGCTTTCTTCTTCTCTTTCTCAAAATGCAGTTGGGTGCCCTGTCAATGGTCTACGCTAGTAATTTCTTCACTGTGCGCAGAGAAGTAAGAGTGTTTGTAAAATGTCAGGAAGGTTTGTTTCCGCAGTTGCTTCATGATTCTGTGTGTGTGTGTGTGTGTGTGTGTGTGTGTGTGTCTGTCTGTCTGTCTGTCTGTCTCCTGTCTCTCTCTGTCTCTGTCTGTCTCCTGTCTCTTTCTGTCTCTGTCTGTCTGTCTCTCTGTGTCCTCCTCCTCCTCTTCCTCTTCCTCCTCCTCCTCTTCCTCCTTCTCCTCCTCCTCCTCCTCCTCCTCTTCCTCCTTCTCCTCCTCCTCCTCCTCTTCCTCCTTCTCTTCCTCTCCAGGGAGAAGAGGTAGCTATGGCTGTTGTGTAACTATGTAGACCAGGCTAGCCTTAAACTTACAGAGATCTGCCTGCCTCTGCCTCCCAAGGGCTGGGATTAATGGCATGTGTCCTCCTTTCTTGTAAGTTGGCAATGGTACATACAGCTTGGGCCACACAGGAAACTCTTACGGGTTCCCTTTGGGAATTTCTGTATTCTCACTGATAAATAAGATCTGCTAATTCTGTGGGCTGGGCTTTGCTGAGAAGCCTAAAACAGCACATACAAAGAAAGAACAGCCTTTTCTGAGTGGATTCTGTGAATTTTGCTTCAACTCAATGGGTATTGCCGGTGCTGAGGGTACCACACTTTCACCAAACCCAAGAGAGGCCAGTTTGGCTGACTGGCGTTGACTAGGATGTGGTACACAGATCTAATCAAGTTCCCAGACAGTTGTTATCAGGAGCCCTAAGAATGCCACGCACAGAACATGCATCTTTTTAAATGCAGTTATTCCCACGAGGAGTCTGGACCCACCAGTGTTCTTCAGCTTTTATTATGGAGAACCCAACCTCAAACCATCTGCTTCTTTATTTAAAACAGGCCTTGGGGTTGAAGATCAGTTCTGTGCCTCCCAAAGACAACAGTGCAGTAAAAGCCAATGCTGAGAGGGTGGTGGTGGGGGGGGGACGGGCGCATACCTCACCCACGCTGCACTAATTGCTTCCACTCCCTTGCTTCTTTGCTGTTCTTCCTTTTCTATTGTGGTCCCAAACCTTCCAGAATGTACTTGGGAAATGTAAATGTTTGTCCTCTAGTGAGTGTGTCTTTTCTGCTGTCTACACGTTAAGGGGAAGCTGGCCAATTAACGTTTGTCTCGAGCAGCATTTTGAGGCTGTTCCCGCATCACTTCTTCTAGAACGTCAGTGTCTGGGCTGGACTCGGGGATATTTTGATCTTTCTAATCAGAGGGGACATGTGGCATTTGGAAGGCTGCTTTGTGCTTCCCATATGAGTCAGACTTCTGACCACTTGAATGGTCACTTGTCCTCACTACCACAAAGAGCTTGGGGATGCCAGAGGGCAGAGCCGCTCAAGAGCCACTGGCTGGCCAGCTTCTAAGGACAGTTCTGAGATTCCCAAGGTTGTCAATGATAAATTAATTATTTGCCCTGATGCCAATGACAGAAACACAGGATGGATGTGGCCTCTTTCCTTTGAATATTGAAGAGAGCAGTTCTTGCTCTGGCAGAGATGGAGAAACTATAACCCCAAAACCCATTGCACTCATGCACGGAGAAGGCCAGTTAAAAGGGTCCCTAGGAGAAGAAGGCATAAAGAGTCGTGTGGTGGGTCATTTCTGCCATACTCTCCTCTAGTTATTGTTTTAATACGTCTAAAATAAAATGAGGAGAGTAGCTTGGTAACTGTACAGACTCCATTACGTTCTCTTCTTCTTTTCTGCAGTCACTGGACAGAGCCAGTCTGCAAGGATGCTCATTTAGAGCCCTGCGCAGACTAACTCTGAAGGGCCTTTGTGACCAGCTGGACTGTCAGACAAACTGCGCCACCCCTTCCATACGGAGACCCAGAGGTCCCAACTGCCGCCTGAGGGAGATAAAGCCACACAAAGTTCTCGTAACACCACACAACATTTTCTCACAACTTTGGCCTTTTTAGAGATCCCGTCATTGTTAAACGTGAACTGGAAGTGTAGAAAAGAAACAAAGACCTCGACAGCAGCATGCCTTCTCTCACAGAGAGGGGAAAATGCTTGAATGCCCATGGGAAAAATGCTTTAATGCCCAACTTGTCAAAACATTCCATCCAGAGGTGGGAAAGGGAAGCTGTCTGAGGCCAGAGACCTTGTCTGGTTTACAAGAAGCTTCCTTTAACTTCGGTAATCAGTGGCCCGTGGGAACCGGTGGAGACCAGCTGGCTCCGAGTTGGTTCTTAGTTGGTGGACCATATGGAAGTGACTTCCTAGGGAGGAGCGCTCGGAACTGTCACATGGGCCTTATCCATCTGCCTCTGCCTCTGAACTTCCAAACCAATAACTACAACTTTCTATCCTGTTTTTCAGAAAACACCTGCCACCAGAAACCAGGCAATAAAAGGGTTAATTTTCTTCTCTGCACTTCCTTGCCTCCACTGAGCGAGAAGTTTCCTTCTCTAGGGTTGGCTTGTTCTGATATCAGTTCGATGGTCCAGAGAGCATCTGTAACAGATCGGGAGACAGTGTCTCTCTCTGATCTCTGGGGCGGCGGGGGGAGGGGGGGTTCAGGAAGGATTCTGAGAGGCGGTTCTGAAGCAGCTGCCTTCCTTAGCAACTTCAGGAGTCAAGATGTTTAATTATGAAAGAATCCGTCAAAGGCTGCCAGTGCTTTGTCAGGGTATATGAGTGTGCAGAGCTCACCCAAAGGGACAAGCACTGCAATTCCTAGGGACAGCCCCCACCATATCAGAGTGACACCACCCATGGCTGTGTCTCTGTCCTGAGTTGCAACTGGTTGGGTTTTATTGTGCCCTGACTTAGCTGTTACAGTAAATAGCCATGAGGTGAATGCCTCCTGTTAAGGCCAGTGAATGTGCACCAAAGATTTCCCCATTTCCCATTATTTAATAATGCATTTTGCCATTAAGAACAAATATAAAGTAAGTTCAGGTAAAGGGGATGATGGTTTCAAAGATGATGGAAATACACTTTCCCTTTCGCGTGTGTATGTGTGGGGAGGGTGCTGGTGACTGAACCATGGAGGTTGAGTGTACCGGGGCATGTGCTGCTTCTCAGCCACACCCAGTTCTGAGCACATCATCTGCCAACCGTGGCGTTCTTCCTACAGCGATGGGGTCACAGGTGTATGCCATCATGCCAGGCTGTATTTTTTCCTTTTATATGGACCACCATATTGGCCTGTTTTGGGTATCAAATCCTGAATGATATTCCCATCGTTTTCTGGCATTAATTAGATATTGTCACCTTAGAGTAAACTGGAGGGGATTATTAGAAACAGTGACCTTCCCTTGCAGAAAGATTAACTCATCTCTACAGCTGCTCACAATCCCTGTGGCTTGAATGAAGAGTCCCTGTGTGCAGGTGGCAGTTGGATCCCCAAAGTCCCCAGTGTGAAAGCTGCCAGACAGGCGGAGACCTCATCAGAGAGACACATGGAGCTTCACACTGGAAAAGCAAGAAGACCAATGCTTCTTAGAGGCCTTGGAGAGAGGCAGAGAGCTAGGTGATGCTCCCCCCACCCCCCAATCTCCACAGGAACTCCTTTTATGGACCGATTGAGAGCTCATCAGTCAGTGGTCTACACAGCTGGGCCTCGCCTATTTACTTTTGAGATCAGATCTTATTGTAAAGATCTGAGCTGAATGGGTCACAAATCCCGGTCGAATGTCCAGGGAACCCTGACTTTCTATTGTTCCATTCTTCCCTGGGGTACACTATCTAGGATATTTTTACACCTTGACTAAGAGTTCATTCTCTTTCCCTCTCCCTTTGTTCCTCCCTCCAGCCTCTCCTCACCAGAGCTGACCTTAAGGACATAACTGACCTCTGGGACACTGCACACTGGGCAGGCCCATCTCGTTCACTTGAGTTTATCAGTTAAGGGAAGATCTAACATCCGTCTCGCCTGCTCAATAGCACGTTTCGAGCCCCCAGGCACTGCTGATTGAACACGTTGGAGGGAGATTCTTTTTAAGTGTGCACATTTCAGGAATACGAACACTGGCAGATGAGGCCGCAGACTGCTTGGCACGCTTGGGTGGTCTGGGTTCCTCGGTGCTGCCTGACACAGGTGCCGCCTGTAGCCCATTCCCGTGGTGGTCACTTACTGCAGCCTGCAGCCCATTCCTGCGTGGGAGTCAGGTTTTAGGTCCTCCACAGCATTCTCAGATTCAAACAAGACCCATATTTGAATGGAGCCAAAAACACTAGCCCCAAACCGACTTCCCTTCACAGACTGTGTGACCCTGGTTCAGCTAAGCGACATCCTCAAGAGAGCTTCCTAGAGCTTATCTTGTCCCCTGCAGATGTCCCTCAGGCTTGTGAACTCTTTTCTTTTCTCTTTCCAACTTCATTTTCACAACCCTCCTGCTCTCAGGTCCCCTGTGGGCAACTTGACTTTATCCTTGAAATGCACGAAGCACCCTTTGTCTTTGGGGATACCATCTGCAGCTCACGGATGAAGCCCTCGCTTGTAACTGCTGCAGTGGGATCCTGTGAGCGCTGGAGTATAGATTCCCATATGCAGAGGAAGTTGGGGCGCTTCCTAATGCAGCAGACACCAGCAAAATGTTATTTTCAAAGTCCAGCACCGTATGCGCTTTGAGGGGACATGGCCCTGATCCACATCTGTCCCCATGAAACCCTCAGGTAGCCAAGCTGTAGCCCTCCTGCTTAGGGCTGTCGGGTCCCCGTGTTCCCTGCCCTAGTAATGTCAACCCCCAGGTTTCTGAAGTAGTAAGAACCACACAGAGACTCGAGTCATAGGGACCTGGAAGGTAGCTGGTGTCTTTGCTATCTATGAATGACCGTCTGAAACATTGAAGGTGACTTCTACTGGGTCTGTGGAGTGGCTGTGCCACGCCAACCTATCAGTGAAGAGGGCGTGGCCACAGCAACTCTCAGCCTTGTCAATCAATGGCTGGCTGTTCCCAGATGCTGTGGTCTCTGTCCTTTCTGTTCCTGATCTAATTTTTTTTTTTAAAAACCATCCCAGAGTCTCTGCTCCTCACGGTCAACAGCAAAGACCCAATGACAAGGCATTCCTCCCTATTATGCCTCTTCTTTTTAAAATTACTTGTGTCTCACTGTATAGCTCTGGCTAGCCTGGAACTCAGTATGCAGACTAGGCTGGCTTTGAACTCACAGTGATGATCTACTTGACTCTGTGGGATTTAACAGGCACTACCAAGGTCAGCCACTATACCTTTTATTTTTCCTGGTTTCTTTCACTTTGGTTTACATTGTTAGATTTAAGGAATCCCAGGAGGGTGAGAACTACTTGTCCCTCAGATCAGAGAGACCCATGGTGGTGGTGGGAGATTCTTATAGTGTAAAATGCAGCAGCTAAGCTTTCTTCATTGCCTTGAGGCACCCACATCATGCACACGCAATGATCAAATTTTAAAGATTAAAAAAAAAATTAATGGAGGCAGTGGACTTAACCAGAACTCGGGGTCAAAGATTACATGATAGAGGGTCATGGCTAACTAACTGAAAAAATAGACTAAAATCAACCTCACTGGTTCTTAACCTGTGGGTCGTGACCTCCTTGGCAAACCTCTATCTCCAATTATACTTATATTATGATTCATGACAGTAGCAAATAGTTAATAAGAACCCATGAAAATAATTTTATGGTTGGGAGTGTACTGGCTGGTTTTGTGTGTCAACTTGACACAAGCTGGAGTTATCACAGAGAAAGGAGCCTCCCTTGAGGAAATGCCTCCATGAGATCCAGCTGTAAGGCATTTTCTCAATTAGTGGTCAGTGCTGGGAGGGCCCATTGTGGGTGGTGCCATCCCTGGGCTGGTAGTCCTGGGTTCTATAAGAAGGCAAGCTGAGCAAGCCAGGGGAAGCAAGCCAGTAAGTAACATCCCTCCATGACCTCTGCATCAACTCCTGCCTCCTGCCTTGCATGAGTTCCAGTCCTGACTTCTTTTGGTGATGAACAGCAATGTGGAAGTGTAAACTGAATAAACCCTTTCCTCCCCAACTTGCTTCTTGGTCATGGAATACAAACCCTGACTAAGACAGGGTTTCACCACTACCTGAGGAACTGTCTTAAGGGGTCACAGCATTAGTAGGTTAGGAACCATGTTCTAGACCAACCTTGGAGAGTTATGGAGCTCACACCAAGCTGTCTCCACCTGTCCCTCTCTGTTTTCTGTTTATTAACCTGTTAGATCATAACACCCTGGCTTTGGACATCTCTGTGATGGAATTCACTCCGTGTTTTCCACTGAGCTGCCTGCTGGCTTCACAGTGTCTAAGAAGAAAGGGCAGGTTAGGAGGTCTTCAATCTTCTGTTAGAACCATGTTTGTCCTAATTCAACAGAAGAAGGTTAGCCTCCTGCTTTGCTGCTCCTGGCCTGAGCAGGGAGAAAGGGGGACAGAGGGCCCCGCCACAGTCCCCACCTCTTCCTACTCCAGTCCCTGCCTCACAGGAATTTTCTAGAGACTGGCGGTTCTGCCTGCGGGAAGCAATGACCACCTCCCCAACCCCCACAGCTCAGCACATGGGGTGGAGAATTGTGCTCTATGCATTTTACACAGACCCGCTCACTCTGTAACTTGAGCATTCTCTTGGAAGTGGACCACAGTGCATTTGTGATTTCTCCTTGGAGTCCGAAAGTTATCCAGTGACAGAGTTTCTGCTGTTGGCTGTCACCATGGAGAGAACACAGTAACGAGGGTACCATGTCCATATAAGGCCGAGTTAGCCGAGCACAGCCTGCAGGGAGGCTGTGTGACAGCTACAGCAGCACCGTGGGGAAAATATATGGTAAGTGACCCCAGGGGAAGCTGGGGAAAGAACTCACCATCACAGGCTCCCTGGAGCCAGACTCTGCCCTACAGCTATTTTTATAATAACATTATTTAAGAAAAAATATTATAGAACTAGGAGCAGTTCAGAAGTAGCCCTGCTTTCTGCAGAAACTTGTGTGGGTGAATCTGTTACAAATCCTTTCTCCGTGCGTGTACCTGGAAACAGATTCTAAATCTTCATCCTTGTTTGAGATGAACACACATAGTTGACCCAGGAAGAAAATATCTTTGGTAAAATGTCCAGTGACGTCTTCAGAAACACACACACACACACACACACACACACACAGTGTCATCATGAATCTCCCTGATAGCTCTGTCTTAGCCTGAAACATATAGTGTGATTCACTTGGATTAACATAGCATGTGATGACGGAGCCTGCATCCTCATGGTATCTTTCTGTCCTCTCACAGGCGCAAGGATGAGATCGAATCGTGGGAGTGTACCCTGCCGTGTGGCTGGCCACTTGAGCATGGGCATATTGAGAGGATGCTACTGAGGTGAAGTTCCATGGCTGGTGTCACTGCCTCTGTCTTGACAATCTGTCTAACCATGACAAGAAAGCCATACCAGGCTAAGTTCTGATGACCAGACTGGTCAAGTGAAGGTAGGAGTTAGCTCTCCACTTTATGTGGCCCTGGCTAAACCAGACCCAGGTGTTTACTTAGTGAGGGACACTGGGAAATGATGAGACCTCAGGAGCTGTGCTGTGGGTTCCCTAAATTGCAGACACCCCCGACAACTCCTTCCTGGAACCTCTAAGAAGAGGTTGGGTGGCATATGAGAGCCATCTGCCCTGCAGATGAGTCTCCGTTCAAACACTTGGAGTGGCCTTTAGGGAGAAGAACATCCTCAGAGTTACATCCCGCAAACCTCTCATCTGTGGGCTCTGCTCTGGGTAATCGTAGCCCATGTGGAATGCCAAGCAGGAGCTGCCCCTTGGGCTCATGTCCAGCTTCTCCCAGGAGGCAGAGTGCAGTGTCCTCCTGGGGTCTAACCATCTGCCTTGCCTGGTTCTAGAGATATCTGCACAGCACTAATTGACCTGCTTCGTGTCCATATAAGGAGGCTGAGTCAGAGCTTAGAGAGCCTGTGCCAGGCCTGGGGAGCCAGTGCCTGAGGCTGGATACCTTCATCACTCACAAATCATCTCATATCCTCGGCAAAATCTATAGCAAGGGACCAGGGGGATTTTAAATATCAAGAAATGAGGCTGGGAGTGGTGGTGTGCACACCTTTAACCCTGGTACTCAGGAGGTACAGGCAGGAGGATCTCTATGAGTTCAAGATCATCCTGATCTACACAGAGAGTTTCAGGCCAGCCAGGAATACACAGTGAGACCCTATCTCAAAATAAACAAATTAAATAATAATAATAATAATAATAATAATAATAATAATAACAAGCAGGGCAAAAATAAATAAAATATTATTTATACTATATATGTCTGTCCTTTTAAAATGTTGACAAATGATCTTCAGCTAGTAATCCCAAAAGGACTCAGTTCAAGCAGAGAAACCTTACACTTAAACTTAGCGTCGCTACTTTCAGAACTGGGGTTCCTCATGCACACCTGCGATCTCTGACATGAACACAGTTTTCAGTCAGCCAAGTGAGCAAACACCTTCACATCTGAGAAGAGGGCCCTCGTCATCAAGATCTCCTGCAGGACCTTGAGGAGGGGTGGGGGATGGAGATGCAATATGGAATCGGTGTGTACCCTAACCACAAGGGTCATGCTGCCGAAGAGGAATGGGAGCGGCCGCTCTAAATGCTGATGGGGACAGACAGACCTGGGTGAAGCTCACTGGGGACTCAAGAGCCACTGTGATTGACAGCTGCGAGACAAGCATCACACACACACACACACACACACACACACGGTTGCTTTTTAGCTGTCCTGGTGAGGCAAAGGTGAGGCAGGCAGGGTGTGGTTCCAGAAAGAAAGATGTAGCAGACAAGGGTGGCCCTGTGTGGAGCACTACTCTTCCCAACCTCACACATGCAAACTGGTCTGAGGACCAAGCCTAGGTCCTAACCTGTGTATGCTAAGCATATTTTCCAACACTAAGCTCCATCTACCCCTATGAAAAGACTCCCTCCACCCCTGTGAAAAGACTCCCTCCTTTATAAAATGAAATATGGTTTAATTGCATCTTATGTGAAAAATAGCTAATAGTCTGGGTTACATTAATTGCTAGAGAGTCTAAATTTATTTAAAAATCCACCATGTGATAAAAATTCATCATGTGAAAACAGCAAAAGTAAACTTTCATTTTTAGTCTATAATATAATAAAATGCCCAATGCTGAGGCTACTACTTTAATAATGTATAGTTCACACAATAATAAACCTATAAAGTATTGAAAAAGGCAGACAGGAAGAGGAGGAGAGAGAGAAGGAGGGATAAGGGTAGGGGGAACTGATTGAGAAGAAGGGGGAGGGAAAGTGTGGGGGTGGGGCGAGGGAGGGGAGGGGATGGGTGAGTGTGGTCACAGCACATTGTGGACAAGTATGATATTGACAAAAAATATACTTTGCTTAATGAAGAATAGGATTCACATATACCTTTTAAAAAAGAAGCATTAGTGTATTGTGTGTACCAGAAAGTCCATCTTTCTGGCAAGATGGCTCAGCAGTAAAGAGCAAGTGCTATTTTTATAGAGGACACAGTTCAGTCCCAGAACTCACGTGGTGGCTTACAACCACCTGTAACCCCAGTTCTGGGAGATTCGATGTTCTCTTCTGGTCTCTGTGAGCACGGCACACGGGCAGTATGTATACATCCATGCATGTAAACATTCAGACACATACAATAAAAATAAGCGAAAATTTAAAACAGTAACCTTGCAACCGAAACACCAGTTTTAAGGGCAATAGAGCAAAAGCAATCACCTGAAGACTGAAGGAACATGGTAAACCCGCTGGCTGCTGGGAGCCATGGCAACCACTTGGGTGCCATGATGATCTCTCAGGTGACCTTCTCTTGTCTCGGAAGTGACCCTCATCAAGCACACTCAGGGTATAAGTGATTTCAACCTTGGGATTCTTATACATGGAGCAATTCCCAAAGCTCTCAAGTTTGCACACACCCACACTGCATCCCTGGGGCAGCCGTGTTCTGCTTTTTATAACGTAAGTTTCTTTATAAAACATTTGCCTATGTAAATTCATGAGTCTAGAACATCTCTGTATTAACACATACACAACTAATCTTTAAAGACAGCCTTCTGTCTTCACTGAACAGCACAGTGTTTTCTTACTATCCTTCCCTAAATGTTACAATATATCACGCAAATATCTTACATGTAGACACACTGTTGCAAGTAACCTGCAGAATGAACATGTAGGAGAACAAGCTGAACTATATAAGGAACTTGAGCATTCTCAGGCTTTGGTACTCAGGGGTCTCTGGAGCCAAGACCCGGTGGCTACCTAGGGATATCTGTATTTGTGTGTATTCATCACCATGAGAAATAGGACAGCGGTTCGAATGGAGCCCATTTTGTGACTTACTGCACGGTGAAAGGGAATCAGCTACATTGTGTGGTTGTAAAGAGTCATCTGACTGGTCAATTTAAGGCACGCTCAAAACAGCGTCAAGAAACATTATTTTATACTGTGTGACTTACCCGTGCTCCTTTCTCCGGGTAGCACTGGCAACCCCCGCTGCAGTCTCTCCCTCCGCAGGGCACATCCAACTTCTTCACACCCTGTAGAAACCAGACACAAGACAGAGTTTACTTAAGAGTGTCATTACATCTCGCTGTGGGTCCTTACTTTAACATCACGCCTTCATTCAAAATGATCCACAGGCCCCTCAACCCAGATGTAGGTACAAGTCCCCACCATGGGCTGTCCCAAGCATGTGTTGTCTCACTGCCATCCACACCCGACACCATGTGGCATGCTTGTGGCCCTGAGTGAGACCGAAGCTCCCCGGTGCACAAAGGCTTGCTGCTGGCACAACACATTCTAAGGGCAACAGCCTTGGGAGCAGCACTGATTCTAGTTGCTGAGCCAGGAACCCAGACTCGAGGGCCAAAGGAAACATTCCGCAAACCCAAGGCTGCCCAGGGAAACGCAATTGCAGAGCCCGGGAGGTAGATTCTCGGTGGCCTGGAGATTTGAAGGCAAGTGAACCATGGTGGGAGGGGTTGCTATGCCCACTCTGGCTCCTGCCGTGGAATGGCAAAAGAAGGAGCTGCGTGTGAGGAGGAGGGCCTCCGAAATACACCTGTCAGCATGATACCCCCCAACAGCACTGCAACTCAGGTAGACACGTCATCAGGAAAGTCCACCCCCCTTACACCCCCTAACCCTAACACCCATTCACTCCGTGATGAGGAGGAAAAACTGAGGAACGAGCCTTTCCTAAGTCCTGGGTTGGTTGTCTGGGGTAACTTCTTGAGTCTCCAAGGCCATGGGGGGGGTGTATTTTCTCACTTCTTTGTCTCAATCCCAACTTTCCAAAGAAAGAAGAACAGAAGAGCCTGGATCATGTGACCAAGGTGGGGCTGGACTTTCTCTCTCAGACTATGTCCACAGGACACAGAAAATTAAGTATCCTGACTCCCTTTCTCCTCTTTTTACATAAGTCAAGCACCAGCTGTGGGCCCCATGATCTCCCACAGGTTAGGAAAGCCCTTCCCCATGCTGGAGCAGGAGAGAGCACAGGCCCAAGAGACTCGGTCTACCTCATCTTGGCCACAGTCTGATGCTGTCCAACCCACAGAGCCCATGTTGTTGGCAGTTACCCCTAAGGCAGTATATGCAGATACTGTTTGCTTACGACATCCACTCAGCTAAGCTTTCTGCAAGTGGGGTCCAGCAGATGACAGTCCCCTCCAACGTCAAAAAGGTTCTAACTATAGAATTAGAACTATCTTTTATACGTATATGGTTTTTGTGCACGTGGGGAGGTCAGTGGTCATTTTGTGGGACCTGGCTCTCTCTTTCCATCATGTGGATTCCAGGGATCGAACTCAGGTCATCAGGCTTGGTAACAAGTCCTTTACCCGATGAGCCACCTCCCCAGCCCTCTTGCAGAGTTTTTATTCTGGGTTAAGCCTCAAAAATGTAGTGGAAGGTCACGGGGAGACGCAAGTCTCAACACAGGAGCCCATTGTGCTCCTGTGGAGATGCCAAGCTACTTCTATGGGACTTCACCTTCTTTACATGTCCTGTGGAGCCCGGGAGTCATCTACAAGCAGCCCTAGGTATGCAGGCCACTGTATTCATCTGACTCAGCACCATCTGGCCACAGTTCACCTTGGGCATCTGCAAGCCTTCAGGCTCTTTTTGTACAGACATTTCCTCCAGCGATCTCACCCCACAGCCCTGAAGTTGGAACCCTGACGATGACTCTCTACCTAATCTACTGTCTGATGGATTTCAAAAAGCCCGGCATTCTCAGATCTTTTAAGAAGCAGTTTCCCCAGAGCTCTTTGTTGAGGTAATAAAACAGCAGGAGGTCCATGGTGTAAGAGTAAACATATATAAAAATCCTCTTATGCCTTTGAAATAGGAATCTATGTTTTTATCAGGTTTTGTGTGTGTGTGTGTGTGTGTGTGCATGTGCAAGTGCATGTCTGTGTGCATGTGTGTGTTTGTGTGTGTGTGTGTGTCTCCAGCGCACATTTACACTGTGGCGCATCAAGTCTAGGTTTTGAAGATAATATTTCTAGAAATAAGGTACAAGTTGAAATGTGGTTTCATCAAAGACCCTGGGCACTGAGACATGAGCCTGGATGGGTCACGCTTACGTCATGTGACCATGACCCGGCTAGACAGCTATCTTGGCAGTTGTCTCTCATTTGCCAATAATTCATTCAGGAGTTGTGGGGAACGCATCGGGAAATCTTCAGTTGAGAAGGGAAAGACCTATGCTCACATTCTCCAGCTGCCGATTCACAGGGTATTTTTAGTTTTGATTTTTGAGCTGCTTGCCAAAGCCCTGTCTATCAATGAATGGTTGACACGATTTTAAAGGTTTCCAATTGATCCGATGGGCTTCCTAGTCTGAAGGTTGGGGCTGTCCCTGCATTTAACTGTAGAAACTAGCAATACCAGTTGGAGCATCCTGTCTGCTGGGCTGAGGCTCAAACAGCACCGGGAGGCGGCTTAGACATTAGGCCAGTTCCACCATGGCCTTTCCAGCCATCTCACCTGTCCTGCAGGGGCTCTCCTAAGAATTCCAGCATCTATAAGAGCCCTCAGGAAGTCAAGTGGAGTGCCTGGTCTCTAGGACAAACAGAAATATTGACACACTGGGGCAGGGCATGTGCTCCAGACGGACTCTTAGAGACCGGACATGTCTCCGGACTGAACTACTGCATTCTCCCAACAGGATGTGGGGCTCTGGAACATTCTCAAGATGTGAATGCCTTCCTGAGACTGTGGGTGAGGATCGAGGGGACCTGGTGTGGGCTGTGTGTCTGGAGATCTGTCCCCTGCCTCAGAAAGGAATTCTGTCAGTGCACACGAGCCGTCACTCCACCCTTGGAGTCTGATTCTTGATACCACTGCTCAGCACTATCCAAGGACAAGTCACAATCCTAATTCCTGTCACGTACTTAATAAAAATGGTGATTTCTTCCTCCTTGACCTTCTTGGGAAGCCTGCTTACCACCTCAGTGATGGAGACCATCCTGGACTTTATTTCTATTTTCACAAGAGTGAGCTCCCCCCTTTGGATCCTCTCTAAGCATTTTACATTTCTCATTTTACAATATCACAGGCTAAAACCTGGGCCCCAGGAGCACCTGGCCATAGCAGCTAAGGTGAGGCTGCTAGAATGGGGAGGCTCCCATAACCTCACCGGGCACTGTGGGATGCTCACATCCATTCAGCTGAGTTGGCCAGACTTGGCTTTAGGAATGTCATCAATCCCAGGGTAAAAAGAACTCATGGTCCAAGGTGGTATACACTGAAGACCCCCCAAAGTGGACACAAAAGTCTCATCCCCAGAGACACCAGCCTTACATGTTTATGTCTGCTCTGCTCTTCCCTTGGGATTTGGGGACAGTAAGGAGCCTGTGTTGTGCTCTCGTTGTCCTGTGAGAGGGCATCTGATACTCCAAAAGCAAACTATCTGGAGGCTGCAAGGGTGGCTGAGGCCAATCATTGACTTTCTCTTGACACGTTCACTCATTCCTGTTGTGGACTTGCACATGTGCACACTTATTTCCCGCTCATACACTCACTCGCATGCAGTTACAGACCCACTCACATACTTCTCTCTCACTCACACTCATGAAGTCCCTAGCTCGCACATGCCAGCCATTGTCTCATCCTTGGCTAACTGCTTACTGTGGACTCTGTGCTGTGCTAGGCTCTGGCAAAAAACAGAGACATATTAGACATGGTCCCTGCCTTCATCGTGTGTGAATAAGTAGATAAGGTTAATCAAGTAAATAAGTTGATGCCTAGATCGATATCGTGTGAATTCTAGTACAACGTTTTCAGGAAGAGCGCATCTGGAAACTCCGGAGGGAGGAGGTGATGGGTAAAATTGCACTCCTTGGCACACTCATTCAGACTTGCCCATATGCTGTCCCTATGCAGACTGCCTTGCTAACATCTGTCTGTGGACCACACTCCCAAACTTAGCAAGGACTGGGGTTGTCAATCATCAACTCCTTCCTGGACAAATCACACTAGCCCTTCAATCACCCGCCATACAAGACACCGACGAGCCCTGCCTACTATATCAGTTCTGCAAACAAGACAGAAGACTGGATGTGGCTATCAGAGGAGGGGAGGGGGCACGAATGTCCGCTCGTCATCAGCTTGGACATATGCTGTATTGTGGAGCCCCAGTAATGTGGAAGTAAAGTTAAGTCTGGAACAGACACGCAGGAGGCTGGTTTTGCCCACAGTAGTTATGGAGTGGGGAGAAGCCCTCAAACGTTTCCCAGGAGCAGAACTGTGTGGGCAGCTGAGAGAACAGCAGAACTCCTTAGTCTTCAGAAAGCCAAGCAGTGCAGTGGCAAAGATGCTGGGTAAGGTAGAGGAGGAAGGATGTGGAGGTGGCTTCAGAGGTGAAACAGGAGGAGAGGCAATAGACTAGAGATGGGGATTGTCACCCAAATAGGTCACCCTTGAATGACAACTGTGCTCTCAGTAGCTCTGATACCTTAAATGTGGAGTGCGGGTATAGAGCCAATCAGAAACACGGCCACAGTCTGCCTCCTTACCCCATTCCATTTCCGAGTCCCATGCATGCAGATATTGTGAAAAGGGAACTCTGTGATTGGTTCATCAAGGAACAGGCCCATAAGTGGGCGTGACACCCGTATATGCCTGACCTCATCAACAGGTGGGACCGTCACTGGAGCAGAAGAATCTCCTACAGGTTCAGTGGGGTCCATGGCCAAGTGGATCCTGAGTCTATCCTTCATAGAAAATGCCTCCTTAGTCCCCCCCCCTGACCCTGACCTTGTTCCCTACGGGAATTAAGGGAAGAGCCCAGGTCTCAGATGCTGGATTTCCAGTCAATGTAACAAATGAATTTCAGGGCTGGAGAGATGGCTCAGCAGTTAAGATCACTGACTGCTCTGCTAGAGGTCCTGAGTTCAATTCCCAGCAACCATATGGTGGCTCACAACCATCTGTATGTACTTTTCTAGTGTGTGTCTGAAGACAGCTGTAGTGTACTCATATAAGTAAAAAATAAAAAATCTTTAAAAAAAAGATTTATTAAAAAAACAATACAAAACAAAACAAAAACCGAATGAATTTCAGCCTCTCTCTTTCTTAAATACTTCCTTTTAGGGCTCTTCTCTCTGGGCTGAGTTTTATCCCACCCTGAATTGGTACATACATAGCGCTGCTGCCTGGTTGGAAGTCACGGGAATGACCCGGACCACTTAGCAGCAGGTAGCGAAGTGACGACCTAGGAGACGTTTTATGGAGGAGCATGACGACACTGCACCTGTCTGGAAGTTTCTAGGTGCAGCGGGCAGGTACTGGGCAGCACCCGTCTCTCTCGACATCATTTCTTTTGCAACTATCTAAGACTCCCGTATCTTTGCCATGTCCACCCTGGATTTCCCTACAGCACTCTGGATGCGTGCGCTGGGCTGTCAGTGAGCTGTTGGCCTCTGGAAGATCAGATGCCATAGCATCTTGTAAGGAAAGCCGGGCTCTAGCTTACTGAGGCAGTCCTCGCAGACTCCACTGGAGCCTCCTGTGCCTCAGGGTGCTGGCTCTCTGGTTCTGCCATCTATAAATGGACTGTGTCAGGGGAGGGGGCGGGGGAGGGGGAAGATCAGTGTGCTATCAGCTGCAAGATTAAGAGCACATCCGGTCCCACAGTGAGCGGCGTTGGCTCCCGGTCCCGGTCCGTCCAGCAGTCCATGACAGTGACAAGAGTATCACATTGCCTTCACCAGGGACTGTGCCCCATGAGACAGACAGGAAGAGTTTCCTCCCTGCCTGGTGAAAAGGGTGTACGCAGTCCTTGCAAGCCATTCAGCACCAATCCTTCCTTGGACACGCCAGCACTTACTTACACCCAGGGCATCGAAAATAAAACTCACAAGTGATTTAAAGGCCTCAAGACAATGTCTCTAGCTACTTGTGCAGACCAACCATGTGCAGTAAGGTCGTAAATCAACAGCAACGCACCCAGGTCCCTGCAGATGTGAGTGTCATTTAAAGTTGACACACCATATATTCATGAAAGGGGGGAAAGTACAGTCTATTGTTTTTGATTTGCACATTAAAAAAAATAATGATTACTCAAATTTATATGAAGATCCAAGAACAAAACTCATCTGTCCTGAAACAAAGAATATTTTGTCCTCCACATGTTCCAAGAAACATCTTGTCCGAGGAAGTATTTTTAAGCCAGTACACCTCCAGCCAAAAAGAGCAGCTTTGAAGAGAACTTATAGACATCCCACCACGCATCGCCCCCAGCATCCAACCCCAACTTCCTCTGTAGAGGAGTCTTGAATAACCGATTCTAAGCAACTCGAGAGGTAAGCCTTACTGCCAAAAGTAATATGCCTCCCATTTGCAGGCAACGTAATCTATACAAGTCTTTGTTTTGTCCCAAGTCCAGTCAAGCTGGGCGTTCTAAAGATCTCTTTAATCCAGCCACGGGCTGACTAAGGGGAGAGAGCCAACTTGGGAACAAGGTTCCCAGTAAAGTTCTATTAGTTTATCAAAACAGGAAGTATAAGCCATTTCCCCACATGCAGCTTTAGAAATTAAGGAAATAATTCCGACATGGTATTAGCAAGACAAGGTATATGGAAAGGAAACGCAAATCAAGGCGGCACACACAGTGGACGGCCCAGAGGGCCAGCCAACTCGCTGCCTTTGTTTAAAACCATCTCAAGGGCACCCGAATTGAGCGCAGCCACTTTAGAGCATCCTGAAACCCTTGCCAGCTACGCAGAAAGGCTGATGATGGACAGGAGTACCCTCCCCGCTCACCTAGGTGACTGATAACTGGGAAGGAGGGCTTACCACCAAGCACCAATTAATTCCAGGGTGGCACGGCCACTGTCCCCTAGTGCATTCGTGGATGGGAGGTCTCACAGAGAAGGGAGAGGTCAGGCTGTTCTGTAGAAAAAGCAGTAGGAAGATGGAGAGCTAAAGAGTTTCCAGGATGATGGTCATGGTCACAGAGTGTCCCTGTGTTGGGCCAGATGGAGCACATATCTTCCTTCTTGTCCCCAAGGCTGCTCATTTGTATGCCTCATCTGAGTCTTGGGGAACGATACCCATTCTGGGAGGCAGAGGCAGGAGGGTCATGAGTTTAAGGCCAGCTTTAGCTACATAGCCACCAAGGCAACTCCAAGATGGTGCTTTCCAGACCCAATCTGCGTCTGACAAGGCAACATGAGACGCCATTTTGGGGAAAGGGCTCTGAGAACAGGGACCTGACCGATGGTGAGCCTTCCAGAATGCTTCCCAACTTACATCGTCGATTC